>JAWWES010000168.1:10473619-10519272 GCA_035583135.1 Lophotriccus pileatus | reverse complement strand
GTCATCATCACTTATCATCAAGGCTGATGCTGTGTTGCCTCACTGCAGTCAAGGACAAGAGCAGAAAGTTCTGGAAACAGTTTTAAAGTTGATTTTGCAATATTCAGAGTTTCAACAACACCAGAGAACACAGAAGGGCTCTGATTGCAAGACAACCAAGAGGACCAAAGAGCAGAAAAGCTTTAGCTAAGCCTGAACAACAGGATGCTCATCCCAATCTCCAATTCTTTGCAATTTTACCTCTTAATAAGCACAGGGATTTTGTAACCACTACCAGCAACTAATTTTCCTATCCTAATTTTCAAAGACGCCAATTTTAACAGGAAGTAAAAATACATAGTCCCTTAAAAACAGTACAAAATATTGCTGAGGCAAAGCACTGGTCTCATTTGCAAATTCATATGAAACCTCGTGTTAGCTTCCCGTTCTGTTCATTGTTCTGGGCTCATAGTACAATGTTTTTAATTTAACATTGTAGCATTTCTGGCAGAAAACAGCTGTCTTTTAAAAAAGGAGAAAGAGAGGCTTTTAGTAAGAAGCATAATATAGTACTACAACAGATTTAATATCTAATGAAGGCAGTGAGTAAGCCAATTAGACGCAAAAGAATGTGACCTGCTGTAGAAATAGAGCGGCTGACATATCTCCATCACAAAGAAGCTGAGTATTTTAGAGTTCTACAGTGATGTGAATGTGCAAACAATCATGAATAAACAGCCACCACGAGTCTTTAGTGCTACAGATTTGAACTCCAGCAGATGTTTCTGTCTTACAGACCTTGGATAGCTTTCAAAAAAATCATCTCTTTCCAACAAGTAATTGTCTATTTGGCTTAAACCCAGGCACACAGCAGAGATCTTCAAAAATAAGGGTGAGAGGAGGGCAACCCTGGCGTGAACAAAGTAAATAAGCAGATTAAGAGAAGATGTGATCCAATTTGCTGTATGCCAAAATATTTATTTAACATTTACATCACATTTCAAAATTGGTGTGTCAGTGGTAAAAACTTCGTTCTATGTCACTGACATTTCTTTTTACTTTATTTTATTTTAGAAGTCTGCCGAGCAACACTGAGCAGCTTCCCAGTAACATAGCAGGTGGTACATTTTGGTCTAAGCTATGTCTAGGTCTCACTGATCACAAGCAAGTCAGCTGAAGTATGCTTTAGAGGGGCTGCTGAGTACAAAATATATATATATACCTTTTTGTGGCATTGTAAGAGACAATGTGTTCATTCACAACCAGTTCTTCATGGTAACCTCAACTGAACTCCACTGTGTATTTACACAAATGCAAAAATCAGATGGATTTCCTATTATTTTAAATTATCAACAGATATTTGTTTCCCCCTCTACTTAATTTATTTAAATATTTGGAATCCAGTGACTTTATCCTCTCCTCTGCTTACACTGTAACAGGGTTATCTGCAGTCACACAACAGGTTCCCAGAAGGTAAAACCCAGTGCAATCCCACTGAATACTCCAGAGCTTTTATGATTTGTCCCAGCAGAAAATACAGCCTAGGGATGGTCTGATCCCCATCTGATATGCCACACATTAATGGGAAATACCCCAGCCAAGCTAACTACCTATTAAAACTATGCTCTGAGAGCAAGTTTCCCTCCGACTGACGTGGGCATGGAAGCATGTCCAGGCACATCCACATTGAGTGCAGCAGCAGGGAAAAACTGAGCCATCTCTGGAAAAGTAAATGGGACAGATAGCACAGGGAGAAGCCACACAGGGTATCTAGCCTGGGTCCTGGAAGCAGGGCAGCTTCATCAGCATGAGGTTCTACCCCAGGGAAGTAACACCAGCAGCACACCACACTGCCAACAGGCTGACAGCTCGTACCTTTCTGTACTCCCTGTACACTGCTGCACCCCTGCGCTGGAAAATACTATCACAGCAAAGCCACAAGGTCCTGTTACCCATTTTTAAAGGTTTTCACCTGCTGGCACAAAAGAAAAAAAAAAAAAAAAGAAACTATCGAGGACTTAAGTCAAGAAAAGAAAAAGATGGTCAGAGAGAGTGTGTGCACGCAGGGCCAAGGGAGTGTTGCCAGGATTGAAAAAACTTCCAGACTTGTGTACTTTGCTTCATGTTAATCACTCAGGGAAACTCCAAGCGTTTGGCTTAGTACCTTTGTACTTCTATGGCCTCCATCATCTATAGCTCCTGCACACTCCAAATTATCCTTTGCTTTCAGGAAGTACTGAGACACAAGTAAGAGAGAGAAGCCCCCACATTATAGATATATGAGAGAGAAGATTTCTAAGCCTGGAAAGACAACTGACAACTGATCCTGAACTAACTTTGGAACTGATGGGATAATGATAGCACATGTTCTTTTATATAAACTCATTTAGAATAATAACAGATGACACTTCATACACTTAAAGCCAATGCACTCAGCAGATATATAGCATGATATCCTCATTTTCACAGGGGGAAAGAGCCACACTGAGATGGTACATCAGTACCTGGAAATTCTTTTGTCCCATATGCAGCATTCTCTAGCTGAGCTGATCCAGCCCAGCAGGTAGCCACCTGTTTCCCATGGATGCAGCTAAAGGGTTCTGCCAGCACCACCACTCACACTGCTCACGAGCACACTTCTTACCCAGGCAGTTGTGGCCATCATGAGCCAACATAAAGCCATCGTAGCAAGTGCAGCGGTAATTTCCTGGAATGTTGAAACACTCATGGACACAGCCTCCATTGAAGTCGTTATCACATTCATCAATGTCTAAGGAATAAAGCAAAAGTCAGTATGATGGATGTTTGCTTCAGTATTATAGACAGAGATGCGACTGCGGAAATGTGAGCAGCAACCGCTGTCCAAAATCATCATTGTCTTGCAAATAGACTATCTTTAACACACTACTTGCTGCATGTTTCTAAAGACTGACAAAATGCCCTGAGATTCCCTTGCAGTTTTACCTTACAGTTTTTAAGGCTTCTGGTTAAACAACAAACTAACTATCAGGCCAAGTGACATGACGAGGTGACAAGCCGTGCCAAATGTCTGCCTCTGATTTTGTAAACAAGAAGTAAAACAGGTGAAGAAACAACGACTATTTTGATTGAAAATCTTCCCCCATATTCTAAACTGTTATTTTAATGGCTCCATCTTTTTAGAAATACTCCACGCTGACACAGGCAGAGTAGGTGCTCCAGTCACTTTACCTTCACATTTCTTCCCTTCACCGGTGTAACCCACTTTGCATATGCACTTGTACAGCTTCGGGGTGTTTTGACAAATAGCATCTGGGTGGCAGTCGTCAAGCCCCAGGGCACACTCATCCACATCTGTGAAAAGACAGCAGATTCAGAAGGGGTGTCAGCAGGAGGAGAACAGGGCATGTCTCCTGCACACATCTCTGACGAGATGACAAGGCTGAGCATCTCTCTGTGGTGTGCATGTGCATGTTGGGGGTGTTTGTGAGTCAGGACAGAAACAGGCAGAGACCATATCTGCACTTAAATGTGGATAATGTTCTGCCTTCATAGAGATGTATTTGTGTGCACTTCAGAATAGCTCTTGTTACGCTCTCGTGCCCATTTATAAGTGCATCCAAACCAATCTATTATGGGCCAGCCACATGGTCCATGAAACTCAGCTGACAGTTTTACAGAGATTCATTAGAGATTGTTCATCTTTCTGATTAACAAAAGATAGTTATTGAAAGAATTCTTAATCACATCCATGCATCACCTGCAGGAAGCCAAATGGTTTTTAAACTAATAAGTGGAGTTGATAGAAATGTACTTTCAAAGTCACCACCAACAGGTTAAAAGACTGACTTACCATTAAACAGATGTATAATTCAAAAATAACTTTTTTTAATACAAGAATAGTATCTGGTAAGCAGCATTGCCAAATAACCTGGCCAGCCATCACAAAGCACAGCATACTGAAGCAAAATATCCAGGTGGAAACTTCAGAGCACAGGAAATGAAGAGAAAGGGAAACACCAACAGGAAGAAGTCCTGGAGATGAAGAAGTGTAGACAGAAGAAGAGGAAGAGAAGTTAGAGGCAGCAGAAGATATCAGCAAAAGTTTTTCATACACCAGAGGAGATCTGAAACATAGAAACAGGAAGATTTCCAGCAACTGGCTAAAAGGGAGAATTGTTGAAGCAACACCTTACACAAGTATAAAAATTGACTCCTAAAACAAGAAGTAGTCCATGAGTATCAGCAGAAGGTGACTACTGCAATAGTCAGCCACTTTTTATAGTGGGGGTCACTTTCTAAAGGGGAATTTCAGCCAGCACTTTTCCCATTTACAATTATAGCATTCATCCTGCCTTTTTTTTCTTTCCCCCAGTTACAAAATACGCCTGTAGGTACTGCAGCAGCTGCCAACTGCAGAAAGTGCTCACTCAGTTTTAACTCCTAATGGGGTTTGGCAGTGCGAAACAAGGCAAAGAGCCAGTGCTAGAGCAGCAGTGCTTTTCTGGCTCTCAGGTGCACTGGGCTACAGTAGCAGCAATAGGGTCCCCAGATACTGCCACCAGAAAGTAAGAAGAAGGTGGAAAACAGTGGAAAACAGCTGGGAAGAGCAGAAGAATCCACAACCTCTCAAAGCAGAAAAGTCAAGTCACTAAAAAAAACATGAGAGATGGTGAATTGAGGGAACAAGTCTTGCAAGGAGGGGTGCAGGAATGGCTGAGGAGCCTCCAGCTACTGGGACTCAGGTAGGTGGGGCACAAGGAAAGGATGGGCAAGGAAGGATGGACAGCGGCCAGGAAGGAGCATCAGCTGCAAGCACTGGCTGAGTATCCCCGACACCAACAGCTGTCCCCTTCCCAGCCCGAGCCACCGGGACACACCTGACCTGGGGTCCCAGAAAACACACAGCAAGGAGGGGGCTTCCCTAAAAGACATTACACAGAGACATCAACTAGATCTCGTGCCAGCAGCGAGACAGCCGCTCTGCTGTCTTCTTTCCACATTAACCCTCTGTGATCTGCAGCGTGCGGGAAAGAACCGCAACAAGAAGCCCCAGCACGAATGCATGTAGAGGCATGGAAAGGAGACCTGGGAAAAATCCGTAGGCACAGGGAGGGAGATTTCCCCTTGCAGTGGCAGTGTCCTGAGCCGAAGAGAGACCCTGGAGGAACGAGACTGAGAGCAAACATCGCAGCCCTCAACTTGGCAGGAGGCGGCGGACGCTGCGGGAGAACCGCAGAGCTCGTTCCTCGGGGACCGAAGGCGGCTTCACCCGCGGCACACGGGGTTCACACCGCTCTCCCTTGGCAAAGGTGTCGTGTCCCGGGACTCGTCCCGCTCCCGAGGGAGAGAGAAACGCCGGGAGAGCGGCATTCGCACCGCGGATCCCGCAGCGCCCTGCGAGCAGCGATGCCCCCGCTCCGGGCACAGTCCCGCCGGCCCCACCTCGGGAATGGCCGCAGCTCCCCTTCCCTTCCCTTCGCTTCCCCCTGCCCCGGGCAGCACGACCAGACCATGAGGGGAGGGCGCCGCTGAACGGGGATGAGGCGAGAGGGCAAAGGCTGGGGCAGGGGCAGTCAGCGGGTCGGGGCAGGGGACAGTGACCGGGCAGGGGGCACTCACCGGGCAGTGGCAGCGCGGCGGGGCTGCCCGGTGCGGGCAGCAGCAGCGGCGGCAGCAGCAGGAGCAGCAGCGGCAGCGCCCTCGCCCCCGTCGCGCCGCGGCGGCCGCCGGACCCCATGGCGGGCGCTGCGGCGGCGGCGCTGCGGCTGCTGAGCCGGGCGGGAGGGGGCGGCGGCCGAGGGAGGAGGTGTCTGCGGGCGCCCGGCCCGCCTCGCACCCACAGCGGGCGCGGGGCGGCGAGGGCTGGGCGGGCCTCCCCTGCCCTGCCCTGCCCTGCCCGGCCCTGCCCTGCCCTGCCCCGCTACCCCCGGCACGCGAACCGCCCCATCCATCCATCCCTCCATCCCGCAGGAAAAGCCCCTCCCCGGGCCGGCCCCGGCGCTCGCACACCTGCGCGGCGCCCCAAACACAGGTGTCCCGCGGAGCCGGTGCCTGCCGAAGGAGCACAGGTACCTCACACGCAGCCTGCGGGTGCCAGCGGCAACTCCGCCTGGCCCGGGGCTCCCCGCGAAATCATCTCCCGCAGCGGAGACAAGCCCGTGCAGAGACCCTGTGTGCCGGCACCCTGGCACGGCCCAAACATACACAGCTCGCTCCAGCCTCACTTGTGCTGCTTCAAAAACGCGGCATTACAACTTTTACTGCGTAATTACACCCCACTGCAGTGCGTGAATCCCCGTCTGAAGGCCAACCCAGAGCCCACACCTCCCACTTCCATTCCCAACCAGGGATTTCTCACAGCTGTTCCTCCTTTGGCAGGTAAAAGTGGCTCATACATTATTCACCAAAAATGCAATTTCCTAAATAATGTCTGACCTTTCAGGGTGCAAGTAAAAGCAGGCAGTATTCTTTTCCAGCCCTCCCTCCCATCCCCATTTCACTGCCCTTTCTCCTTTGTTTTGTTCTGTGAGAAATACCGAGCTATTTCTAGTTGCAAGGGTGGTTTATACACATTAGTAAATCTTCAGAATGAAACTTTCCCTCAGTCTTTGTCTTTGTTTCCTTAATGGCAGCTATAAATTACCACTCTCTTTTCTCACTGGAGCATCAGGCTTCATTGCTTTTGAAATGATCAAAGTTATCCTCTTTTTAAATCCAATGAGAAACAACCTATTGTGTCTCCTGGACGGTTTCAGTCTCAGTCGATCTCATCTCTAAATACATAAAGCTTGCTCATTAAACACTCCAAGGATTCTCCAGCCCCACACCATACCCCAAGTGTCCCCTTACCAACAGAAAGTAATAAATGAGCGAAGGCTTTCCTGACAAGTTTCCATGATCTCATGAATAAACAATCACACTTACAATGGGAATTCGCACGCCCCTCAAACGGGGATATCAGTCAAGGTGTCTCTACAAACAACTCTCCCAAATGTACAGAGAAGCCACTTCCCATCCAGGTACGAGACTTCAAGCCACCTCACAGAAAAGCTGATAACACATTTCGGGCACTGTCCAGTCAAGTTTCCTCAATGAACTTGACCAATATTAATTTAATTAACATTTATCACTAGATTTGACAAAATACATGAAATAGGAACACATATGAAGACTGTAGCAGAAAGAGACATTGAAGAGTCGTATATACAAAATAACTAAAGCTTTCTGAGGCACAGTAAAAGCAAAGCATTATTCTTACTTCTGTAAACTAGAACATAAAGTGAGACATAAACATTTGGGAATGCCTGAGTTAGATCAAAAGACCTCAATGCAGCTTGGAAAACAAACAGAACAATATCAAATTTATCTTAGCTAATGAAACCATTTCATCTACATAAATCTCCAAGTGTTTTGTGAAGGATCCTGGCTATTATTTCACATACAACACTCCTTTGTTTATTATGAAGAATTGCCATTAAAATATCTCTTCCTTAAAGACACAAACCAGACAAGCTCAGACCTCAACTCAGATGTCTTTGTGTAGCCTTTTTAAATATTTCTATTCAACTGCAGAGCCACAGGGTACTGCTCTAGGTACTAAGATCTTTACTTGGAGAGAGTAGCTAGAAAAATTCTTAAGACTCAACTTCAGCACTAAGTTAAGGAAAGAAAAACAAACATAGCAGGGCAGCTCGACAGGAAGAGACCCCAAATAGCACTGTTTGGGGATTTTCCCAGCAATTTAAAATAAAATAAAAATAAAAGTTTTGGGGAAAAAAATAGCTTACTGGTAAATATCTGCAAGAATTGTACACAAATAGGGTATTTTCATACTTTATGGATAACGATCCTAAAACCAACAGCAGTGGTTTTGCTCCTCTGGGTACTACAAAGCATCTTTGTCTTGAACGGAATCTTTGTGTTGCCTGGGCCAGAGCCACATTCAGTTTTGCTCTGTAGGTGCTTTGGGTGGAGACAGGTTTGGCTGGTTGATGTTTGGAGAAAAGCTGAGCCTCAGGAAACCTGTCTGCTCTTTCCAACTGTACCAGTGCGCGCAGCCACCTTACAACGTTGCAATGTCTTGATACTCACTGTATCAAGAAGAGCACAGCCCTGCTAGGAACACTGACTGCTGCTCCAAAGGAACCCTTCCATACAGGTTAAGATCCCAATTTCCAAATCCCCTGCCCTCCGCTTTGAGTATCACTTGTAGTTGCCTCACACTGAGAGATTGAGACTAAGCTGCCATAGAGCAGCTGGATGAAAAAACTGCTCCAGGAATTGTACAACTGTTGCCCTGAGTAGAGAGGAATAATTTTCTCTGAAAATTCAGACTAAAAACTGTTTTAAGCTTCACAATCCATGCTAAATTTTGTTATTTGATGATGAACAAACATTGTCTGAAGACATCTAGACTTCCATTTCCTTTGCACTTTCGTAAGCAGTAGCTGCTCAGCCCAGCAGACTTTACAGTGCATCACACTGACCCAAAATTTACCATGACTGAGTGATCTTAATGAGTGCTTGTGACAGAAGTTGAAAACAGCTGGGATGGGCTGTGGGGGGGAGGTGCCAGAACAAAAAAAAGGAACAGACAAGTAAGGAAATACTTCCAAGTATTTAATTATTCCAAAGCTTTTCACACACATAATGTCTTAGAGCTGTAGTTTCAAGTCTTATTCATCTCCAGATGTATACTGGGTTTTAAACAATTGTTTTCTTTTGAAATGAATCGCTCAGACTTTTGCACTTAAGATTTCCCATCTTTGTATCCAAGAGTTTTCCAAGCTACCAAATAGATTGTTGAATTCTATGTAAAATGACATCTTCACTAATCAGCAGTTTTGCATTTTAACAGTGACTTTCCTTGAAAGCAGAACCTGCAAAGGGTTTATCTCAGGCAGAGAGGAAATTTGAGGCTTCTCTGGTCACATGAAGCATAAAAAACCCTCTCACATAATTAATACTCCTTGTCTAAGTCTTTTTATGTCACTTGTAGAAAACTTCACCAAAACAAACATCAGATCCACCAGTGATATTTTAAATGTTGTAGACTTTGCATCTTAAAATGCCACTGTCACTGAAATGAAGAAAGGTTCCTGTTTATTGCAGAACTGAATACAGTATGTTCTATTAAAGCATTTAAATCTTTGGGTTAATAGGGAGGAAAAGGAGACATTTCACTAACTTTTAGATATTTGTATTTCTTTGTGGGAACTTTCCAAGTCATCACTACAACAAATGGTAACATTTCTAGACTTGTGTCTGGACCAGTTAGTTAACAGACAACCATTGGCTGTGCACCCAGCAGCTGCACAACACACTTTACCCACTGTTCTTTTTGCTCCTTTCCCTTTGAGGAAATCTGAAATGTTCAAGGCTACCTTGATGAAGTCAATGTGCTTCCAAAGCTGCACTTACCTCTCAGCTCCATCCAGGCCTCACCTGCATCCATCCCTGTAGTGCCCTGCAGAGGAACTAGGAGCAGCAGGTCTAAAAATCCCAGGGAATTGAAATGGTCTCAGTTTCCAGGTGGCAGGTTTGGCATCTCACACAGGCTTAGCAGGTGCTGAGTTCATGACTGCACCACCCAAACCTGTCTGAGGATCAGGCCACAAAGCACTACCACACCAGAGCACAGGTCAGGTTGAGTTCACCCTCTCAGCATCTCCCCAGTGAGCCCACAGGATGTCACCATCAGTTGTTGGCAGTGCAGAATCACCACCAGTTCAGGCAGACCGGTGGGGTTTCCCAAAAGGACATATTAACACTTGCTATTTTGCTTTGCTTAAAAAAGCCTCCACCACAGGCCAGGGCGTGTGTGAGCGGTGAAAGAACAGAGATGCCTCCAAATTAATGACCCACCTCCTCCTGTTCTGTGTTTTCCTTGATGGTATAAAATATTCAGTGATGACCTCATACATTTGAAACAGAGTGAACGGCAGCACATACACGTGTGTGTACTGACAGACACCTTCCAAGATCTGCAACAGTCACTCTGCCTTCCTGTTCTCCCCATTCCCTGACTACTGAGTAGGCACCTCTTCCACTGATGGCAGCCTGATCCACAACAACTGCTTGTGAGAAGGCTACACTGGTGCTGGGAGGGAGGCAGGCATTTAGTTGTACAGATCAGACACAAAACTGAAATGAGACGCTAAAATGTCATACATACCTGCAGTCAGGCAAAGGAGAAAATGTGACTAGCCAAATTATAAGAGGCTTTTGAAAATAGCACATTAATGCTATTTGTTCATGTTAGAAGACAAATTTTATTGCAATTCAGCAAATGAGCTACACCTGTAAAACTGCTTTGTATATCCAATTCACATTTAATGTCCAATGGATTGAAATGTCACAGGAAAAATAAAAAAGGAAAACAGTACCTGGTTTTGTCATTATAATGTAAACTTCAACGCGGCCCTTAAAAAAAACAAGCCAGTGATTTCCCCATGTAGTAAAATATATAGTTTATAAGGTACTGATGCTTTATCTTAGTTTAACAGCCAATCTCTAGGTATAAAATAAAGAACTACAAAGATGTGAAGTACGTGTACAATATCTTCAAGTATTTTCAAGTATCCTATAGTATCTTGCACTACGGACAAAGATCATTTGACAATATACAGAAAAAGTTAACTCTGAATAGTTTCACTGCAGAAATCTTAACATATTCATGAATTCTAAACACATAAAAAATATGGATCATCCAGCTAGTAGGTCCCATTTGAACAATTTGAAAAATACTCTTTTGTAATGGAAAAAGTTGTGGAAGAGTCTTCAGTTCATGAATATGCTTTCAGCTACAGAACGTCAGATGTTAAAGTTTATGGCAGGTAAAGGCTTTTTTGTATAAACTTATCATCATAGTATTTCATTACATTGAAATAAAGTTTCTATTAATTTGCATTTTCTTTTCTGTATAAAGTATCACTGTATGAACTCCGACAGCATTAATCAAAGAAGCATAAATAATTGATAGGCAATAGCCTACTTTTTTCCCCTCAAATCAGGTATCAGCCTATAAACATGTTTGGCCAATGTAGCACTATATATTTACTGCATTATGAACTGTTTATTTTTCATCATTGTATTTCTTTCTACAGAATGCATGTGTGCTGTTAAAAAAAAAAATAAAATAAATCTTTTCCCATTAACTGTTACCAAAAAATCCTCACCAAACAACAGAACAGCATAGCCACATAAACCTGCCCCTACCAAACCTGCCCCCTTATTTTAGAAACGGGGGGGAAAACATTACAACTGCATTATTCTGAACAAAGGGAGATGAATTTTATAAAGCTCCAGCTAAAAAGATGCTGACTACACCATTTGTTCTTATACAGTCACCTAGTTCAGGAGAATGGCATGGAAAGAGCTAGTGCTGGATCCTAACCTTACTCTGTGGGACTCACACTAGAACACCCATGAAAGAAGTAAGTTGGTTTGTGGCAAACACTGAAGAGTGGCAGAGATTATGGTTGCACTGCAGACTGGACCATCCTTAAGACATGCCAGCCAAATCTTTTCCCAAACACCTAGCACAGGCTACCACACAGCTGTATTTAATATCTCAGTCCTCCGTGGTTGCTTATGGATCTAACAAAACCGGCTTTTTTTCTGCTGCATTTTAGAACCTTCTATTGGTCCTTGAGTGGAGTGAATCTGTCCAGGCTTGGAAGTCCTTAGCAAAAAGTGCTTTGAAACCAGGCCCCAGTGAGATATAGACCCCTTCCCCTTCTCTAAGTGGCTTTTCCTGTGAAAAAAAAGTAACTGAGGAGCTGGGAAGATGAGCTCTGCGACTTCCTTTTGCACCTGGACAGCTCCACCCTCATCAGCCAGCCACTGAATTCCCAACGCTTGGCAATCACCAAAGCCCAGCCTCTATCCATCCAGGCATCGCCAACCTTCATAATGAGGCCAAAAAGACCCACATCACAACAGCCATTTAACCAATGGTATCGCGTCACACCAGGCGAACTTGAGTAAAGAGGAAAAAAGAAAAGAAAATAACCTTAATTCAGGGGTAATTACCTCATGCAAGATAAAATTAATCCATATTTAATACTCCGAGATAAAAGGCTTTAACAGAATCAAGTAATCTACTATGGTCAAGATATGGAACCCTCCTTTCTTAGGTAGATATATTCCCTGTGAAATGCACAGGCCTTAAAGATAGCTGAAAGCACTGTAAAAAAATTTTCTTTTGCTGTTATGAATGCATCAACAAGCAATTTCGTGCGTTTACAGATTATCCCAACATATTAAGTTGAATACATCAAATTCTCAGAATGAAGTACAGCTGTTTTATTTTTGCCCTTCCAAAGCTGGAAAAAAACCCAAAACAACAAAAAACCACACCTGCACACACAAAATACTTCCGTGAAATGCTCCTGTAAGCTCCAGACTGTGAAAGAATTCACACCCACCCCACGTGAGGAGTGGCTTGGACACTGCCCTCACATCTTCCTAATGCTACTGCAAAATCAAAGAAGAATCTTGCTCTGATAAGTAGTGACAAAGGAACTTCTCCGTTTAATAATGAAATAAATAGGACAAAAGTAAAAATAGTCAAAATTTAATACATGTGCTATACTCATAAATTACGGAAGTAAAACTATCACAAGATGTGACTAAGCTGTAGGTAAAGTAAAAGTGCTACAACATGGTATGAACAAAAGAAACTTGGACTCTGCTTCTCAAAAGAGAGACAATACTGAGATAAGTTTATACAGTGGAGACCTCTTAAATACACAGCCCTGAACTTCTGTACAGTAATTTGTGATGCTGATAAATCAGCCTGTCCTTAAGTCACATATTCATTTCAAAGAGATTTTTATCAGAGGATTCAAATGAACAGAGATGCCTTTAGGCAGTTGCCAAGTTCCAGATCTCCAATAAATTAAGCTTTCAAAATGTTTGTGTTTTATAGTAGAAATGGAGTAAAGCTTTCTCTGCTAAAAACAAAGCATCCCAAATGAAGCAGACTGTGACAACAGGATCTAAGACATATGCATTCAAAAAGAAAAGAAAAAGCCTTAATACTCACTGTCTTTTCAGAAATATTAAGGAATCCTTATATTTGTTAGTGAGGTATACCATTATTATTTCAGGGGGGGCATAAACATATTTATTTAGTCATCTGGTATTTGGGGAACTTGTGTCCCTCTTTATTAGCAGTTAAGAGAATTACCAGCAGCAACCATATACCAAACTTCAAAAGGCTGGGTTAAGTGGAAATATTTTTGTGTTATGAACAATTATTTCAGGTTTTTCATTTAAGTGGGCTACACTGTAAAATCTGAACTGCAACATAATTTAGCCAGTTGTATCATAGATTTTTTTTTAAAAGACAAACTTACAAAACACAATGATAGGTTAAATAAATAAAAAACATCAGTTAAAAAACAGACTTAATTTCTTCTTCTGTGCAATTACGTACCAATATGAAAAATATTACTTTGATCTCTGGACATTTCATGGTTCAGTCTCCTGGATTTCACTAAAAATAATACTGACAACAAAAATAAAGGAAAAAAATAATTATTGACTAATCAGTGCTTTGGAGCTATTTAAAAAAAAAAAGCACACATCAGATTTGTAGTTCCCTTGCAGCAGAACATGACCCAATACGTTAAAAATCAAACATTGGTAATAATGTTAATATATAAAATATTAGTTTAAAAACTATAGAATGACCTTCTCAGCAGAAATGGAGTGTATACACTGGGGTCTATGACATACAGCATATCTGAAGGCAAGTTCACAGAATGCTGAAAGGCTCACTGCACATTTTCTATGGCAAGGAAATACTGCAGCTTTAAAATAAGCTGCACAATACTCATCTCTATCTCTTTCACATGAAAGTGTGTAAAAAGCAAATCAGCAAATAAACTCTAAAATAGATTTATACCAAAATCCTCTTTTTTACATTGAGTTTACAGCTTCTATCCATTTGCCTGTACTATTTTTGGAGTTTCCTTCAAGAAAAGTCAAAGTTGCATTTTTGGGCCATGAACAAGTTCACGATACAATGTACTGGCAAGACAGAACTTTTGCATACTAACGAGCTTCACTCCTTGTTGCTTTTTTTTTGTAAAGACAGTTTTTCCTGTGGGACAAGAGGTCAAATGTCGATTCCTTTGACGAGAGATGCCTCCAGCGTGATGTTGAACTCCTGCAAGGTCTGCAGAACTCGAATCAAAGAGTTCACCAGTGTGTGATCCTTGATCAGCGCTATCTCTTCATACATCTGTGCTGTAATTGGGCAGTCTGCAAGCAGGGCAATCCAGTGGTGCAAAAGGTGGTCTCTGACAAGGTGGCAATTTGCAGTTTGGAAATAAAAACAAAGCCAAGTTAATTTCGCATCTGCACGGGCATCATTTTTATTCTTTGCCTTCTAAGCAGACCTACCATCTTTTCCACTTATTTTTATAAGACAGGGAAGAGGAAATAACCGTCCATGGAACCTGTTTAATTAGGGAGCAGACAGACACGTTTCTAGGTTTCCCACCCTCACATCAAGACAGGGTTCCCAAGAGACCCAGAAGTCCCAAGCAGGCCTAAAGTCACTATTCTGTTCCATTGTCTTTAAGTCAAGAGCTTTCTAGATGGTCCCAGCTTCCTTCCTACCCACCTCCTGCTAGTAGGCAGAAGGTGGGGAATTCACCCAACCATTAACTGGAGAGGCCTCCCTGATGGATGGTGCTCTGATTCTATCTTCCAACCTTGCTACCTGTACATGAGAGGGACAGACTATTCACACCAGCCTGCTACCTTTCCCTCTTGGTTCAGCTGCTCAGCTTTTTGGGCTGTGCAGTTTCCTACCTCAGATTTCTCACACTTCATGTGCCTAAGAACTCAGTCAGGGCAGGATTCACTTGATGCTTCCCCAGTTACATCAAACTGTCCAACCCATCAGTTGCATGACTTGACTTTACTAATACGCAGCATCCTTTTAATTTTATTAAAATATCAATAATAACAACAACAATAACAATAAAGAAGTTTCTTTATACCTGGCTCCAAGACACACCAGCATCTGAAACTTGCCATCCTTCCCGATGTTTCTTGGAGTGTTGTTGATAGCAGTGATAAAGCGACAGAAATTCCTGGCTCTTGTCTGCCAGTTCTCTTCTGGGACCATCTCATTCTGCTCAAGGGTCTCATAGTATGTTTGTGCTTTTTCTTAAAAGAACGGTGGGAGATAATGAAGTTTCAACAGTGCATACAGGAGAGAAAGTTGAAAGGCCTAGATTCAAAGCTCGCCCATGAATATCCTGAATCATTACATGTAGGTATTGTTTTTTTCTGTTTGATTCAGTCCTGTGTTCCCTCACTTCCCTCCCTCTAAACAGTGCTGAAGAGGTTCATGTAGCTACTGAATTTTGAGTGCTACAGTAAAATGATCATATAAGGAGAACAGTGATGTCAAGGTGCCTACTCAAAACACGGAAGAAACACTACTCAAAATAATTTCTTTTCCAAAAGCTGTTTGTTAACTCAGTTGATTTATACAGCTCTGTGTCAAAGGATTTAAATCACTGTGTTAAAAATGTATGCTTACAACCCCTTTATTACAATGTCCAGTAAGAATCAACAGCACTGGATCCATCTGTTGTGCTTTATAAGGCAATTCAACTTCTTAGAAGTGTGATTTATTGCTTTCACTATGCTCAATTAAGAAAAAGGTTACCATATGTCAATTCATCATCTTATTTATATAACTCTTCCTCAGTAAGAAAGTTTGTTTTACCCTATTCTGCTAGAAGGAAAAAGCCCAGTTATTGCATTAAGTGCAGTGTCAGCTTTGGCAGAAGACAGAGGCTTTTTCTCTCAACAGCATGAGGAGGTAAGAGCTCTCATGGCAATTCAGCTGCTGAGATGCCTCCAAGAACTGTGCTGTTCACACCAGCTGAGACACAGAAGCAATGATAAGGAACACAGATGGATGTATTTCAAAGATACAAGCAGGCTCTGGTATGTCTTCCTCCCACTTACCTAAAAAATCCCAAATAAAGACGTTTTTGAAGAGTCTTGGTGATTTAAATCCATGCTGAAACACCTGCTCGAGAGCTGAAACAAGTCCACTTTCTCCACACAGCAGCAGCGTCAGACTGCCCCTCTGCCAAGCACACACAGAAAGCACACACACTTAGTACCTCGCTTTGGAGGTCTGGGACACAAGTGTCTCACACACCTGTTAAGTTTTTAAATAAACAGATGCCTAAAGTTACAGTCTGCTGTCAAACACTGACCCCAGACAGGATGGCCCAGTTCTCCCAAGTCCTGAGCACTCAAAAATGTATTAATTTCTCTAAGAATGAGGCTGAAGAAAGCAGTGTCAGGCCCAGTGATCATCATCCAGTGAAGCCTCAAAAAGGCCAAGATAATGAGCAGGTTTTACCTGTAATAATGACCACTGCACAGGACATTAAGAAAGTATTTTCTTCCTTAAGTAATAAATATCACAGATCCACTGTAGCAGGTGCCCCTGATTGTTTGCTTACCAACAAAAACAGCATTCAATGCTCCGAAAAAAAATTAAATTCTTCTTTAGAAGAATTCTAAATTCTATTTTTCAGAACCAGCGCATGACCACTTGAGATTATTGTGTCAATGTGATCATCAATATAATTTAACAGAACCTGGAAGATGAGTGCAGTAGGAATGGGAGGACCTATTTCTAGAAAATTAGTGACTTTCAAGAGCTACCCATACAGAGCCAGCACTGCTCATTCTGGCTCACAAGGGCTGGATGGACTGTGATGGTTTGACAGAGACACTCTACTTAGGTTTGTTTCAGGGAATCACTGCTGTGTCAGCCAGTTCCATGTGTGATGTAGAAGGGTACCAGAGTCTTTAAGAGCACTTCTGCTTCACTTGCCTGGGGGGTGTGAGTGTTTGCAGGGGGGTCTTTTTTGTTTCTTTTTTTTTTTTTTTCAAGTGGCCTGTGGGTTTTCACATTTTAAATAGCCAAGATAACGCAAACCAGACATTAAAAACCTACTCAGAACTCGATGCAGATGTAAAATGTCAGTTAATTTAGAACAAACTAAACAGGAGGCCATATTCTTGACAGTGTAAGGTTAGAATCCGTGGCAGAATTTGACTAATAACACAATTTCCAATACCAGAATGTTAACATTTAATTTAACAGAATGCTCCAGTTTGCAGCAAAACAGAGGTATTTGAGGCCTTACTGTTTCAGCAGTCTCAGTATCCCATTTTTTTACCTCCACTTAAGGAATTCTCAGACAGATGGTTGTTCATTCAGTTTAGTTATTTTTGTTTTATATTCTCCTATGCTTACTAATAAGAGTTTTACAACAGGGGTGCCATTACACAGACAACTCCTCACCTCCTTCTCTGGCTTGTGGAAATGCTTGACAATCCCATTAACAGCTTCACCAATAGCTTCTTGTATCTGACCAGTATTTAACTCTGCAAAACACCAAAATGTATCCTGTCACTTTTTCACAGCTTCAGAAATTGTATGTGTGCATGAGGGATAAGGCCTACCATAAAACAGAGAAGAGGAGCATCAACCAGTATAACTTATGCTGTTAAGGAAACATTGCAGAACTGTGCGTAATGGAAACCCAACTCTATTTTTATTTACAGCTGAAGGGGTAGAAATGGAAATGGTTTGGTTTTATATTGAAGTTAACACTGTGATGTTTCAACACAACAGGTGGAAACGATTTTTACATATTATGTGAATTGTCAGACCAGGACCTAAAGCTAAGAAAAGGAGTTGTGATTTGATTAGGACCAGCAAATCTGGGCATCCCGGAAATACTTCCTGTGATAGTTTTGCTGTAAACCCAAGTATGCTTGGGACCAAAGTAACCACCTAATTTACCAAGAATAAGACCACTCCAGGAAAGTGATCTCAATAGAAAACAAACAAACAAACAAAAGTTCATGAAGAGAAAATACTGGCAAGCTTTTCCATGCATGAAGGATAGACAGAGAGAGGGCAGCAAATTTCTACCTTCCTCCATAGCATGCATTCCACAAATGAAAGACAAGAATACAGAAAACACCAGAAGGGCAGCTAAGCATTGGACCAGGAGTAGAGAGACATCTTCCTTCCATCCTTGCAGACTTTCAGAACTGAGTAGACAGAACAGGGTGCTCAGGATTGCAGTTTGGAATTTAGCTGGATTTTGAGCAGGGGGTCGGGCTAGGTGAGTTTCACAGGTCTTCTCCAAGCTACAGTTCTAAAAGATAAGACAACCTACAGCTCTGTTTGCAAGCAGCTGCCTCTCTGCTGATGATGCAGACCAGTCCCAGCACTCACTTGGCTTATTGCTGGGCGATATAGTGACAAATCTTCTGATCATGCTTGGTGACTGCTGCAGGGGAGGGGTTCGGCACTGCCGCTCATCGGCCTCCGTGTGCGAAGTCAGCAACTCTCCCACCAGGATCCTCTCTAAGCTGCCGTCATCCATTCCCTTTCCAAGCCACCTTCCACAGGGAAACCTAAGCAAAACCAAGGAGATACATGGATCAACCCAGATTCAATTTCATGCCAAAGACTTTCAACTGCAGTGGTCTAAAACTCAAATCCTGCTAGTATAGTTATTAGAAATACTTCATTTATCTAGCAACAAAGCCTTGGGTTTGGCTTCTGCCAGCACAGGCAGCAAAAGTAAAACAGCTTTTCAGTTCCAAGTTTGTGCTAAATCTTGCACTAGATGATCTGCAAGGCAAACAGGGGCAGATTTTGCTTGTGACCCACATGTAGCACGTGATTTGAGGGCTGCAGAAGAAAAAGAGGCAGGAGGAAAAGACCCACTACACCCCATAGATGGGTGATGAAATACACCTATGCTTTCACTGAATACACTACATAGCAGGCCAGCTACAAAAAAAAGCCGCACAACCCAAACATATACTTCAATGCCAAAAAACACCAATACTTGTATTGAATTGGGATATTAAATGAAGCACTAGAAAGCACACGTGCTCACTTACTCATTATCTCTTTCTCTGAACCAATGTTGATGTCAGTTTAATCGGAAAACTGAACAGCATCCAAAAATAGAATCTTTCCTCTTCATTTAATTACAAATGATCTGGCACGGAGAACTGAGTGGACTTACCCACTTGTCATTGCCAATTTGTCATCGACATGAGCCTGACAGTTTCTCTGAACAAAGTACAGGGTACCAGACTGTGCTGTACCAATGCAAATAAATATAATTCTCACTGTAAATCTTATTCTTTTACTTTCACTATGCAAACACAGATTTCTAACACTCATAAGCCCTTGTGTTCCAACTTGTGTCCAAAGGTGCCTCTATAACACTTAAAGTATTTGGTCTCAATATAAAATGCCACCTATATTTGGTAAGCAGCAAGCTCTAACATGCTATTTCTTCCCTGGGCTCAAGGCAGATTATTTTTAAGATGCGCAATAGTCAACTCATCTTTTCCACCAACAGTCTGAGGGTAGTCATGAGCATCTGCAAACTGAAAATACTGTTTAATTTTCTAAGAACCATGACTTGTTTAATGCCAGAAGCCAAATGATCTTTCTATGCCTTCAGGTAGCAGCAACTGTAGACACAGAGTCCCAGGAGATCAGACCTTTCTGCTCAAACAAGCCCTGCTGTGCCAGCTCCCTGCAGAAATTCTACTTACCCAACATGAAATGTCAGGATGATACTTACTTGTAAGTATGCCCTGTTATTTCATTTCTGACCATAACATATTCCACAAGCCACTTGGCATACAGCCCTGAATTATCGTGTCCTATTTGCACTGTGGTCAGTTTTCCCAGGTTCTGGCACTGCAAATTAAACAAAGAGTTTGTCAGAGTAAACTGAGAGAAAGCAGCATACTGGAGGAGTAAACTATTAGAGAATGTGCTCTAGACAGAAAATCAGAAATGTGTTTTCCCTTTTCTCACTACTTTGACTGGTTCTGGACTTTTTACTCGTAGGCTGCTTTGCTTGTTCTTGTTTATTTGTTTTGTTTAATACTATTTTGATCAGCAGAGAGAACATCAGCTGAACTAGATTTTTCAATTAAATTTTACCCAAACTGCACAACACACGTGCAAAAATCAGAGCAGAATCACTTCTTTGTTTCCAACAGAAGAGGATATGACACCTCCCACCATCACAGCACAAAACTGTAACATAAAGACAGTCTTGTCTATCCTTGGTTATTAAATATAGATTAAATTTGCTGTGTACAGGCACAGGAAGTATCTGTGACTAACCACACAGATTAATGATACGAAATGTATGGCACAGTGGTGCAGCAAGGGGAGAACTTAAAACTGAACATACAGAACATCCAAATAATTTTCCGTGTAACAAGTAATACAAACCTCAAAAGTCATTTCTAATATGTTCCTGGGAATCTGCAGGACTCCCGTCTCACCCAGTTCTCCCGAGATACAGATCCAAGGATTGGCTGTGAACATCGAGCCACCAAGTTTCTTGCTAGGAACAATCAATATATGGTATGGTATCACTGCAAACATAAGAAGAAATAACAAAGATGAAGAAGAACAGTTATCTAACCTCTTTAGTGAATAGAGGGGAGCAAAACATAAGTCATAAAACAACACTGCAGTACCATGAAATGTAAAAAACCCATCAGAGCTGTTATTTAATCATGCTAACACTTGCACACTAAGCACTGACTGACAATGGGGAAGTGTACACATATACAGCAGTCACTAAGAAGCAGAGCTCACAGCAAAATTGTGTCAAGTGAAAACAGAAATATGGATGGAATCATGCCTTCCTATGGGTACAATCACCTTTCATTTACCAGCCTCAAAACGTGCCATGAAGACGGTTACTCGTCCTCAGCTTAGAGACAAGGAAGTAAAGACACAGTATTCCTGTATCCAGGACTGTCCTGTGGCTCAGCATGCTTCTCAGTGCTCAACTCCTACCTGCCTGTTTCTCTCTGTGTATGCAGGACCAGTGCACAACTACCCCAAATCCCACTCAGTTACTGAAGCCTTTGTTTGCAGGCCTGGATTGCAGGTTCAATAAAAAGACACAATAATGCTGCACGTTTCTCTGTACCACGTCGCTGTTAGCTATGCTAACTTTAAGACTTTTTGATTTTTAAAAAGAACAAAAAACTTTTTTTTTTTCCCCTTCTAAATAGCACCACACACAAGCCCAAATGCTTTCTGGTCCTCTGTTTTACCTGTGACTAATTCAGTATAGTCTCACCTGAGCTGCAGCCCCTTCTCTGAGTCGGGAGGCACGTGCTCTTCCATCACCCAGAATCTCCTGTGCAGCCCTCTGTTAACCAGCCTTTTACAATAAAATCCCATTCTCTGAATGGTCACTGTGTTTTCTTGGCTATCTGCCCTCCTTTTATAGTGCATAAACGGATTACAGTCAGGGCTTTTCAGCTGAGACCTTTAATACATTTCTCCCTCCGTGTCTCCTCAGCTGTCAGTGCTGCCAAGAAAGCATTTGGTGGTTGGATTTCCTTAAAAGCTCAATGCTCGCAGCATTTAAGAATGAATTAAAATGTTTCCCTTTTTATTTTCTGTGCCGATAGCCTTAAAACTAAGTGACAATTTAATTGCATCCAGAAGACCAGATTTTAGCATTATCCAGAACCTGCCCACAAGACCAAGAGCTATTTTCCTTAGATGTGTGTTTGTTCTGTCTTTCACACGCACAAAAATGGATCACAACACACCACCAAGAGCAGCTCCTACCATGGATCCACAGGGGCCCTTTCACACCCACCCACCCCCAATTTCATAAGCCTTGCTCAAGTCTTTCCTTATTTTGCCTTGCTAGTCGTATCCTGTGGCAGCAGTCACAGCACACAAATCATTTGAGAATTCTGTAACACATTTAAGCATTAACAAAAGTTCAAAAGCTTCTCCAGGGCATATTTTTAAAAAATAGAAGAAAAAAAGAAAAGGAGGACTTCAATGTGTTGAGGAGGTCTGATGCAGCCCTCAGCGGGAATTTCATTGTTATCCCAAACTCAGAGACAGGCATGCAGCAAAGCAGGCTGAACATGAAACAAAGAAAGTTTTTCTTTTAATTCCTAGCACATGTTAATATTCTTACCTTGAAAATGAACAATCCATAGTGTTCTTGTTTAGCATCATGCAAACAAGCCCACCACAAAATTTTCTATTGAGAACTCTCCTCCAACCAAAAGGATTTTACCAAGTTAGAAACAAAAGCCTTTGACGACACAGAAAGAGAGATCCTCCTGCCCACCAGAGTGGATCACACAAATAGCAATACAGCATGCAGAAGGATCCCAGGAAAAAAAGCAGAACAATTACATTAAGGTACGTTGCTGAGAGCTGTTCAGAATTTCCACCAAATCAGGAAATCAGAGCTCCAGAGAAAGCAAATACTTACAGATTGTTGTGAAAACATTGGTAAAGCAAAAGTAATCAACAGCATTGAATGACAGGAGATGATACAAGAATTGTTCTTTCTCATCATCACAGCGGAGGAATGCGTAACGCTTGTAGAGTTTTCTGACAAAGCAAAACACATAATCTGTCATTGCAACAAGATGCTTTCAGTGAAATGCTTTATATTGTGCATATTTATTAGGCACACTATGAATAACGGGCAAGCAATTACAAATGACAATGGTAGAGTCAAGAGTATTTAATGTGCCAAGATATGTTGAGCCTCTGCAAGTCCAAAGTCTCCCAAGTGCATCAGTCCAATACTTCACATATCTTCCACCTCCCGAAAGCAAGGTTTGGTCTAAAGGTCTTGTCCCACACTAAAACACCCCAAGATGGAAAAACGAATTTTATACTTTCTTAGGAAAAAAAAAACAAACCTGACTTCTTTTGGCAATGTAAAATTACAGAACTGAAGAGAGTCATCCTAAGTTACTTCAGAGCAGAGGGTGCCATGGGAAACTTTTCCAACACATGACATAAGACAGTTAGGAAACACTTTTTAAAGGACATCAGGGCAAACACTGGGACTGTCTGCTTGTATTTGGTTATAGGGCCTACAACAACCTGCACATTAAGCCAAGGGACAGATTAAGTGTTGATACTACACAGCTCCTGATGTAGCCAAAATGATACGCATGCAAAGGTGGCCTAAAGTCCTGCTGTTTCCTTTCACTGGGTTGTAAACTCTGCTAGGACTGCAATGCCACACAGAACTGAAACTTGTTGTAAGTGGAAATATCAAAAGATGTATCTCAGTGGCCTTTCCTCACCAGTGGAGACACCAATGTCTATGCAGAAGAATGCACTGTAAACAGAAACAATCTTATATACTTCTTCTCAAACACATGAGAGAATTTAACACTGCAAGACTTGCAAATTGGAAACTTCCACGTGCAAATTTTGGCTGGAAAATACTCTTGAAGTTACTCACTTGTACACAGGAATCACTACTCTTTTTGTTAATTATGCAACCAATAATAATAATACCAGTGTTGGTGAATAATCATAAAAGAAGAGCATGCCAAGATGTATCAAAATCCAACTGATGCTAGAGGAATATCCAACCCATCACAAATACAGGAATTAGGTATTAGAAATGCTGACAGCCATGGATAGGTGGTGGCTCCTGCCAGAAGGGCATCCTGACAATTCCCCTCAATGTCAGTATCAATTTACAAAAAAGTCAGCAAATTACTCACAAGATAGAAACTTGCAAAACAAATCAACGATGACCAATATACAGATATGTTCTCACCTACACAACAGACCTAACATTGGAGACTGACAGGACATGTTCAATGGAAATAAAGATACTGAGCCTTAAATCAACAAAACCTGCCTGTAGCCACAGGAGTATCAAACCCACAAAAGGTCCCACAGGTGTCTATGTCCATGTTTAATTTGTTTGACAGCCTGTCAAGGTATGTGCTGTCCCATCTTTTCAAAGGTGAGGTTTCTAAGTTTCCTTGTGCACATAAAGGTCTCCTTTCAGTGAAGCTGTGTGATTTCCTCCTCTTCCCTAACTCTAGTCCCTTTGTAGAATAGCAAGAAACCAAACATATTACAGTTTCCTTATCATTTTAATCAAATGTGAAGTTAAGAGAACGGGTTAATTAAAATATCTAACAGTGGCTTCAAAAAAAGAACACCACGCAATCTTGCTAACTGTGAAACTGCAGAAGTGGCAGAATTACTTTTAGTACCTCACTGAACTTGGCGCTGCTTCCTCTAAAACCAAGTGGAACACACTTTAAAACCATGCTGCCTAGAACAGCTCTCTTTAAGTAGGATATCTAAACATGCACAAAGCACACAGGATTACAAAGAATTGATGTCATTTGTGTGCAAGTTTGCTCCTCTCCTTGTCACTTTAATTTTAAACCTATTTTTGTTGGTGTCTCGCTCTGTTCTAGGGAATCAGAATCTGCCTCATAGATGAACATGTACTGGCCAGTGTTAAGAAAGTTGGGGCTTTAATTCTCTTTTTGTGGGAAGGGCATGAAGCCTGATGGTGTGTGGAAAGTTCTCTCACAGCACTTGCTCTGCGTGGGAGAAGCACTGCTAAATATAACATTATCTGAACTGTTGACTTCACTGTAGAGGCTTAATCTTAATTTAGAGATACAGGTAGATTTATTAGCTGTCCTCGCTCTGTCCTTTAGCTTTTCCTTGTTCACTGAAGGAAGGCCACAACTTCATCAGAAAGGCCAGCATAAAACAATACAAGGCAAATCTCAAATAATTAGCAGCTGGGGTTCAGGGGAACTGGGGGAGGGAAGAAATTCCTTGGAAGGTGGTAAGTGGAAGGAGAGGAAAGGAAGAGCAGACAGTAGAGGTTATACTGTCTCCAGAGAGAAGTCTTCAACTAAAGCTAATGACAATTACTATGGCTTTAATTTCCACACATTAAACAGTATATCCAAACTTATCAGGAACACATTCTTTTTCTGCATAGGTTATACTAAATTAACATCAAATTGTTACTCCTAAAACAATTAGTATTACGTGTGGCCTGTACTCTGATCTCTGCAACTACTAACAAAATAATTATTTATGTTTACCAAGGTAATATGATGCTCTGGACATCACCAAGTATATATAGGTCCTTGTGCTGACGATTTCTTCTTCTGCCCTTCAACATAATTACTTATAAAAAGTCCTGGCACAGAGTACTTTCAACAGAGTTTAAGCCTGAAGCTTTCCCTCACATCCTCCCTCTCCCTCATATGTCATATACTTGTCTCATTTTCTTCTCACAGTGTTCTTTAAATAGTGTTCTGGGACTCAATGGTTGGGTCTTTTCATTATTTTTTTATGACTTCATATACAAGGAATTAAAAGTCAAGTATTTTGAAATGTTTGGGAGAAATAATAAACCAAAAATTGGGTCATAATAGCAGATATTTTACTATTACGAAAGCAATTCACCTTATGTTCTTAGGCAGGCTATAAATGCAAAAAATTACGTGAAAAACCTCAGCATTGAATCCTAATTCCCAAACAGCTCATACACTGATAAGGAGACACACTTGCAAGGCTGGTTTGTTCTATGCCCCCTGCACACGGCTGAGCAGATGGGAGAACAGGCACATCTGGGTTTTTGAAGTCAAACAACTAAACAGATTTAAATTTTTTTAAAAGCTTTGCCCAAGATAAGCCATCTTACTTTGTGAGTTCATGATCTGAAAGCAGCTGTTTCAGATGCCTAGAGAGCAACTTCTTCTCCATAGAGAGACGAACCCAGGCTCTGGCCTTGCCAACATCTGTTTTGATCTCACTAATATTCTGGATATGCCTAGGAAAAAAAGAAAAAAAAGACACTGCCATGTATTGTCAAAATGTGACAGTTCTTTTGAACCAAGGCTGAAGACGTTTTGCAAAGAACAAAAAATATAAGGTAAATTATTGGAAAAAGAAACATAATCAACTTAATATTCACAATCAAAAATCCTTGCATCTCTAGCTCAAAAAGAGAAAAAGCCTGAAACAGAAATACCTGCAATGCAGTGCCCTATTTACAAAATTCTAAACCAGGCCCATTGTCTCACATGATTTAAGAATCATTCTGGACCTTATCACTGCAATATTTATGGCTGAGTGCTTTGGAAAATTAAATACTGTCTTTGCATGCTCAGTAGTAGCTTTTCTTGCATACAAGACACAAATGGTATATTTTAATAGGGCAAGCAAATCCTCAATTCACTCCTCCTCCCCACTGGAAAAAATAAATGTTAGTAAGGAAAAAGGAGGAAAGAAAAAAATCCTTTCAAGGTCAGTTCAGAAGTTCTGCATATTGTTTTTCTGATGTACTGAAAAGAAGGCATTGGGCAGCAGTTATAGTTTTATTCACATTACAGTACTCTATGTTAGATACACCCATTCTTTAGACCAAACAAGTTCTCTAAACTGCTTTCTTCACTGAGAAGCAAGAATGGGCTCAGAACTACCAACTTGGCAATGACTGGGAAAACACACACACTGCACCTGTATCTCTGTGGAAATAAACCAATACATAACACTTTAAAAATATGAAAACTGTGTCATGGTATTTCCATAAGCTGATAGCTGTGACAGTATAAAATCTCCTCAATGTGAAACATGTTTCTGTAAAGGTCAATGAAAAACCTGTACAATCTCCTTTTTTAAAAGGGTGCAACTGGTTCCTTCCCCACATCTCCCTCCCAGCTGCAGGAAACACAGGCTTTTCTGTGTGGTACATAGTATACACAGAAACAAATAGGCAAATCTCATGGGGTTTCTATGTTGGTTTTAACAGTTTTAAACTCACCTCATATCCTGGATGAGAGAGATTCTAAGAGGTGACATGGCTGGACTGGTATCAGACTTTCGCCTCTCTGAATCAAGAAGTATTCCTAGATTCAGAAGAACAGAATTTGTTAGTAGAAATCTATTCAAAATCAGAATAAAAAAAGAAGGTGAATTAACACCAATTTGCACTCTTGTATTATTGGTGACTCCATGAAGACACTGTCGCATATTTCCACTCCAAATGACATGAAAATCTAATATGATAAACAAATGGTTATGCAGATCAGCAAGCATTAAGCATCAACACATTAATGAGCTTAGATTCAGCTGGAATTGGTATGACATCAAATACAATAATCAAGTGGTATTTTCTAAAGGCTACCCTGTTTTCTTCCTGTGTAGGATATAACTGGCACTGCTGACACCAGAGAACAGTGTTTAACATGTTTTACTCAGTACACCACACATCACATGCTTACTGATCTATTAATTTGCACACTCCTGTAACACCACTGCTTTTCAAATAGCACATTTTGGGGTTTTCAGGCAATATTATTACTCTTACCTTTCAAATTCCACTCTAGAATCAAGATGTATATTAAATACAGCCCCTGCCATCAATCTCAAGCTAGAAAGCATAAAAGTGATTGTAACTTCACTCTCATATGCAAAACCACTACGAATCCAGTAATATTTAGGAGACCTTAATACTTTCCAAATCTTTGGGTTTGACTGCTTAAGGATCTTGTGCATGTTAATAATGATCAACTCTTTGCCTACAGTAACTTCAAATAAAAAATAAAAGGCACCCACTGCCTCCCCCAAACCCATTGTTCTCTCCAAATTTATATTCTATGCCCCCACCTGACAAAAGAAGTAATGTTTAAAAATTACACTAATAACCCTAGAAACAAATATTACTGCAAAACTCGATGTAACAAAAACTAAAGTATGTTTCTTCGGGTTGTTTGTTTCTTTAAATGTCTTTTGCTTATAAACAAGCCTACTGTTCAGCTGTTTTTCAAGCAAGGATGTAAAACTTGGGGATGTACAGCGCAGTTTAATGTGCTTATACTCATTTTCCACCCCCACCCATGACATCATGCAGTGACTGTGTGTCACATGGAGGGTGGTACATTGGAACAATCCGTTTTAAGGCCTATCTGTGAAGCATCAGCTATTTCTGGTCTCTGACTACCGTGGCAGTCAGGTACCAGACCCAAACAAGTGGGCTCAGCACAAACCAGTTTATTTTCACAACATATTTTGAGACAATACACCAGGCCCCTATGAATCCTGTAGCAGACAGAATACTTGATTCAGTTCTGTTGAGAGAAGGGTATTTCCAAGGAAACAAACTCTGCATGGTGCAAATGTGCAGGCAGCTCTTACTCACAGCTTTTTATCATCTTATTCCAGCAGATGCCAATCTTACCTGAGGTACTGAAGCTGCCTGATGTGGTTCTTCTCTGCCTGTTTTCCAGGTAATGTAACAGATGAGACCACAGAGCTGACTTTCCCTAAAATTAAAAAAAAAATATTAGTTAAGGAAATCACTATCAGCTGAATTTAGGAAAAAAAAATGTTTAAGTCATCATTGAAAGTATCAGCCATGACAAAAAACTCGCTTTAAATATGTTTCTTCCTACAAACTCATTGGTAAAAATAAAAAATGAGACACAAGCTGGAGGTGCTTGGGAGCTGTAAAGAGGTTGAAAAAGAAAACCAAGAGTCAAACTACTGGGATCTAATGATTCTGCTGACAGGAAAAAGTCAACTGAACTTCTTTCCTTACAGTTCATTAACATGACAAGAAAACGTTCAAAGGCTTGTAAAACACTAAGTGCAAGTAGAGTTTTAAATCCGAGGCTGTAACCTGCACTACTGTGTCTTTCCCTCCCTGCCTCTCCAGCACTGAAAGGACAAGAGACATGGAGCCAGCCTGAGCAAAACATCTTATACCCAGGCCAAGTCATGTGCCCCTGCTCCCTTCAGGGTAATTCAGGGATACAGATACATGCTGCCAATTTTTAGAACCTCAAAAGATCCCCTTTCATCAGGCAAAGGACCTGAATAATCACAAACACAGTAAGACATCCCAAAACACAAGCAGGGCAGTGAAAGCTTATCAGCAAAAACACCCCAGTTCTGCAATAAAAGTTAGACTTTAGTATGAAAATAAAAGATAAATCCATCAAATTATGTTAAAAAGTGCACCTTGCTCATTATGTTGTTTTCTTAAACCTCTGGTGGCTTACAGTAGAGTGTGAGAAAATCTTTCTCTGGGAAACTATAAACATTCTTGGGTTCATCCTAAAATATTCTGCATGATAAACCAAAAGCTTGCAAAGCTGCAGAAAGGCAGCAGTAAGTGAACAGGGGCTTTGCAGCACATTAATTGGAATTCCTTACAGAGGAAATTAATTAGTATTACTTATAACCTTCCTAAATTATTGTATTAACATGAAATCCCCGTAAAGAGTTAGCAAATCTGCATTTCAGAACAGCAATCATATTATAAGGCCATATTTTTATTTACAACTTTGTGCAGAAGGAAACCATGTAAAGTAACAGTTGTCAATTCTGCACTGTCAGTTTCTTCTAAAATCATCTAAATGCCTTCCCAGAGGTGCAGTAATGCTGGTTCCTCTTTACTTTTTTAAACTACATTTAAAAATCTCTAACCACTTCCATCCTATAGCTCCCCACAGTTGACACAGAGAACTATCGACCACAAGGGATTATTCCAGAATTTGCATGCCTCCAGAAGATTAAATCCTAGCGTGTCTGTGACATCTGTGTTGAGAGAAATCTATTAAAAATAGGCATTCAATGGTGAAGATACAAAAAAATCCAGAGAAGCTCATTGTGTCTTGTGTGTACCTGACAGATCCAACGTGGAAAGCCAAAACTGAAAGTCTTACAAACACATAAAAAGAGAGCATAAGAATGTCAACCAGGGAAGAGCTGCGTCCAAAACGGCGCTTCTCTCCATAAACACACACATGCACACACACACACAGTCCAGTGTTCAGCAACCAGCTGCCATGGCAAGGAGAACTGCAACAGATCACACAAAGCAGCAACAAAGGATCCTGCAGCGAATCGATGTCAACAACCATGATGAATGTCAGAACTCATGCAGTGTATGTCTGCCCGCTTCCTTCACCACCGAGTAACTCTCCTTTAACTTCACCAAATAGCAATGACGATGCAAGCTGGATCTACAAGGGAAAGGAAGACAGCCTAAGGGAAGCAGTGGGACAGAGAATGGGCAAGGGAATAACCAAGGCCTTCTGAAAGTCCAGACTATTTTAGTCATTACATCCTACATCTGACTCCCCTGTGTTGCTCAGGACAACGGAAGGCGTGGATTCCCTTTGCACGTGGAAGAATCAGTAGGCAGCTAATGTAGGGCTATCAGGGTTCATCAGCAGGGAAGAGGTAAAAGCAGGGATTGGTGGAAGGAAAGCCATCCTCATTACTATGGTCAGTTGAGAAAGAAGAGTCTTCCTTGGCTTATTATTGAAAAATAAAATAAAATCGATGTATGAAACAGCAGGCTTTTGCATATTTCATAAAGGCCAGAGCACACAGAGAACTGGTGGTGCTTTTATTTTATTTTTTATTTTTTTTTTAAACTCTGGATCATTCTCTGAGATACACTGCACTTCCTCCATCAGGCCTCTATATTTATTCCACCACTCTATTTATTCCACCATTCAGCACTGTTTGCCAACATCTGCAATCAATCCAAAGCATTAACCTTATGAAGGGTTGGCCGTCTGGTGGTCTGAAAAGCCCAAATCTGAGTTGAAGCAGAGTATACTGATGCTCTGTCTTCTAAGACGAAAGCAGTACAGCTTCTATCCTAAGTGATATACAAGAGGGAAGGGAGAGAATCACGTCATAAATCTTCACATAGAGAACTGTTATATAGTTTGAAGGAGAGCAGATTTAAACACTGGCGCTCGGGTTGCTGGGAACAGAGGTACTGGATTACAGTTGTCTGGATTACAAACAGTTATTCTGCATATTCTTTTTTAAAAAAAAGTTATAATCCTCTCTGCCCTTGCTACTCCTTTGAACAAAGAAGAAAAGTTGATAAAGGCCTTCCAAACTCCATCTAGACCCACACACGACTTTAAACAGAAGGGCACAGCAAACAATTATTAATTTCATACAAAAACCCAACACCTCTAGCTAGTGACCTTGTAAACATCATTTGAGTACCCCTAAATTATACAGGAAGAACCAAAATAGCAAGATTTTAACTCTGAAGAACTAAATTATTCTTCATGAAAATGAGTTCCCCACACCATATCCCACTGACAGCACCTTTAGCATATGCTGCCTTGCAACCTATGTAACCTCATTAACAAAAATATTATGAACACAGAAATAATTAAAAAACCCACCAAACCAAAGAAAACCCCCAGGTTAAACAGAGAGTCTTCCCAGAAGTCATCTGTGGAACACACCTACGTGTACACTTGCACATACCCCAGAACAAAATGTGGAGACAGACAGGGGGGCAGGAACTGACATAAAAAAGAGTGGGTGGGACACGAGTATTTTAACACATCTAATACACACAAAAAGTATCCTCTGAAAGCAGAAAGAGCATAACACAACTTTAGGAAAGGGTGCTCTGCAAAGTACAAGAACAATTGTTCCTCACCTGTTTGACTTGCAGACCATGGCTCCATATCCTTTCTAAGAGATCACACAGACTGGCTATCAGGGTATTCTCTTCCACACCTGTGATATTCACTTCACCATGACCCAGCTCCACAGCTTCTCGACCCATTTTCTCAACCAACATCCTCTTGGTCTCAAAAAGGACAAAGCAAAAGAGAGTTAATTCTTCTCACAGGAACCTCCAAGATCCCTTGCACTTTTAAAATAACCAACAAGGAAGCATATGATGAAGATTTGGCAGAATAAGAGGCAGAATAACTGGCAGAAATACATTTCCAGCACTAGTGCAATGCTCTACTTCTTTTATCCCCGGTTTTCAAGCCAGGATAGCACTAGTGTTCATCACTTTACAATCTCTTCTGTTTTTCTAAAAAGGGGCTTGAAAATGGGCACATCAGCCTCCACAGAGTAACCCTAGGGGACAGCAGGTCACACACTGACAAGCTGGGTATCCATACACAGGCTCTGGGTGGTTTGGAAGCCAGGTGAGTGCTGGATGCACTCACCAGGAGCAGGATGTCCCTCTCCTCCCAGGGTGGGTAATGCGCACAAGTGCCTCCAAGTAGCAGGGGGCATGTCATTCCTGTGAGACCCTGTTCTGCCAGAAGGGGATCTGCATTAAACCAAACCCACTCTGGAGTGTACCTCTTGAGTTTCCCAATGAGCCACATTCTCCCAAATTGTGCACAATTTTATGCTGGTCAACAAAACTCTCACCAACTCAAAGTGCAGTCTTCCTGTCACAACAGACTGATCATACAGCAAATTGGAGGGGAAAATGATGAAGGGAACCAGTTCTGCTCATCCCTTATACATTATTTCATCTTTGTTCCTATCGTAGACTAGCTCAAAAATTAGTAATATTCCCCTAGGCACCTATGCACAGTCTTGGTTGAGATTAAGAACTCCAAGTTAGTCCCTAGCTGCTTCTCCCCCTCACCTTCCCTTGCAATTTCTCTCCCTGCTAACAGCAGGATCACTACATTCACTAGAACTGCATCTCCATGGTGAAAAAGTCAAGTCTATGAAGTATGTCTACAAACTAATGCCAAGCTTGTTAAGTGCTTAAAAACTTACACTTCAGAGGTTTATTAACTCAAACGCTTTAGTGATGAGAAAAGCTGCTGTATTTTAACCATAAGCTCCTCTTCTGGACTATTAACTTGTTGAAATATCATTGTCTCATTAGCTATTAACTGAAATGTGCTATAATAGACATGGGCAGTGGGATGGCAAAGACCCATCATAACATTCAATCTCTTTCCATCATAAATCTGCTTGACAAAGTTTCCACTCCTTGCAGGATTTCTAAATACATTATCTCTTCATGAATTTCTCACCACCATGCAAAAATCTTTATAGGGATAAAGCAGAAACAGGTGGAGGGAAAAGGGAGTTCAAGCATATTGGATACAAAATGATCCATAAAGGATGGATATGAGGTGCAAGAGAAGGGAATTATTCTCTGTATTACCTTATTTCGGCATTCCTTCAACAAGCCTTCTACAAACTTCCAGTTGGTTTGTGCAATTACCGATGGAGAGAGGTTGGACAGTTTGGGCTGCCGAATAGTGCTGCCCAAATTCCTGGCTTCTTGGATATACTTCTGTTTTAGGGTAGAAAATTGACAAATACAGACAAAAATGTGAGAGACTACTTGGCCAAGAGAAAAGGATAAACTTATCCTTATAACCCACCCCTGTGCAAAGAGGAGGAAAGGATCGCATCCTCTTTCAGAAAAGGCCCTTTTTATATCCAGCATTACATTGGGCTGAAACACTTCAGGTGAAATCTTTTTCACCAGAGGTCAAATCCCCATTTACATCATCTATCAACTAGAACACACATTGCTGAATTAGAAAAACACAATATGAACTGTCAAGGATATTTAGATGCATAGAGATTCAGCTACTCCCCCCACCACTGACAATTGTCTTGTCATTTTTTTTCACATAAAACGAAATTTTGTAAAAATTACCAAGATGAAGACTATTCAAATGGCAAACTAGTCTACATGAGAACCACAAGAAAAGTTCATTCTTTCAGGAAGCAGCTGCAAAATGCAGATGTTACTAACATCTATCAGCTGGGAGCCATCTGCATTTTTGAATAAAAATCGTTTCCTCAACCCATTCTGCTTGAAAGGGCTTTTCTGCTCCTGTTACTGCCAACAAGGAGTTGCCATTGTTTTCACCTCAGAGACAAAGAATAATACGACAAATGTTTTGAAAGCCAGGTGATCACAGGTTGGTTGGGCACAGCTAATGGTGAATCAGTGATAAGGAAAAAGTCTTGTACAGGCAGTCAGGATTAGTCCATACTAGTATATATTTCAGATGAACAGGTAACCCCTGCAGCTTACACTGAAATAATGACTGACTGAAATGTCAGTGAATAGATTTGTCAAACACGACAATCTTTGCAAAGAGGGAAAATGCCACCTTCTCCACCGACCTTGCACTAAAAAGCTATGACATATACTTTTAATTATGCATCTTTATCCAGAACTATGATTACAGCCATATTGTGCATAGGACATACCAGATAATGCTCTGACACAGATTTTATAGAGGGCATGAAGGGCCAATCATGCTGGTCCCAGTCTAAACATAACTGCAACGGAAGCTCGGACATGGAAAAGTCCAGGTGCTGGCAGGATAAGTTGGCAGCAAAAAGCCAAGCAGACCATGTAAAGTGAAAGTGGTAAGCACAAATGAAGTAATAAAAGCAAGCATGCAAAACATAAAAGGAAAAGAGTGAAGACATAATACAACGCAGAACTCCCAAGCATTCAACATAAAAATAAATTCACAAGCAATCAATCTGAAAGGAAAAAATAAAAGATGGTGTTATATCAGCAGATTGGTGTAAACTCTGCCCTCCACTGGGCACAAATATTTGCAAGTAAAATGCCACTAAGTCTCAATTGCACAGATTTTTGTTGCCCCAAAGCTTCCATTTGTCTAAAACTCACAACACTACACTTTGGAAGCACTGCCTCCTGCTCAGCCTGACCCCCAGTGTTCCTCTCAGAAGGGCTCCCTCCCCAGTCTCTCAAACTTACTGGGCAAGTCTGAGGTTCACCCAGGAGAAGAGGTTGGTGTTCCACCAGCATTATGTCATCAAAAAGGCACAACACAAACCCCTAAAACACCAGCATAATTACCACTGGCAGTTGGTACCCTCACCTGAGCACATATTTTAAAACAATCCCCCCCCCCTTCCCAAGACTAGAAGTAGATTTTTGTCTTTGTAATTACCTAAGTGACATCACAGAAATTTACATGCTTTAACAATTGTGTTGTTTAGCAGAGTAATGAGGTTACAAACCAACTATTCTTCATTTCTGTTACTTCTAAGTAAAAAAGCACTTTAGAGTTAACTGAGCATATGGAACATGTCAAAGCCAGAAACTATTCGAAGGGTTTTTTTATTACACAGACAGTTCTCTGTTACATGGTTATGGATGACAGAGATGACACTATAATTAAACAAAATTTTAACAAACCAGTAAGAAAATTCTGGAAATGAGTACACTGGAAAGGCAATTAATTGGACAAAGATACTTGATTTTGACAACACTATCCTAACAGATACAAGACTACTACTACTTTAAATTCCAAATGAAGCTTTTCTAAATATATTTAACAAGGCAAGAGAATATTGTCTTCAACAAACAACACATATTTAAACAAGAGGAAACCTCTGGGGTTACTGAACCAAAAAAAAAATTAATTCTGGTATTCTGAACCAGACTATTCTTGGAATTACCCATAAATCAGCAGACGGTGTAACAGTTTGCAGTCTGTATCATATGAATCAGAAACTGTACTGTAATTAGTTACATCACCCAGATCTTTCAAAATCACTTCACCACAAAGAGTACTGTGTCAGCTGTAGGAGCAGTGCTGAGAGATGTTATCAGTTCAGAAGGTGGGGGTAAATCAGCATCAGAGTATGTTGTGTAAAAACAGGCAGACAAACATGACAGTATGGGTGGGGTTCACATTCCCACCTTAGCATGGAGGTTGTCTGTCAGTTTGCCAGGGTAAGATTTCTTTTATGGCCTACAGAAGACAAACAGGCAACTCCAGAAGGCAATACTTCTGATCTTAGGATGCAATTAATCACTCTCTAGAGGTGGTTATCTTTCCTTCATCAAATACACCAAAGAAGCACAGGTTATTTATTTAGAGATGGGAAATAGATGGCTAAAACCTGGTAATTTCCCTCTTCTCCTCACCCTTTTTTTTTTAAAAAAAAAAAACAAAAAACACCTTTAAAGCATGTGATTATATTATCATGGAACTCTTCTGTCTGTGGAATGAAATAATTTTGTCCTGAGAGGGGGTAAAAATGACATAATTTTTATAATAAAAAACCTAAGTATTTTTGATCTGCTACGGAACAGGAACTCCATTTGTATTAAAAATACACCTAAGGCAGAGCAGACATGAGCTGTTAGTAACTGTCTAGACATTTCATAAAGGTTACAGAGCATCATGCAGGCAATTAGGCAAGAAAAGATCAGATCTCTATAGCTGAACAATTTTCACCTCTCTCTGATCATTGTCAAGACGCAGGTGCTCTGTGTGTTGCTTCTGTCTGTCCTTCCGCCTCCACTGTGCAGGAGCGTTTCTCTTTGTCCACCTACAGATGGGGAATATTGTTAAGCAAATGTCAGGAGTTAGGTGAAGGGCAGAGGCAGTAAGTTTGTAGTTAATCCTATATTCAACATGTTGACATCAATTACATCAGCCGAAGTGCAGCTGCAGATACACAAAAAGGATCTCTGTAGAGGAATCGGGATATTCGGGCAACAAAAATATTTCAGAATATTAAATAACATACACTTGCTTTGTGTTTTTCCATTCTCTTATGATATCCAGTGACAATTTAAGCCTTTTTCCTCCACCTTCAAAGCTTTTAGAAGAAAATATCCTAAAACACATGCTAGCTCCTACCTGAGATATAATAAGGGGATCTGGTTTTATATTGACAGTAATTCTGAGTAACTCAAAGTACACCAACTATCACCTCAAATATAATAGGGCTTTCTTAAGTAAATTTGCTGCACTAAGTCCAGATTTAAAAAAGGGAAAAAAACCAAAGAGACACAGCAAAAACCCCACCACTCCACACAACCTACCCACACCATCTGATATGCTCCCACTTGTTAAAAAAACAAACCCCACAACTGACTTTGCTTTCTAGTATCTCTGCTTTAATGCCATTCTATAGATCTTGCCAAGATTCAGTACCTGTTGCCCCAGCTTACTCACTTGTTGCTTGCTGGTCCAGTGGATAAAACATCAGACTGAAGCTTGGGAAAAAATCCAAGCTCATATTTCCCTTGTCCAATTTTCATGTCCAGCAAGTGTGGGTGCACTGCTGTGTGATCTATTTTTGCTAGCCTTAATTCAATAGATTTCTCTGAAAAAGCAAGAAGGTTAATTTTTTAAAGGTATTTTAATCAGACATGTATCTGTAATCACACATCCTCAATTAAAACTGGGTCTCAAACTTAAAGGAATAGGTGGAAATTCCTTACTGATTGCAACAAGTACACTAGTACAAGAGTATTTAAGACATCAAAGAACTGCCATCAAAGGGAGAAAAATATTTATCTTCTTAAGCTCATTTTTCACACACAAAGCATGCAGGAAAACAGCTGAGTTCAATTAAACTTTATATTAATTTCATCTCACATCTCAGCTTCCTATATGGCATTTAAGCTTTACACCTCAGCTATTCTGGTCCTTTTTTTTTTTTTTTTTGAGGTTTCAAAGCATAAATTATTACTTAACTTTAACCCTAATTTCCACAACAAATAGCAGTGGTTAGTTGCACTGAGTGTCAAGAAAGTGCCTCTTTACTCTTACCAGCCTCATCAATGGTTGTGCACTTTTGATACATAGATGTGCGCAGAGTCGGCGTCCTGACATTCAGCAGCCTAATTTTATCCACCCTAGAATCAAATACTCTCAAAACAGGGTCTTTATCATCTTCATCGTGGCACATAATCTTATTGTCAATAAAGGATGCAAACATTTGGGTCTCCAGGAATCTCGAGAGGAAAGGCAAGTAAGGTTCAGGCTGGTCCGACAAGAAAGATGCCTAACAGACAAGAAAAGGTAAGAGTGTTTTTGGGAGTCTGCTGAGACAGACATCTCCCAAAAGCATCAATTTTCCTAAACAAGGACATATTAAGGGTGCTTTGGTGCCACTTAAGGCCTAGTTTTATCATACACATCAGTTCTTTCCCCAGAACAGGCAGTCCATATGAAATCTTCAGTATCAGGACAATCATGACCTATACAGCACAGTAATTGGTAAACTGTGATTTTAGCTTTTCCTTAATTTTATAAAAATTTCAACAGAATCCCAGCAAACCTCACCAACAATACCACAGGTGTGTATATTATGTACTTCTGGCTGAGCTCAAAGCTTATGATGCTGATGGGAATCATTTCATATGATTTGATGGGAATCAGCTTAATGTTTCAGCAGACATAATCTTCACCCACAGAAACTATCCTGCTGACAAATATCTGATCTCCAGTAAAGAAAACAGTACAAAAGTTTGAAGAACTGAGCCTTATGTCTCCCTACAAAAGCGCTAGGAATACATTTGGTACACATGTACACATGTACATAAGCATTACTTGGGGTCATGACTTAATTCATTAACATAATCAGCGATTCCTCTGGTTAAAACCCAGTTTTCAGTAGTAATATTTAATCTTAATGTAGAGATCAGCCCTAAAGTGAGGCTTTCTAAGCTATCTTTCTAGAGCAAGCTGTATTTTTCTACAGTATCCTTAAAAGAGTATCTGTAGCTCTCTAAGTCTGCATATGTATATATTTTTCCACATCACATATGTGACTTTTCTTGGAACACTGAAATTTAAGGAAGAAACTACAATTTTGACAGTACTGTTTTCCATTTGATGGCCCAATAAACAAAGCCTTAGGTCTGAATACTGTTTTACTTCTTACATTGACATATCTTATTATTATTACAACTTACTTTATCAAAGTTTTGCATCTGTTCTCTGTTTGTAAACCAAGATTCCTTGTCCTGGCTGGGTTGAATGACAAACACTTCATAATCCGCAAACATTTGCGTGAAGCGGTTGGCAAAAACTTCACGAATTTGAATGTTCAGCTGGTAAATCTTGAATTCTTCTTCATCACACTGAATTTTCAGATCCTTTTTGCTACTGGTCTCCTCTCGCACCTCCAACTGAGAAAGTAAGGGAACACACCCATAATTTGTGTTGCTGCTTTGTCAGGTATTCTGGGCACACAAGATTTTAATCTGCCATTCAGCTGCTACTCCTCAAGTCAACATTTCAATTTAGAAAATTACTGTTTCAACTACCGTAAAAAAACAGCAACATTAAAACATCTTTTCATTACATATTACTACATTTTATATACTTCAGATTTTAAAAGGGTAAATTACAATCATATACATGCCCACGTATGCCCTATATTAATTTACTTCCTTTTACCCTTTGATCACCTGCATAGGCTTTTTAGGAGCTTTTACTACCCCTAAAAACTAGCATATTAGACAAATCCATATGTCTTCTGGTGTAAAATACGTCCAGGTTTAGTAGTGCTAGAGTTTAATACGTACCAGCTTTCGAATGAAGACAAAAATGCACAGTAACAAGCAGCTGTGCATGTCTAGTAACCAACTCCCTTAACCTAAGTCCTTAGCAGCATAACTCACAATTCATCTTTACAACCCCACAGAGTAATTTTTAATGAAAGGAAATGCATTTGCAGTTAAGATGTGGGCTAAGATTTATAAAAACAGCAATATGAGACTGAGCTATTCATTTCACATTAGTTTTGATAGGAACTGAGTATCTAGGGAAAAAAAATAACCAAAGCCACGAGCATTCAAGCACTCGTCTGAATACGCATTTGATACCCCTGCCTCTGTTAATTATGATAAAAGGCACCACCACACGTAATTAGTCATAATCCCCAGAGCTTACAACATCTGCACAATGATGCAGGGCTGCAGCTGTCCCACACTGCTTAAAGCAGCTTGGCTACAGCAGCCCAGGGCCAGCTATAAATAAATACAGCCATGCTCTCTGCTAGTGAGCTGTGCTACTCACCCCTTTCTTCCAAGTGTAGCTCGTGAGTAGCACATTCCTCATTAATTTGGTATCTGGCATTAAAGCAGCATTTTTTATACTCAAGAAAATTTTGACAGTTAAAATCTATACGCTCCTATCATAACAAAAAAGGATGGTAAAATGGGACTTCAGGGAGTACAGAGCAGATGAGGTCTGAATGTGCAAAAACTGAAGAGAAATTAAAAACACCTGTACTTCCCCCATCACTTCCCAATCTGTTCAGCAAAAGAACAAAAGCCTTTTACCAATTCTCCCCGAACAAGTAGAAAACAAGGCAAAAGAAAAACCTGAGAAGAGGAACAGAGATGACTTGAGCATCTAATCCTGCCGGGTCACCAAGTGCTGCTTCTTGTAGCTCCCAGCCCACAAAGCAGCTCTCCCCCCAGCCTACTTCAGGTCACACAATTTCTGCCTGTGTTTGGCCCCACCTGTACTCCAACCTACGGTTACACAGGTAGGAATCAGCCCCAGCAATGAAGAGCTGGTCAAGCTTATTTAAACATGCAAGAAATAAAACCTTTTAGTAGACAGCCTTCACTCTACTCCACAAAGGCTCAAAAAACCCACGGTGGCCTTTCAGGTAGTAGCTTTTATGCAAAAAGGGCCACAACTTCCCACACACACCCCCAAATTCTGATCACTCAAAAAAAATACAATCAGGATCATCACAAGCTGTGCATGTCACTTCCTGGGAATCAGACACTAATGCACTTTACAACACCAACCAGAAAAAAGCACCACAGTATCCCTACGGCAAACATATTATATACAAACAAATTTATATATATATTCTAAACACAAAGAGAAAGATATCTACAGAAACTCAGATTAGATTCAAACTTCAGGATTACCTGGATGACAATTTTAGCTACTTAAATGATAATAAAGTAGTGCCAATTTAGAATAAATATTAAAACCAAGAACAAGACAAGGTGTTATTTTTAAACACATTATCTTAGCAAAGAAATACTTGGAGGACAGCAAAGGCTTTCACAGATGCTGCAGGGTTTAATCCCATTCCCTCTCTCCCCGAAGCTTGCCCTTGTCCCTACAGGTGTTCACAAGGTTTGTGAACACATTAACATAAAGTTGTTTCTACTGAAGACAGACAAACAGCGCCTTTGGACCATGACTTCAGATCATCTGCTACTATAGGTCCAGAGAGAGTGCAAGTAATTTCATACCTTACCTTTTCTAGACTCACACCTGTTCTTTTAACAAGTGCTTGGAGTCTTGCAATAGTCTCATTTTCCTTTAGCAGCTCATAGGAATTCAGAGGTGATCCTGCTATGTTCCCATTTCTTTTATCAGAAACCAGGTCACATGCTCTGAGGCTCTTCATCTTGGAGGCACTTTCACTGCAGTGAAGGTTTCCCTCAGGTGGAATTCCAAAAGCCATCAGTATCTCTGAAATTTCCTGAATGAACTCAAGTTTATTTGGAAACTGGGGTAGGTCTTCTGGCAGCTCGATGAAATGGTTGTCTACATCCACAAAGCACAGGTTAGCCTGAAAATTAATTTAGAACAGGATACCATTACAACATCACTGAGCACGGGGGCAACGTTTTATTCACCTTTGGGTTTTGTGCTTATTTAAAGATTCAAATACATTTGCATTTGTTTGGTTATTTTGCAAACCAGAGTTGCCTCAACATAACTGAACTGGTTGGTTGGCTTTGAAGAAAGCAGCACAAGACCCACACTTCCAGGTCTTTCAATGAGGTAATTAAGAAAGAAGACTCATTTTACAGTTGTTTACTAGGTGCAAAAGAGATTGCAGCAAAAGTTAGGTACAGATATGGCTTTTGTCATATACATACAGCTAAATTTTAACTGCAGAATATTTGCAACTCTATTTTACACATGTGCATATGCAGGTGACTGCCCTGTTGCTCAAATTATCAGTCCACTTCTCTAAAAGATTTAGCAAATTCTAAAAGGTGTGCTGATATTGCAGAAGCTGCAATAAAGTTATCTTTTTATGTAAGCAATTGGAGAACTAAGGCAATTCTTTGAATGAGCAAGTTTGTTTCCAAGGGAAAAAATGAGTTGAACTAGTTTCCAGTCTGCTTTTCTGTTCCAATCTCCAACAAATTTACCATCAAAAAGAGACCAAGGCTGGAGTGTGGGGAAAAAAGGAAAACCACCTATGTGGCTTCCACAGCTAGATCAAAAGAAGCTCTGCATCTTCCAAAGTTTACCTCACTCTGTATTTGGCAAGGGGGAAGGTTCCCCTTTTGGCTTCTGCATTGCAAAATCTGTTTCAAGACATTACATAAGTACAAACATCACAGCAAGAACCCCATTCATGTGTGAAATCTGCTTGGAAAGTTAAGTACAGAGAAGAAAATTTGGTTTTTCTGTACAAGCAGTTCAGTTTTTCTTCACTGCAGAATTAACATGGACTGTCACTCTTCTGTTTCACCTCTGATATACAAAATCCCTTCACTCAGATTATGGGGTACTTTCAACCCAATTTCACTGCATTGTTCCAGGAGGCACACCTGAACTCAGGTCTCACTACAGCTTTGCAGCAAAATACTTACCAAGTCTAAAAGAGCTGGCAGATCTCCAGTTATTTCCTATGATTCAGTAAGCAGAGAAGGATGGAAGCACTCTCACAATTTAATGGGAAAGAAACAATTTTAAGAGATTAACCTCACACAGAATGAATGATAAATAATCCCAGAAATCAGAGCCACGTACACAACCAGCGAAGCCCAGAAAGGACAGAGTAGTTGTGGTAGGATTTTGGTAGGGAGTTCTGGTTGATTTTGCTGTGGAACTGACCAAAGGTAGACTAGAATAAGCTCTGCCTCATGAGACCTGCTCATTTAAGTGAACTGTTGTGAAAACATACATTTAGTACTTGTGACAGGTTTAACCCTTTAGGCATTGCTACAGAGCAAGAGTTAGGCTGTCAGTTCTCCTTAAAACACAAATATTTCATTGAACTTCCAACATTAAAATATAAAAAAGAATTCTTAATGCAGAACCCCACTGGACATATTACACTAGTTCGCACAGAATTTTGCATGACAAAGTCCAATTTGTGCTCTGCTACAGCATTACCCACAGTTACACAGGTAAGCAGAATTCCTGATGTTCTAACATTTTAATACTGGGACTGATTTCTTACGCTCAAAGGAATGCATATAAAACAGTTTAATAGCTCTTGCATAGATCCTTTACTGTAAATTAAGCCATAAATTGAACTAGGTGTTACAAAAGAATCCAAGGTCAATAAAGAGAATTAAGAAGTTGATTCTGAAACAGCTTCTGGTGCACCCTAGAAAAAAAATTTCTTTTTAAATAGAATAGGTGTCATGGTTTAAATTTCTCCAAATATCAGCATTGCTCCAACACAGCAGATGATGTGTGTGCCCACCCAGCAAGGAAGCCCCAGCTCTGGGCTGGGAATGCTCTCAGAGTGTACCTGCTTCCCATTCAGACAAAGATTTGGCCCAAAGGGACACCATGGACGCAAGAACTCCCATGCTTCAAGTAAGCACCTGAATTTAGGAGCTTCAAGACTCCCACTATTACATACTGATGATTAGAAGTCCAGTCAGCTGATATTTATCAGGAACACTGTAAGCGCTTCAAGACATGAGAGACATAAAGCTCCGAAACCAGGCACAATGCCTACCAATCAGTGCTGAGGGAAAAACAAAAGGCATTTAATTTGTCTCAAACAGTCTGCAAAATGGCAAGACAGACTTACTAAGAAACTCTTCCAACAGTTTAATTGTATTACTTCCTTTTACAACTTTACTTAATTGATATCATTCAGATTTTCTTCTCTTTTGGATTATCTACCTTAGCACAGATTCTGCAGAAAACTTCACTCTTGGTTAAGCTTGGTTGTATCTAAAAAGCAGTTGGCCTAAAAGGAACCAAACATTAACCTTAGCATTGTAGAAATTCTACTCCACACTGAAATTAAACTCCTTGCCAAGGGAAGAAAAAGCCAAATGTAATGCTTGCTAAAAGTGCTTGTAAGTATCTGGACTCATCTGGCTAATTCTTCCAAAAGCTAAATTCCCCTTCTGCAGAGTTCCTCTCTAAGAGCAATACACATGGTTTAAATACTCTGAGCTATTAATGATGATTGCTTAACATGCAACTTACTATTTCATTTCCCAGAAAGTGGTCTATATGGAAACATTGGGGGGTGGGGGGAAAAGCTAATGTGCAGCAATACTCCAAAGAGTGTAAAGAATATTTTCAGGGACACTCTACAGTTACCCAGTGCCTGGTTAATAACACACAAGACAGGACTATCTAGAGGAGCATAAGCAGAGAAGATTCAGTAGATGGTTTTAGCCTCTCTTAAGTTAGGGAGACTTGAGGTCATCCTCAAGAACACTTCCCAAAGAGCCATATTCTTCAGGGAACAGAAACAGCAAAGAGACCTCACTGCACAAGCCTTGGAGAGGTACCAAACCAACATCCTTCAGTAAAAATTAAATCTGAAGTGAATAGACCACAAACAATAGACACCAGAACAGTAAATCTTACTATGCTGCTACGCTACAGAAACAACAGAACAGAATATCAGTGAGGACAGAGGAGCCCCCTCCTTAAAAACTACAAAAAATGAATTGGCACTTTATGAAATCACAGCCACCCAAAGCATTTTGCATGCTAGGAACTGAGCAAGTACACAAAGCAGAAAAATAAAGGAGTTCTTCAATCACAAAGGTTTAGTTATTTTGTCTCTGGAGGCAGCACAATTGAGAGGGCTGGGAGTAGCTGATAGCTCTGTATGTAAACCCTTGTGGATACACTGATCACTATTTTACACATGCAAAACTAAAATTATATAAAGACAATATGTATAAAGGCAATATGTATAAGTAGAGATATAATTGAAAGAGCATCCTTAAGGTAGTTGGAAACATCCTTAAGGTAGTTAAGAAACGTGGTATTTCAGGTTTCTAGAATAGTCAAATATTCTGTTACTTGTTGCTGAGATCTTGGTTTTCTGATCAAAAGAAGACCTCAAAGAGTTACACACCACTTCAACAGCAGACTGTCACAAGTGAGGACACATTACATCATCTACAATAAAACGTTCTGAGACACTGCTGTAAGGAACAAGGGTGTCACATCCTAATTTAAAAACTTGTCCTTCCCATATACTTCCCTCATCACAAGTAACAGGGTGTCCAGGTCAAAGTCTTACAAACCTTAGAAATGTGGATCTAAGTAAACGAAAGTTCATGTCCCTGGTGCCAAAGCCTGCTTCCTGAAGTCAACAGCACCACTTACCATGGGCTCGGTGAGGTCTGGACCACACCCACGGATTTCAAAGCCAAAGGACAGTTGTAACTCTTTAGTTTGACCCCAAGTACAATAAGGGCCAAAGCCCCAGGCAGACCTAGCAAGGCCTGCATCAAGCCCACATCCTCCCTTTCAGCTCTTTTCAAAAGCACAGAAGGAAATTATTCAGGTGCTGCCAAAAGGACAGCTTCTGCTTGCATACAGCACTGAAAAACTAAAACCCATTCACCTACAGTCTGTATCACCTTTGTGCATTAGGTCCCAACCTTGCAAATAATCACCCACTTCATACGACACATGTTTTTGTTTCAGCTATGCAAGCTTATACACACACAGCTGACTCGTGGAAAGTGTGTTTACAGTGGTCCTAAATTCTAAAGGATGCTCCTGTGTCATTCCTGCAAGCAAATGTGACCTTCTGCACTCATTCTCAACACTGCTGCTCTTCATGCCCACCCAGAATTTGTGACAGAACAGCTTAAAGCTGCAGCTTTCAGAAACTCCTCAACTTGCTGTTTAACACTGAAATACAGGAAAACATAAAACATAAAAGTCTGTCAACAAATTTGCAATATTATCTAGCATCTATTAATCAGCTGATAGCTTCAGAATGCATACAAAGCAGTGACTATCTTTGAATAACTATCTCGGTCAGTCTGGTCTAAATATACTAGCATCGAGCTAAGCTTTTCAAGATAACTTCCTTATCTTCTGAAACAACACATAAAACCCACAGAGTCTGTTAAGATTTAGCATTGAATAACATACTTTTAATTGTTGAAATAAAAACACTGAGAATATATATAACCTGTCTTATACAAGCAAAGAACTGGATTTTA
>JAWWES010000168.1:10452852-10473519 GCA_035583135.1 Lophotriccus pileatus | reverse complement strand
TAAATTAGAGTGGCAAGATACACATGCAAATCCAGTGGCACAAAATGGTCTGCATTAATTTGCTCTTTAAAAATACATTGCTATAGCACTTCAAAAGTTTCTTTAAAAGGAAATGCAAAGGCACATCAGAAAAACAATCTTACTTTAGCACTTGCTAAGTTTGTGATCTGCAAGAAAGCTTAGTCAAACCACTTCTTGGATCAATTTTACAGATAAACAAACCACACTTTTGCCAGCAACGTCTGAAACAGCCACATGTTCCTCCCTTCCCCTTTGATATCTGCAGCACCTCGTTCTAGCACCGCTTCTCCCGTCCTTCCCCTTCTCTTCTGGGTTTCTTACAAGCCTCTGATGCAGCTACCACTGAAACCACAAGGATGCTCCTGCACACACAGAGAGCCCTCAGCAGAGCAGCTATATGTGTGAGAACAAGCCCTGCATTGCTGACACACACAAGAAACTCAACCCTACACTGAGCCTTGAGAATTCTCTGCAGTTTTACTGGGCTTGAAGTAGGTCTTCAAGCTATTGATGGACTCCAGTGACTTCTCCATCAGGGACTGTTTTCTGATGTACCCAAGGGATAGTCTAAACTTGAATTTCGTACTAATGCAGCTGTTTTGCTGAAGATTTTAATACCATCTGACAAAGCATTAACTTCTAGGATACAGGCGGGTTTCCCTGCTCCCAGGGTAAAGCATTCCCTTGAAGCACCAGGTATGACCAAATGTGGGAGACTGCCACCACAAGCAAACCAAAAGAAGCCACATGGCATATACGTGCAAGATTTAAGCCAAGCCAAACCTAACCAAGTTGGGACAGGCAGTGTGTTCCCATATGTTAGCCTAAAATACTATGAGAAAGACAAATCAATCTTTTTAGAACCTCATTATAAAACCAAAATCAAGAAGTCTACAGTGACACTCAGATATCCATGGTATGCTAGACAGCAATGTTATATTTTTCCACAATGCCCTTCAACTGAGAAGCACTAATTAGATTTTCTCTCAAAGCTCACCTCTTTGGCCCTTGTCTAATTCAGATACTGCTTTCTTTAACAGCAGCTGTCCCACACATCCATGTAAATAGATTAGCAACAGAGATGCAGTTTATGCAGTTCAAGACAATGAAAAAAAAAATTTTTTGCAGAACTCAGAATAAATTATGACACAGAACAGCTCTTTATATACCCTTTGGAATAAGTGAGGAAAATTCTGATACTCACTGTACATGTGAATCAGGAGCCTAGAGGAGTTCCTCACATAACCCTGGTGATTTCATAAAGGTTCATATACATTCCAAACTTTAGAGACAAGCTATGTTAAATATTAATATCTCTTCTGTTGCTGATGATAAATTTGTCTTTATTGAAGTACAAATAATGGAACCATATGCCCTCTTCTGCTGTTCTACAACAACACATTATTCATGTTCCTTGGCAGTTTCTGTCAGGAATTAAGTGTAGAGCTCCTCTGGCACTTTAAGTGAAGGGTACCTGAAAGCCTAATCATAAAGCAAAGTAGTTTTGAGATGAACCTGTTATCTGCAATGTTAACTATGCTAAAGCTGACTGATTAAATTATTAATATCAGAAATGCTTGTAGTGACCAATAATTTCACATGGTAAGACCAGCATGCACTTTGGAGTTCTGCTTTACATTTTAAAATTATACATCTATTTCTTTTTGCAACACAGGTTTTGCCGGGGGTGGCAGCAGCATGGGAGGGTGTTTGTTTTGTGGGGGTTTGATTGGCTGGTTTTTTCAAGCAAACTCTCTACAATGAAAGTCTCAACAACAGTGAGCTCCTGCTCTTCCCAGGCTACTTTGCCTCTTGAATAAGCCAATCTATTGGTATAGGATAACTTCTTAATTATTTACTAAGAGACTTTAAGTCTCAAGTCCATTTCCGTGCCTTAACTACATCCCCAGCCTGCAGGGCTGAGGAGTTCAACAGTCCTTACTCAGCAGTGACTACCAAGGGGATTTCTCAGACTAAATTATACTCATCAGGTACCAAGTTATAAGAGCTCACTCTTCAAATAAGAAAAAGAAAAGCTGAGGCTTCAGAAGGACAAGTCTTGCAGCAAATTCCACCACACGGGCACGCTGCTGCTGCCATCTGTCCTGTGTGTCCTCCCCTCCCAGACAATTCTGACCTCTGTAAGGTACTACCAAAAAATCTACTCCTCCACCTTCGTAAAAGCCTACCTGTAAAATAAAATGTAAATTGAAGTGTCATTTTATCTTTTAATATTACTTGGATTTCATTTTTGACATCTAAAAAGCGATCAACAGCCTTACTTTCAAAACCTCAAAAATAAGCTGATAAATCTCTCCAAAAACTATTTACCTTTTAAATAATTGCAATAGCTATTTGAAGTTAAAATATGTTTATATACTTGGAAGTATTACAGTGATTTTAAAATCAGGAAGTTCTTTACAAAAGGAGGACAGTCTTTTAGAAGCTTATGATAACAGTGAAAACATCCTTTGTGCATATTAACCTGCATATCCACACATACATTTTACTTCATCAGCTATTCTCACTAAAAAGTGTACTAACCATATTAATTAGGCCTGTCAGTACAGCCAAAATTTTGTAAAAATGTAGTAAACCAAAGCAACAGACTTGTTTTCATGGCAAGAACATACGCTACTCTGTTATTAATTATGATATTGAAAAAAAAAAAGGGAGGGATGGAGAAAAGAAAGAAATCAAGAGATTAAATACTTCAGTTTTCATAAAAAACCAACACAGTTTGAAAAAAGTTTTCCTTTGAACTTGCCAGGAAAAACAAATGAAAACTACCAGCATATGGATTTGAGAAAAAGAGCAGTGTTGGCATGGAGACCAGACTGGAGGTTCACAAAAATATCTTGTCTAATTTCACGCAGCTTTCTTTAAAAGGAGGGTTTTTTTGTGTCAAGCTATGTTGCAGCACTGCCTGATATTGAAAATAAAAACCACCACCACAAAGCCCTGTGTCTGACACACTTCTGCTTTCCCAGAAATGTAAATGGTAATACAAGAAAAGAGTCAGAGAAAACAGCAGAGGTTAGAGAATCCTAACAGTGCCTCTAAGTGGGGTGTTCCTCTGGTTTACCCAGTTCCTCCCCTGTGAAGTTACACCTACAAGTGAGCAGATTGTAGCAGGAGCTGGATATTTCCTCTACCTTGGGTAGTGCTCAGCTACTTTTGGTCCCCTGATCCTCACAACCAGCTCTTAAATGCTCTTGGCACTTCCCTCAAAAAAGTACTTGTTAAGAGTTGGATAAAAAGAAAACAACCTCTATGAAGTCTGGCCATAGTCCCAGCCCCATCTACGAGTTGCAGAACCTTTACAGACCATTTGTTTCTCCTCTATGCAGGGGTTGCTGCTACCAGAACCTCACTACAAGGGAGGACTTCCTCAGCACCACCCCAGTTAGCACCAGTTTGCCCCAGTGTACACTGACATTTTGCTGCAGACTAAAGCATTCATTCTGGAGAAAATCTGCAATAGTTCTGTGCAGACACCTGGCAGGCTGGTCCATGTAAGCCAACCCCAACTCAGAAATTCAGTGCAGGGAAACACAGCATAACCCTGTGCAGGCAGGAACCAGCACAGCACTGAAGCCAGTGGAGCTCTGCTCACTCACCACCTCACAGAAGCAGCTGTGTGACCTTTTGGCCACAGCTGGGGAATTCACACTGCACTTCCTTGCACTTCCCAGCATCACAGGGCTAAGTTTTGCAGAACAAAAAAAAAAAAAAAAAAGTTCTTTCTGTAAGCCAAATGCATCAATTCCTGTAAAATTACAGTTTAATTTTATCAGAGCACACAATTTCAAAAGCAGGGCTTTATCTATTTCACCAGATTTTCCTTAGCATCTTCAAGGAATAAAGACTGATCCCAAACCAGAGCCAGCAACAACTTGATAGTAGCTGTTAAGAATTAGCAGTAGTGTTTTGGTTCATTTCTCACTCCCCTCATAGTCACGGACAATATTTAATCAATCAAGATGAGCTCCTCTCACCTCTTGAGGAAGTTCCAGCTTAGATCTGTCATCCAGCCCATTAGAGTGCAAGCCCATGAGGTAAGGGACTGGAGCATCCAGAAAATGAAGGAGGGATGCTGGAAGGATAGGAACATACACATGCTGCCACTGAAATGGAAACATTAGTGCGGTGATGGTCTCTGCCACAGTCATCAGCCTCTGATAATCTGAAAAAGATCAAGGAAAAAAAATTAATTTACTTAAAAATATTTGTGGAAAAAAAAAATAATTTAAGCTAGAGAAACGAGAGCTTGCTCAGAAAACAGAAACCACAAAAACCAGTACTAGCTGAGTGGCATCTTAATGAAAGCCCAGACCTGCACACCCAGCACATTTGCTGAAACAACAAAGAGAGCTCAAGGCAAAGTAGGTCATTCTACAAGTCATATGGAAATGAGCAAATTGAGCCTTAATGCATGCTAAGTCACTTTCTGTCACCTACACCGGGGTCACCAGGAGCACCAGTTTGAGTACAGAAGCAGTATTGTAATCAGCTAAGAAACACATCGGAAATAATTTCTTTTCTCTGTGCTTATGACTTTCTATGGAAGCCTTGGATGAAACCCAAGGCATCTGGTATCTCTCAGATAAACATTTTTTAAAAGAGTGTTTAAATGCCTGCAAAGCATGCTGTATAGCAGCCAACCCAACAGTGTGACTGAAATAACTATGCAGAAAATAAAAAGGATCAGCTTCGTTTATCCTATGCAGTGTAGGACCAAAGCCCCAGTTCAGTGTAAAAACAACTCCTCTCCTCCTAGAATTTAACAGCAGGGCTAAATCTACCTATGCAACATGTCAAAAGATCTCTAATAGCTGTTGTCTAAAGCAGTTCACGCTGCAGGATGCTGGGCCAACACCTCACCCTCCTCCTATAAGTACAGATTTAAGGAGTTTTGGTATCTACACACCATAAAGGGGGAGGCAACACCAGATGAACTCACAGAGTGTGCTCTAATACCACTGCTGAAATATGCAGACTGCTTTTGAGCTGCCAGGCTGGAAAGAGTGGAAAACAAACTCACAGGACTAGGACAATTCCTACCTTCAGTCAAACCATAAATAGAGTACAAACTTGAAACATAGGATGGAAAATATCCAATTCCAGCCAGGAAAGGGAGGGGAAATAGAAGGCAGGGAAAAAAGTCAGTAACCTGTGTGCTGGGGTGTGGGGTATGCATGTCTTCTCCTCACATCTTCATAAAACTAGAGACACTGTGAAACTGGAAAAGACACTTGAACACACAGGCTCAAGTGTCGAGGTTTCTGAAGCTGTCACACACTGTTGCAGAGGGCAGATGAAAGCAGCAAGAATAACATTTGTTCTAAACACTCTGGAGAAAAATTAAGCTTAACTGTGCACTTCCCCAGGTTATAGCTTTGATTCTACCCTTTAGCCAGCCTCCACTCAGACTTCAGACAGCTAAAGACAAAGGGCCAAGAAATTCAGTTCCTGGCATTCACGATTAATTTTGTTTGAGGGCAAACTTGCAGAGTTTGGGGTCTGCAAAGAATCCCACAACCTAAAAGGAACTCAGCATGGGCTTCGTTAACATTAGTCATAATTCTGCAACTGAAGCTTTTGATTTTTTCTTTTCAGATCAAACTGTGTTAGTGGAAAAGGTTACTGCATGGAGCTACCTGTCACTGCCCCACAGTTGAACTACTACGACCCGAGGAGCCCCCAGTGACAACAGGTGAGAACAGCTTAAACAGTTTATAAAGTTTTTGCCAAAAGCTTATTTGGACTGAAACACGTTAAGGGACAACCAATGAACATCACCAGCAACACTCCCCTGCTCTGCCTGGACACTGGCTTCTGCCTGCACAACTACTTTGGGTTTGCAGCATTAATCACAGCCTGACTGCAAGGAAGTGATGAATTAATGATAAGCTTTGGGAAGAAGAAGAATCTATTCCATACCCTATTTTCTTCAGTTATAAAAGGAACTTTAAATGTAGCCATAGATACACAAACATTCCAGCTGGTTTGCATTCAGCTTGTTTACTTGAAAGGACAAGACTCAGAATAGAAACAGTGTTTTCCTACTACACAAAACCCGCTGTCTAACCCCGCTGGCTAATTTAAATACAACTTCTCTCTCTGTCATTAAGCTAACTTTAGCATTAGCCTTTCAAATTAATTACCAAGTAATATCAATAATTCAGAATTCCTATCCACTGGGCAGCCACCCTCTGCCAGTGAGCTATCTGCAGATGCAGTTCTCTGATCTCAGATATCCACAGGGCTTAAGCCATTCCCAACTATTTGGCCTGCACAGTTGCAGCCTGCAAGTAACAATGACTGCATTCTGCAGGCCCTGGGCACGTCAGGAGCTGTTGGCAAATGCCAAGGACAAAGGCAAGAAGCCTACAAACATAAACCAAAATAACCTACCCTGAGAGAGTAGGGAGGGTTTTTAGCGTTTAAAAAAGAAGCAAACAGCACACATCCAGCAACAAAGAATTAGAGGAGATTTTAAGATAACAATAAAAAAAACCCTAGAAGAGTGAAGAAGCACTTCAGCAGTGGTGTTGCTCTTGGTCTTGAAATGAGAATGTGCTTATTCTGGAGCCAATGGCACAGTCTTTTGGCCTTGTATTATACAAGAGCACTGGTAGGGAAATAATGACACACCACTAGGGCACTGTTAGTTTGGAAAGTGTTTAACTGATCACTGTGCAAGAAAAAGAAAATCCACTGCTTTTTAATGTAGCCACTTAAGAACAGAGAAAAAGGTTGATTTGGTGTTCTCGCCAATTACTATAGGTAAAATACATTATCTCTTAAAGTGTGTATGAGTAGTTATTTATACTAGCATATACTTTATATCTAATATGTACACACATTTCTGTGGATCTTTAAAAAGCAAGTAAATCCAGGAAAAAAACCTGAGAGGCCTTAGGTCTGGGAAAAAGGGTCTGGAGCAGGATGGGAAGAAGGTGGCAGCTGTAAGAACCATGATTCCACCTCTCCATTTTCACATTCTACCAAAGAGAAGTGTCAAGTGCCTACAAAAATTCTCTGGCTCGGCCAAATTTAAAACCATTTTATGATCACATTCTGGAATATTTTTTTCCTTTTAATCTTCCTACTTCATGTATCATAATGAAATACTTCTGTACTTGTCAAATAACTCACAAGTAACTTCAAAAACCTGTAACTGCAGTAAGAACCGACTGTGGTTAGTAAAAGCAATGGGTCAAGTACTTCCTATTTGTGTTCACTTCTGTGTCAGATAAGCTGATTCAAGGTGGCTGCACCAATCAGCAAATTTCCTAAATCAGTGGAGGCCTAAGAAGAAAGTGTTCTATATAAGAGGTGGGAGGCAGCACAGGACTAATACTGCACAGAAATTAAATTAATACTTTAAATCTCTGGAATTAACATAATTTTAAAGAAGTGAAACAAAGATGGGGTGGAACGATTCAAAAGCAAAGCAGAAAAAACCCCTTTATTTGTACTTTAAAAGGGCAGCAGACAGCAAATGCCCAGCAAAAAGAACTGTCCAAGATCACAGTCTGTGGCAGCAGTGCATTACATGTCTCCATTTTTTGTTTTAAGCTGTTTAGCAAAATCACCTCCAAGTAGATTTCACAGCTGTCAACTCAGTGCCCACTTTGCAGAAGAGCTCTAGGTGCTCTGCAAGATAAGGAATAAGTCTATTTCACAGACACAAGAGCAACATAAATTGCAGGAATGCAAACCAGCTCCCACAGAATAATCTGGTAAGGGCACTACTGCAGGCCTCCAGCACCACTGCCCCTCTGCCAGAGCTCCTTGGCACTGGCTCAGCACCAGAAGCAGCTTCAGATTCTTCCCTCTCTTACAGGCACCTGCATGCCTAACATTTGACAAATGGGAGACAGGTCTCTCAAGAGGACAATTGAATTGAGGTATTCATTCCCTCCATTTGGCTCACACCAATCCAAAACACACAGGCTGTGCCAATATAGTGGGACTAAAGAAGAATTTCCAGAGGCATCAAGTCAGAAATAGGTCAAAGGAGTCCTAAACCAAAACACATTCACTGCCAAGTGAAGTTCCTCCTACTTCAAGGACTAACTGTAGTTTAATACACTAAATAATTTGTTTCATAAAGCATTGCACTTGGCAGCAAATTCAGAGTCACAGAATCATGGAAAGATTTGGGCTGGAAGGAATCTTAAACTTCATCTCATTCCAAACCCCCTGCCATGGCCAGAGACACCTTCCACTAGACCAAGTTGCTCTAAGTTCAAGGCCACAGCCTGGCCTTAAACACTTCCAGGGATGGGGCATCCACAGCTTCTCTGGGCAACCTGTTCCAGTGCCTCACCACTCTCACAGTAAAGAATTTCTTCCTAAGATCTAATCCAACTCGTTCAGCTCTGAGGCCATTCCCTCTCATCCTGTCACTCCACAAGCATGTAAAAAGCCCCTCTCCAGTTGTCTTGCAGCCCCTTCAGGTACTGGAAGGCTGCTCGAAGGTCTCCCTGAAGCCTACTCTTCTCCAGGCTGAACTGCACCAACTCTCTCAGTCTGCCTTCACAGGAGAGGTGCTTCAGCCTTCTGATCTTCATGACCTGCTCTAGGCTCGCTCCAACAGGTCCCCATGTCCTTCCTGTGTTGGGGGTCCCAGAGCTGGACACAGTGTTCCAGGTGTGGTCTCATCAGAGCAGAAAGGGAAAAGAATCATCTCCCTCAACCTGCTGGTCTTTTTTTTTCTGTTCCAATCCAAATCATCAAGAGTTTTGCAGTTTGGTTTTTATTTTGGTGGTGTTTCATGATTGTGTGTGTGTTTGTTGTTGGTTTGGGTTTTTTTTAAATCTCACAATCCCTCTTACCCTGACACATACTAAATCCACCCAATGAATATAATAATCTCATCTGACATAGGAGCACAAGAAATTATCTCAATCACCTCAAATGTCATGGATCTGAGCACCAAGAGATTTAACAAACCCAAAGGACATTAAAAAATTTAATATTCATATTCCAAAGAACAACCTAGACCTCACACTGGTGTGCACGCAAGAACATGAACAAGCCTTCTCAAAAGTAAACCAATTTCTGATACTACTCAGAACTGAGTGCACCATCACCTGTACCTCCATTCAATCTTCCCTGTTTCACAAATAGCAAAAATTAGGTCTAACTCAAACACAGTGACAAAAGAGCTGAATATATTGGGAGCATATTCCAGTTAAAAAAAAAAAAAAAAAAAGGTAAAAGAAAAAAAACAAACTCCCCAAAAGATAAAAAAAGGCACAGGGATTAAATCCCTCAGAAAGTACTTAAGAGAAACTACGTTTAAAAAAATATCAGCTGCTGTTACTGAGAAGGCACTGATGCAGCTATTTCACCAGAAGTGAGGGCCATAAGTCAGCACACAAATAATTAAAATTCTTTTTCTTATGAAAGAAGATTTTTCGGCCAAAAACTATAGGTGACAACTTGATAGAGAGACAAGACACTTCTTTTAGGTACAACACAGCCCAACCAAACCAAAGCTTGGGGTGAGGCAGGGGAACAGTGGACAGAAACGGTCCTAACTGATCATGGGTTCCTTTGAACTCCAAATGTCTGTGCCTGCAAACAAGAAACTCAAGTGTTCCAGGGCTATTTTAAGCTTCTTTAATTAGCCACTGATCAGACACTTGGAAAGGGCCCAAGACTGAAAGTTGAACCTATTAATATGACTTGGAAAGAGAACCCAGAATACAGAGGACTAGTCCCAGAGTGAGCTGAGCTCCAGCCTGGAAGGAAAGAGTACCCATAACAGGATGGCCTGAGAAGAGATCCAGGAACACTGTTCCAGTGTGGCAAGGCACACACTGCTTTTCTTGCAGAGCTCCCCACCACTCAGGCACACCTAATCCCACCACAGGAGATCTCGGGCACCACTACAGCCCAACGGGACCTCGCCCTTCTTCAGATGGAAGAGGCTGATGTTTGAATCCTCCACTGATGGGACACAGGTATCCACATGAACAAACTCTCTCCAACTCTCAAGCATATAAACACCTGACCCATTTCTGGAGAAACCACAAAGGAAGTTTTCTCTTCTAGACAGGTATTTCTAGATTTCCTATGAAGCAATTTGGTTTTTAAATCCAAGACCACAATACAGTTCAATAACTTTTTTTGGCTGTATGTGAATTACTGAGCAGTTTCTCTGTTGTAATTCACAGTGTTTATACAATGCAACAACAGTGACACAACACCCTGCTGCCATTATACACTTTTAATCACCTTGACTGTGCACAAACATCCATCTTTGGCTTTGGCCTGTACACAGATCTCAACACACAAACATCTGTACTTCATGTTTGGAGGAGATTGCTAGTAACTGCAGGTCATATTTTATGACTAGTTGTCATTTGTACTCTACATATTTCTGTGATAGCTCAGTGGAAGAAAACATCAAAAACAGATTTCAGTAACACCACGGAGTATTCCTGGATTTGTCTTTTAGGCTCCTTTACCATTACTATAAAACAGTGTTCACAATGCAGTCTGTCTATTTTAAACCACACCATAATGGATGGGTGGGTCTGGATTAATCCTAGTCAGCTTGGGACAAAAAAAAGTAGAGAAATTATCTGTTGGCATAATTCCACGTACTCTGTGCTAGAGCAATAGGATGCATAGTAAAAAGGCCAGTATCCACAGATTTTAACACAGAAAACGGATAGCACTCCCACTCTACCCAGTAATTGATAACACATGATTTCAGACTCCTTGCTGCCTATCCTCTTCAAAGCATGCCTTCAGCAATAACTGTTTCAAGGCCTTAACCGAGATTTGGGATTTAATTCAGCCAAACAAAACTTTTTTCTTTCAGAGTAACGACTGAAATGTTACATTAGGTACTCCAAGAGAAGATTACATTTGCACCACTAACTCTTCCTCAGAATGAGATCTATAACTATGTATCTTCTTGAAATACACGTGCAGTTTGGCAGAGACAGGAAGGAATTCAACTAAGCAGCTAGAGAGGAACATGGAAGAAGGTACATTCCTCTATCCAATAGTACTGTTCCAGAGCCAAGAATAAAGGCACCGGTAAACTCATCACTAAAGGAGATTATGTGAAAGCCCAAAGTTTTAAGTTTAGGCATGTAACAGCAAGAGCCAATGCAACACTCCCTTGGCAACTCCAGTTCTTTTCTTTACATTAAGACCTGCACACAGATCAGCCAGACTGCATTAGCATGCTCATGCCACGTTAATGCAGCTATTCTGTTGTTTGTGTGGTTTTCAGAATTCAAGAAACAAAAAGATCCTGTGCCAGTACAACTACAAGGAAAGAAAACAAAACCCAAGTACTCACGCTGTGAATAAAGCAGTATCTGAAACTCCAAGAGGGCACAGGTAAAGAGTTGAACCACATTTTCTACTCCAAGCAATTCAAAAACTTCTTTAACTGGGAAATCAAATAATGGTAGTTCACTGGTGCTTGGCCTCTGGCAGATAATTGGTCCATAAACACCTGAAAACTTCAATGACCTTCCTGCTGGAGGAAGAGGGACCTCATAGAGAATATTGTAGATGTAGCTTTCTAAAGGTAGCGGTGGCGGCTGAGGTGAAGTCACTGCTTGGTGAAGTTGTTCTAGCACTTTCTTACAGGCTTTCATAAAAGACATGGGAGTAATCAGGCAAATGCACTTTGAGACGTAGAGTGTGTCCCTGCTGATGTCATAGGAGTTAAAACGCTGTAGCTTTGAAACAGAGGTGCCATTGCAGTCTCCAGTGCTGCTGCAGCTCTCCTTGTCATTAGTGGGTGGAGTATGAAGAATGTCATATTCAGCATTGTGCATATGATACAACGTCTGCATTGCACTGCAGATCTGTTTGCTAGTGACCTCCTCAAAGAACGTGAGGGAAAACCCAAATGTCCGTGAGCCATCTTCACGAGTAATAATGAAAGAGTGGAACTGAGGTTCTCTGGAATCTGCTTGTGTCTTGAAAGCAAGCCCTTTAGGCATACACAGCTATAAAAAAAAAAGGGAGAAGGGGAGATAATACCTGTTAAAACACTCTTTTCTCTCTCCCTGCCTCCAGAAGCACTGGTGAAAACGGGATTTAGAATCCACAGACTGCCATCACATTTCATTTTAAATTCTATTAAGTGTTACACTTCTGCACAACACAGGAATACAAACCTAAATCAGAAAAACAACAGGAACTGCATGCAGTTTCCATTGAAACTCAACCATTTCATTACTAGCCCTCAATGGGAATAAAATTAAAAAATACAGTCTCGGATAAAGGAAAGTATTTTGGTCACAAGACCAGAAACCTGACAGAGAAAAGTACTATATTTTATCTAAATTAAAAACCCACACCACGTTCCATTAAACAGAAAAATCATGCATAAAAAAGAGATTCATTCATTGCAGACTAATTTCTTTCTCTATTAATCCTCTAGAATGCAACAAAAAAAATTGTAAGAGAACAAAAAAAAAACTCTCCTAGGGACTTAAACATTTCCCCCCGAATATATCCTAATTAATTGAAAAGGCCTTTTGAGCCTGCCCAATTTAGAGAAACTCACGATTTCCAATCTATAACAGATTTCACACTTTTTTTGTCAAAGAAAACACAGATTAATGCCTTCAGTTGTTAAGTAGGTTTTTGTCTTAAAACAAAAGCCATTAGGTAATACTGACCATTCCCACTGCATCCTGGTCAAAAGGGTTCCATTCAACATTCTCAGGATAGCGAGCAAGAACTTTGGATTTAAATGTGCGTCTTAACGGAGTCTGTTCAAAGTTTTCCCCTGCAGATGAAAATAAAAAACAGAAGTAAATATTTCATTCTCTTTTTAAGCTCAAACAAGGCCAAAAAGCAGGACATCAGCAGGTAGATGTGAGGATAAGTGAATTAAGGACACACTCCTTTTAAGAGAAACAGAAAACGCAAGACAGTTCGTTAGCATATAGTCAGACTGCAGATATTAGCAAGGATTAGCATTGTAACAGTCCTGTCATTAAGTATCTGTGCTTTTCCTAAGTATGACAAACTTGAGATTGTGGTCATGACAGCAATTCTCTAAGCCACTCTTCACATATTTCAGATTCTCATTAAAACATAACTAAAGTTTCAGTTTCAGTGGAATTTTGTTACTGAAGAAAAGCACAAATAGACAAGGTGCAAAGATGATGCAACTTTTAGATAGACATACAAGTGACATCATGAGATCACTTAATTTTGTTTTCGAGACTTAGGAAAATAAGGTATTCACCACCTATTGCAAGAAGTTAGCTGTGAAGAAAGAGTCTAGAAGGTTAAAAGGTCAAGAACCACAGAAACGTCCATGAAGAGAGTATCAGATGAACAAAGAATTTTGCCTTTTTTTTTTTTCCCCACACTTTTTTCTTTACCTTCTGTTGCACTTGAAATGAAACGGCTGCCACCATCTCGGGTTTTAGAGGCCTGTATATACTGGCATAAAGCTATATAACAAATAAAAACAACACTGCATTATAAATTTCATACTGTTGACTGGAATCACGTCGCTAACACACACCAGTAAAAAAAAATCATACAAATATCCAGGATTAGCATGCATAAAAGATAGTCTACCCTCCTCATATGCTTTTATACATATACAACCTATATAAATTTCTCATTTTATGCACATATTTGCTGTGGGAGATGATCAGGATGTAGCAGAAGCTCATCGATCCTGTACACACAATGAGAATACCGATGCAGCAATAGGAACTGGTTGCTTGGGAAATCAAAGTTTTACATGTTAAGTATATTCCCAAAGAGCAGATGATGAAATTAACCCCAAGGATGAGACCATTTCAAGGCCCTTAGAACTGTATGAATTTAAGTGGCATGGTGCAGCTTTTCACAGATGCTATCCATACATTAGATTGGCTGATACAGTCCTGTTTAGAAGCTTTTAAATTTCCTCTCTAGAGCAATGACGGTTCAGTGTGACAGCACAGAACTTTATGCAGTAAATATTCTGAGTGTGCGTAGATGCTTAATAAAAAAAGAAAAGCACACAACTGCATATCTTAAAATAAGCTTAGTTTATCTTACTAGAATGCAATTAGCCAAATGAGCATGCAGCTGTTGACAGCTGCACTAACAATCAGGCACAATTGCATGAAATCATACTCTCTAAATAAATTGAACTATTTCAGCAACACCGGCAAAAAAAAGAAAACACACTTCAATTCCTCACTTGTTTTCTTACATGCAGCAATTACTTGGCAATAGAAATTGATTTCAGAATTGGTCAGATTTGTTCTGTACTATTACAGTAATACTTGAAGTCCAATTTCTAAGCCAAGTTAGACCCTTTATTTGGTACAACACTTGCTTCCACAAAGCAGCCAGACACAGATATAACACTGCCCATCCACAGTCTGACAAACACATTACACCAAACAAAACTTCATTTCCACTGAATGCTTAAGAAGTCCTTTGACAGATGAGAAGTTATGTAGGATTTTGTTTACATTAAATCTTGAATACTATCTCCAACAGGGAACTTACGCTGAATCAGGACCTAGGACAGGTCTCCCAATACCCAAAATATTCACATCTATTTTGCTAATTCTCTGGTTTATAGTACTGACATTGAAGGAGGGATTGTTTTTTTTCTATTTGTCTGAAAAAGCAACAGTTCAGCTGATTTTCATACAAAACCACACAGCTACATTATTTATTAATCTGTTCAACAATAACATTCAAAAATATCATTGTTGAGAGAGAAAAACGCATGTTTAGGAAAATCTGAAACGTGTACAGAGAGGGGAATAGTTAGGAAAAAACAGAACACAGCTTCAGTGAAATATAACTGTCTTGTGAAAGAGCACAGCCCAAGACAGAAAAGATAACAGCATTTCCACATAGATAAAAACAATCATAAATGATGAAAATAAGCATTTAAAGAAACTTCCAATCTCCCAGAAAGAAAAGCGGATATAATGTCACATCTCTATTTACTGACACAAACAAAGACTGAAGTAAAGACAGTCCTCTGTAAAAGTGTTTTAAAAATAAGTCAGGAGATTTAACACACCTACTATTTTCTATATTTACATCTGTGCAGATGATGTAATGTCGATTTTTAGATAATTGAGGAAAAACCTCAAACATTTACTGAGCTGTTTTGTTCCTGGATTGTTTCTTTTTCTTCCACAAATGTATAAAGGAAGAAAATACCTGATGGCCAAATTTCCTGTGGAACTTGGAAACAACACCCCACAATCACTGGGTTCATCTACGTGCAAGGCTGCGCATATTTTGAAAAGAAAATCTGTGACGTGACGCCCTCTTCATTAAGATTATTAATATTACAAAATACATGATGCTGCTCTTCCAATTAAAAAAAAAAACAACCTAGCAAACACTGAATGGGTGTTTATCTATTTTAAGCAGCCTTGCACCATCTCCTCTCAAGGGACATTGTTGCCAACACACACATTTTTTTAGAGCTTGACTTGAGTCTGTCTATAATTTAATGAAAGTACTGAAATTGATTTCTGGAAACCACAGAGTCCTGGTCCAGACAGAAACACGAGACAACACTTCCATGCCTTCCTGCAGTCCACCAAGCCATTCCAACTGTTGCACAGACACTGCTCCTGCCAGAGTGCCTTGATATTGAGGCAAATACTGCAAACTATTGGATCTTAAGACTGATCCAGGCTGACTTCCAAAGACAACAAAGCAGGGAACATCACGGGACAGCTCACCAACACCTGGAAGTTCAACCCAGGTGATCTGTGCAACTCCAGGACGCTGGTCACCCTACTGTCTTGTCATTACCACTGATGAGAACCTAAGCACCAGCACACCCATGGGCTGGTGCTCTCATGCATGGCTCTCCCTTCTCTTCTCCCCCCAAGCAGTCAGTGATTGTCAATAGACAGCCACCAGGCAGGGGGATGGGGGGAAACCCACAAACAATATTTGCTTATATCCACAGTCAAAAAGCAACTAACCCTAAATTTCTAAATTTATGATTAAATTTATGATTTAAAATTAAGACATAAAAGCAGATAAACTTATAAAAACATGATGTATCCCAGGAATTCCAGAGTGAGTAGCAGTCCCCACACTTAACAACTATCAAAGGACTATCATCACATCATGCTTTTCATAAGGTTCATCTCCTCTAGCAGAATTGATGGCTAGAAAGTACTTCCCTTACTTATCTGCTGAAGATTAAAGAGGTCTTTCAAATACATTTGATGATCCTCACATACACATTTAGATGCTTGCCACAGCATAGGAAAAGCCCTACAAAAATCAAGATGCAAACTGCCCCACAGACTACAAACCTTCAGCTGCCTTGGATTTAAAGCAGAAACAACAATCAAACAGCTACAACTACAATATTATTTTTAAGGAAATGTTATACAACGTAAGAAATCCATAAGCGTACAAAATTTCAGGAAAAAGGAGAAAAAAACAACAGTACTTCAAGAAGTTTCAAGCCAATATGCTTCCCAACATCATCGGGCCTTCAAAACCAACAAGAATCCCATTGTATTTTGCAGTGTAAATAACATTAAAGCCTAAGGAAACATAATTTCACCAGGCACTGTACAAATCCAAAACCACCAGTTTAGGGCAGCCCTGGGATTGCACACAGCAGAGGAATGACAGTGAAGCAGAGAATCTCAGAATGTCTTTGTCATTGGAAAAAACAACCTTTGTGGCATCCCACTCAAAATAGGATCAGTGAAAACGATCTGGATTAAAAATAAACAAATAGAGAAAAAAGAAAGGGTTAACAAAGATGTTTCACTAATCCCATGTAGCCACACAAACAGCTTAATTAGCTCATGCTGATCGCCCAAAACATGAGGGAAGCAAAGAGTAAACTGCAGGCACAGAGGCTCTGAAACTGGATTGGCTGAAGAAAACACGGGAGTAGAGCAGAGTTTCAATAACTGGTAACTCCTGAAGCTGCCCCTCCTCCCGAGGCCCAGCTCCCTACCTGCTGGCTCCTGCCAGGCCAGGTAATAGATTTTTCAACACCAGTAACCACCATCTGGCTTGGTAATGCCTTTTGCTTCCCCTCCCTTCTTTCACACTTCATCAACCCTCTAAGGCTCCACCGCAGGGTGGGAAAGAAGCAAAGATGCTACAGAAATCAGTGACTTGTAAAGATTTTATTCATCTGAACTGCGGCAAACCCAAGCTATTCCCACTGTTCCACTACACAGGCAGTCAAGCCTCATCATAGTCCTGTACTGCTCTCTTCTTATTTGTTACCCTGTGTGCTGGTTTTGGCTGAGATGGAGTTCATTTTCTTCACAGTGGCTGGTATGGGGCTGTGTTTTGGATCTGTGCTGAACAGAGGGCTGATAACACAGAGATGGTTTTGTTACTGCTGAGCGGTGCTCGCACAGAGCCAAGGCCTTTTCTGCTTCTCGTAGCACCTCGTCAGCAAGAAGGTTGGGGGTGCACACGAAATTGGGAGGGGACACAGCTGGGACAGCTACCCCCCCTGACCAAAGGGATATTCTGTATCGCATGGCAGCACGCTAAGGGAAGAAGAGGGAAGGGGAAGACGTTTGGAATGATGGCATTTGTAGAGTAGGCTGGCAGCCTCTCTGGCTCTCACTTTTATGCTGCTCCCTGTCCTCGCCTCTGTTACTCTTGCAGATCAACCTGTGAGCGGGGGACAGCAGCACCCGTGTCTTGGTCTGATGAGGATTAGGACTTAAAAACTCAGAGATACTACACAGAGTTTCCAACCTGTGCAGGACAGCACAGCTTTGGAACTATCTGCATGAAACTATCCACATGAAACTATCCACATCAGTGCAAACCATTTTTCTACAAGATTATAAAGAGAAGCCAAAAAAAAAAAATGTTACAGAAACTGGAATGAATTGAAGAGTTCAGTTTAAAACCTGCAAAACACTATGTATCAAGCTTTCCTCAGCTTTGAGAAGGAATAAAGAGAATTAATTCAGAAGGTCTAATTTTAGCTCTTTCCTGATTTACCCAGAGAAAAATGTGATCCATTGTCATCTGTATTCCTATTCAGGAAAAGAAAAGCAAAAAAAAAATAAAAATGGTTAGGTCATAGAACTTGCAGCTTCACTTACTTATCACCTCCTCTTAATATATGAACTATTATTAGTTTCAACTGAACAGTGTATATGTAAGTGAAAAAGATGACATTTTTAATTCTCAACAAAACAAAAGAAGAAAACAAGACCTTTTTAAAGGGCTAGAAATTCAGACTGAAAGCCCTGCCACTACAGACACCTCCCTCTCACTCCACTCCCTTCCCTTTTTTGACTACAACTTTTCCAAAGTCCTGTTTACAACCTGAACCACAGAGGAGTGCAATTTCTGGCTGCATCACTATTATTAGCTGCAGGTAGCCGTGCTAAGTGGCAACATTTCCTGTCAAACCTCCACGTGTAGTTATGAAATAAAAGCTAGACCTGTACTGAAATTCAAGCTATGACTGCCAATCATCCTTATCCTCTGAGGTAGCTATAGCCACATCCAGAAGGATTGCACGCAAATTTCTAATGCAAATTCCCAAGAACATTTTTACATCGTTCTAACAGTTCAAATTTCTCTCCTGAATAGTTTGTTTCTTTGTAAGAATGCTTCTAACCCCAGATTTTTTTTCTTCAATACCTCAATCATTCTTCTCTGTAAATCCCACCCTGACGTGGAACGTTTCCATTAATGTAATAAAGTTGTCTAGTACAGAACAGTGACTTAAGTTGTCCTTAATTAGAATGGGTAAACTTGATTTAAAAACAAACAAACAAACGAAAAACCAAACCAAAACAAAAAAAACAAGTATACTCTGCAAACAAGAACTTTTATAAGCTGAATCACGGCCTTTTGTACCCGCTGTCAATTTACTGATTGGTTTTAATTTTTAGAAAGTGACTGCAGTGTTGCAACTCTAAATATTATGCGAGATTAAGAACTATACAGGAACTTCTCCTTGCATACTAGCTAGGAAAAAGTGTTTGAGCAGCTATTTCAGACACAGAGTCAACCTCAATTTTCCCTAACAATAGAGAGCAGGTCGGAAGAGGCTACCCTGGTTACCGGAAAAAGCGCCCAATAAATAAACGAAATGGTAGTGCAAGAATGATTTTAAGGAATCACTAATACTGCCACCTTCATTTGTTCATTGAATCCACCGATATGCTCAAAATAATTACAGAACAAAGACATCCAGAAAGCTTGACTGATTCTGATTAAGTGGTTTGCTGCTTTCACCCCTGCCAAGCAGCTTCTTTCTTTAAATTCCTGTGATACAGCCAGCTATTAATTCAATTCATAGTGCCTTGGTGTACACTCACTGCGTGCATGACATCTTCAAATAAAAAAATCTTAGATAGCATGCAATTAAAACACTAACATTATATTTTCCACATAAAGACACTTACTGGAATCTTTTAGCACACAGAGGCTGTATATTAATTCCTGCTGCCACTACAATGAATGTCTGAAACTAAATATAAAACAGTTTTAACATGAAACAGTCATATTGCTGTAATTAACAAATGAATAAGAACAATGAGACTCTGTACCAGCAACAGAAACTATGAACCATACACTTAGGGCAGCCTTCCTGTACTACCCAGCACACCAGAGAAACTGAATTTAGGATTGAAAAGACCCTACAAAACCCTACAACCAGGGTAGAGGGGGTTTCAAGAGTAGAGGATTTCATAAGTGTTGGTTCCAAGTCTGAAGTCAGTCAACATGGGGATCTGAACAGCACATGAACTATAAACAGTATTCAGAGAACAGCGTAATTCTACCCTGCTTTGAATTAGGAAATGTAATACAGCACAAAGCCATAACTCAGTGAAAATGGTCATCATAGGACATTTCGAAAATAGTCTTTGTCATTCTTGGGTTTTGGGTGAAAAGTAAGTGAAAGACCATGCCTGTCAAAGGGCCTAACACAAAGGACAAAAAGTATGAATTATTTCCCAAGATACAATTAACATTTTGAACTAGGTTTACTCTAAAACCAGCAGCCAATGTCATAAACAGCAGTAGGATTCCCAGTTCCACCAGCAATCGTCCTCAGACCAAGCCTTCTGGACAGCAATACCATTCTGACTTTTCAGAACCCCATAATCTAATATTAGAGTCCTTTCAATACAAACCTAGAGAGCTATTAATTAATAAGAATTATCCAAAGTTTATTTTTAAAATAAAAGAGAGAATTTCTCTGATTCCTTCTTTAACAAACATTAAACCAATATTTTATTAAAAAATACTAAACCATACATAACTGAAAAAAAAAAATAAAAAGGCACCTCTCTACAATGCAGGAAATAAACATTCAAAGTTTGGCAGACTAAGGTAGGAAGTGCATTAAACATGAATTCTTGGAATAAAAACCATGATTCACGAAAAGCTGCAGCTGCCAAATCTGTACGCAAACAGCCACTCCATCAATAGACAAATGCTTTCAGATTATGACTTGTTTCCTTCCTTCCAGTTCTTCCTCCTTAAGCAGAGCTGCACGTATTTCTCATTAGAGAGGACTCCCTTCCCCAGCAAACCTCTTTCTCGGATTTACACAAAAACAAATTCTTCCCTTTTATCCTGAAACACATAAACCCTTTGTCTTGCACTTCTATCCCCCCTTCCCCGCCGTTGGCA
>JAWWES010000168.1:10441468-10452752 GCA_035583135.1 Lophotriccus pileatus | reverse complement strand
ACAAATTCTTCCCTTTTATCCTGAAACACATAAACCCTTTGTCTTGCACTTCTATCCCCCCTTCCCCGCCGTTGGCAAGACCACCTGGCATAGTGTAGGCTCAAGTGGTGGTTAGACCACTTAATTTGTTACTTAATTTGGGATTTTTAACACTTTTTAAAGCAGGTCAAATTATGCATATGAGAAAATCTTCAGGATCGCTTTCATCTTACTGCAGCACTGCTGCTGAAGCAACTGGAATCGGGTGTTTCAATCACTGTCTGTAGCGACCATCATCCCTTTGCATTTGTAACAGATGATTTTCACAGCTGGGACTTCCCCTGAAAGTTACTGTTCCACTTGCCCTGACAGAACACCTCGAAGGCAGAGCAAGTCCCCTGTCTGCCTTTCTAAAACAAAGGTGCAAATACGGGATACGGACACACTTAGGTGTGTACCGCAAGGGAAACTGAAATGCACGCTGGGTGGGGTGGCATCGCTGGTCTGTAAAAGCTGAAGGACTTGCTTTAGAGGAGGTAGAGATGAGACAAAGAGAATAACCAGTGACAAAAGGCTCTAATTTATTTTTTTCCTGTTTGTCATCTAGGGAAGCCAAACTTCCTTGTAAGGATCCCTTATCCCAATTCCAGGAGAACACACTCCTTTGAACGTACATGTGAACACTCAACGGACAAGACAATTCTTCCTACTGTAGTCTCTAAAAAGGTGAGAAGGACAAAGAAGAGAGTCAACCCTAATCTGCTAATTTTAAAACTCCTGTTTTTTTCCCATTTTCTTCTGCTTTCCAAAATTCAATAGTAATGTTTCAAAAATTGTAACATGAAGAAACTCCCTGTGAACTGAAATAAAAAATAAGAGTATAAATTCCACTGGATACAAATAATCTCCTGATTATTCACTTCGACAGCATAAATTCTTCCAAGCCCTCTGTGGCAAATTAAAATCTAGGAGTTAATAGATCTCCATTCATCATTTAAGTTCCAGCATTCATCTAGTTGATAACAAAACGTATAACCACACACACTCTGGAATAGTTTCAAATGCTGCAACAATGAATTTAAAGCACCACAGAAAACCAGCTGAGGCCATCTGCATTCTGTGATTGTAAGGTCAGGAAACCAAAAGCTTTTGTTTTTATTGTTCTGGTGCCGCTTCAAGGAAGGCGGGAAGAGGTGGGACAGGGAAGTGGCAGAAGAAACCATCAAGAATCTAAAGCAGCTTTTTAAAAATAAGTAAGAAAAAGTCCTCAGCTTGCATCTTTAAAAGCATCCTAAACGTTTTTTTTCCTTTATTTTTTCTTTTTGTACTCCTTTGCAAGTAACACAGTAAGGCAGATGGACACAGCATATTTTAATCAAGACTGCCTGGCTGAAACTTTCAATGAAATGGTCTTAAAACAGTAATTGTTTTAATAAACCACTTTTCTGTCTCTGCCACAGCAAGAAGACCTACAGAAAGATATTTAGTTCTGTTTCCAACTAAACAACAGAAGCAGCCCTATGAGTTACAATGACAGGCGTGTTCTCAGCCACAGGGGCTGGGGGGGACACGCCATTTCCATTACACAATAGATCTGAAATATGTGCAACAGAAGGCACTAAGAAAGGAAAGGAGTGGCTTGCCTTCAGAATAGAACACAATTACAGAAACAACAGAAGCTGAGAAAAGCATATTTTAAGTATATTTAACATAGAAACCATCTAAGACTGGCAGATCCAGTGAGACTGCTTCAGGAAAACCTGAGCACAGACCATCTCAATCAACTCTCCTGAACCACTCTGGGTCTCCTTTTACAGTGGCATAACCCATCCAGTTAAATGTCCCTACTTTTTGTGCTCCCATTGCCCTCCAGCTCAGAGGACTGATGGAAACACCTCTGTGTAAAAGCTGTGTAAAAGGACCAAATCTTACTGAAGCATCTGTCCAGTCCGTCAACCAAGTACTTCTAGTCTTCTGGGATACCACTAAGGTTTCACACTGAAAAGGAAAGACATATTTTAAAGGGCACATGAAGTCTTTCAAGCAGGTTTCAATAACCTACAGAGGTCAACAAAGTACAGAAAGATCAGCTGTACAACCATCTCAGTATATCAGTCCTGCCCAGTGTGCTTCACTTTATTACCTAACCTTTGAAAACAGTGTTTTGCAGTAACCTGCCTTATGAAGAACTGCTGCCTCCAAAAAAAAAAAAAAAAAAAAAAAAAAGCCCTGAAAGAAAGACACGTTGCTTGATAGAAGTGATTTCTAACACCAGAAAATTAATCAGATGTGCTGAAGGTTTGATCAACAGATATGACAGGCTCTGAAGTTTATCTCTGCTCTGGCTGTATCCTTCCCTATCATCTCACCAACCACACCGCCTAAGCTCTCTTCCTTTTACATGTAAGCCTATCAGGCTACCAGGCTTACCTTTCTTCTCCACAAGGCATGATTCATGCTTGGTTAAAAAAAAACCCTCATTTTCAACATGAAAATCTGATTAGAATAGGAAGAACAAAGTCCTGTACTTTTATTCAGTCCTGAAAACACAAGTCTCAGGTCAAAGTTAACCACTTATAACTGCGCATCACCTCCTTGATGAAAACCATAAACAAAGATGATGGCTTGTGGTTCCATAGACCAAAATTATGAGTTTAATCCCTTCCCTGGTCAAGCTTGAGAAAAACAAAACATTATGTTATATACAGTTTTAACTGTGGAAGACTTTATATGACAGAAAGGGAAAAAAAAGACACACAAATTAAAAAACATAACAAATACCCCAACACACATATACACCACACAAGGACTTCCCAGAGCACGCTGCTATTTAAGCACAACAGAGTCAGGACTACTCCTGGAATGATCAAAACACCACTCAGTTGACCTCATTCAGTGGATATATCCAGGTTCCTTCATTTTTCAAATCCAGATTAGGCCCTGTTTATGAGGCCTCAGCTGTGAAATGGCAGACATCCTCAAGGCTACCAACACATCCAAAGTTAGTATTCCTCTGTTAGGGATGGACAGTTCATGGATCCTGAGCACACTTCCAGAGCAAACATGATGACATGGAACATCCATCCACTGCTCACTGCCTGTGATAACCTTGCAGTATTAAAGCAACTCAGAGAGCACAGGTAATTTATGCCCTCGGGATCACAAACTCCTCAGAGGTCCGGTCAGTGTTCTGCAGATCCTTCACACGGAATTCCGTCTGAAGAGCTTGTTGAATAAGGCCCCCAAAGGAGCTGTGCTTCAAGGCACCTATGCCAATGTATGGCTGTGCATTACCAGCCTCTTTCCTCATAAAAAGGCCCAGTGCTCCCTGGATCCTGCTGGATTCAACCACATCCAACAGGACTAGCCAGTCCTCATGCACAGGAAGGAGGCACAGGAGGTCATGACCACAGTAAGGACAGGGAAAGAGAGACCGCAACAACTTACAGCTAGATCGGTCTGGGCTGCCACAAAAACTCTCCCAGATAGAAGTGACCGAGATACTGACAAACAGAAATTTCACCAGCCTCCAGCAAAACTTCTGAATGAGTTATTTCATATTTCAAGCTCCTAGAACACACACATAAAAAAGCCAGAAAGGGACATGACAGCCTTATGCTGGTTACAGCTGGCACCAACCTTGTTAACTTAAGGGACTTATTTCTTCCCCAAAGCAACTCTGATGACAGCTCAGTAGGATATTGCTGGGCTTGGGGACCAAAACCAGGAAACAACTGTTGGTAAGGGAGCTTGCTGAAAGTATCAAGTTAAGGAGGAATAAGTAATGTACATAAATAGTAAAAAAGCTTATAAAAATCTATGCTTGTAGAAGACAGAAGCAATACAGAGATTAGTACACTTTGGTGACCTCAAGATCTCTGACAGCACTTTTCTGCAACAGAGTGCAACTGTGGACCTAAACAGGCAACTACAAGTGCAAAAAAACTTTTCCAAACTCGCCTGAACTCATGCTGAAAGGATATGTTTCTGTAAAACCAACTTTTTTCCACACTCAAACACTGAAATGGTGCTATATGTGAAAATTAAAAGGTTGTTTTTGACCACCACGTTATCTGTCTGCAAATCACTTATCCATGAAGTGCAACAAAGTTTCTTTCTTAAAATGCTTCAGTATCAATATGTACATTCAATATGTAAATAGATGTACACACTGTACGTGACTGTGCCAGTTTTTTACAAGTAAAATAAATAAATAAATAAAAAGGCAATACTCTACCCTTATACAGGAAAGTTTGAAATCAAAGGTCTCTTGCCCATTAAACCACAACCAAAGTAGCATTTTCCTCGAAAGACTAAGAAACTGACTTCAGCAGAAGCACTCCAAGTAAGCTCTTCATCATTCATCAATTTGTGCCAGAATGCTTGATATTTTCTCTGTGCAATAATATTTTAAGCCTCACAGGGATAACATTCCAGTTCGCTGCAAACTTCACTACAAACCACAAATCTGAAATGGTTGTCAAGAAATTGAGAGAGTAATTACTGCACAGCGTGCATCAGCAAGTAATTGCTCCTGACACTGTCACTTCGTGTGCATCATTTCTGCTACATGAGCCCTGCAGGTTAGAGGGAATTCAAAAGATAAGTATGAGAAGTCATTACCAAGAACACTCAAGTAGGACTTCACTAAGTCAAAAGACCGATAAACAGTTGTGGTGTTTTGTAACTACAGGATCAATAACTTAAAGGTTTATGAAAAAAAAAAAGTTTATTATTTGCAAATGGAAATATTTCCCATACAATCCACTTAAGATACTTCCTTTGTGTAGCTTCTCTCTTGCAAAATAAACTGCAAAGAAAACAAAACAACACGAAAAAACCCCAAAAGACCAAAAAGCCAAATCAACCTATCTTTGTATGCCTTGCTCTATTAAGGTGACATTCCTATGGCTTTTTAAAAAGACTTGGAAAACAGACTTGTAAACTTTAGTTCTGTAGACGCTTCTAGCATCTTTAGTTTATTCTCAAATCAAGAGCCTGTAACTTTCTCCTCCCCCCACACCTTATCAAAGAGCCTTACAAGTAAAACAAATTTATAACTGAATGCTGAAGGATGGAAGACTGAAGAGCATGGTTTTGAGGGGATGATTCTGTAAAGCACACAGCTCAGTTTAACCTAAATTACAAACATGATAATGGCAAGACTGGCATTACAGAAACACCACCAATAAACTGTGGCTTCAAATGTAGTTCAGCAAAGTACAGCTGCTTCCCCCTTACATCAGCTCTGCCATTCTTTATTCTACATATCAGCTACCCCAGCACGTCTGCCTCAGTTCCCAAAGAGACAAAAGACCTTTTTGGCACTCAAACATGGCAAACAGCTCCAGCTCCTTGGGAAAAGATAGAGGGGGTAGGGAAGAGTGGAATGAAGTATTATCTGGATTAAAATGTTTCACATGTGCCGGTGTAAGTCCAGCCAAAAGTTGTTGCTATCTGCTGCCCATCCACAGTGACCTATGTGAAAACACCGTGTGGTCTCAGCCTCGGTGCTACTGAGAGGCCTCCCACAGAGTTAACACCACCTTGGTCAGCAATCTCAGGGAGGCAAAGAAACTGAAAACCCTCCCTTTCAGTCTCAGAATGAATCCCCAAGGGAAGAGGCCCAACATCGGGAACTGTGGGAAGGTTGCACGGATACCATCCACATTATGGACAAAGAGAGGAAGAGGGACAAAAAAAAACCCCACCAAAAACAAAACCACACAATCACAGAACACTTCAGCCTTTGGAAAAATCAAGCAATGGCTCCCACCAATGCAATTCACTTCTGCAGCAAGTGCTGGTACTACCAGCAAACAGAGAGAAATTTAATCACACACTATTTACCCAAGGAGAAAACAGTACAGCAGAAAGGCTTCACTGCAAGAATCACAGCTGGCTCCAACCCCAAATGCCATGTCTTAATTCCAAGATAAAAGTGCCCAAGAGAATAAAATACAAAACAGGTCAAATGTCAGTTGGAAAATTATACCTGTTACTTTAAATTCTTCCTCATCCTCTTTCCCTTTAGCTACCCCTTACAAATACCTTTGCAGCAAAATAAAAGTCTTCAAATATTTAACTGTGTTGAACTTGGAAACTAACACAGATGCTGATAACAGCATTGCTTCATGGACTACCACAATGGAAATAATACACTCATTCCAAAATACTAAGCAATTTTATCGGATTATATATGTGGCAAATACTTTCAGTCATTTCATGAGACCTTTTTTTTTTTTTTTTTTAAGTTTATATTGATACAGAATTCAGTTAAAATAAACCCCACCAGCAGGAAACATATGAAGATAAGCTGTCATTTTAAATCTGGAGCCAACAAAATAGATAAATAATAGATAAATAATTACAGAGAGATGAGGTGAGACAACATTTTTATCTTACTGGTGAGGTTGAGTGGAGCTAGGTGAACACCATGCACCAGGTATCAACTTCCTTTAAAATTTCACATCACAGCAATAATTAGAGTGGCTACTGTGTCATAGATGCCTTACTCAGAACCACTCTTATTATGCTACATAATCCACACACACACAGGTGTCTACGGGAAGGATATTTCCTTGACACATGGGCTTCACCCAACACTATTTTCATCCTCCTCTAAGGATGAAGCTCATGACCAGATGGACAATTCAAAGTACCATGATAAGGACCTTCACAAAGGAACACAAGTCCATTTACTAAATAAATTAATTTTTGGGCCAAACCTTACAAGCCAGTTCAGACTGGGAAGACAGGTAGGAAAAAAAATAGTAAAGGTCGCCGGTCTTAGTCTTCCAGAGTAAGATGTTTTAAAAAACAATCCTATTATTAAATCATTGATGTCCATAGATTATAAGCCTTTTCTTTCTTTTTTCTTTAGACTATTTCTGCTGTGTAAGACTTATTTCTGAAATAACTATTGCAATCTTTATGACATGACATTAAAGACTAAGGCACATGCAACAAAAAATTTTACACTACACCATGGTGTCCAGATATTTGGATCCAAGTTCCATACTTTGTAATAGCAAAAGACTACTACAAATACCAAGACTACAACTACATGTAAGCGTAGTGCAATGGCAAGTTGATCCTTTGCCACTCCATAATAAATAAACTCTATTGGCAAGTGATTGTTAAAAACTAATGCACCACAGAGGAGGAAAAGAAAACAAAGTCCTTCAGTGAAAAAGCACACAGAAACTCCAACCGTTCCATACACTTCAAGGTTTCCCACCAACAGACAGGTAGATCACATCTAACCAATTCAACAGATATGGGGCTATAGCTGGAAGATAAGGCACAGCTTCATTCTCATTACCTTTCCAGGGCGCAGTCATAGAACCTAAATTAAGGAGTCCTATAGTGTTGCAGCATTACAATATGTTATACCACATAGATTTTGAGGAGTTGATGTATTTCATCATCTCCTGGCGGTCACCACAATGACCATGAGCCAACAATGTGCCCTTGCTCCAAAGAAGCCAAATGGTATCCTGGGCTGCCTTAGTCAATAGCATTGCCAGAAGACCAAGGGAGGTGATTCTGCCTTTCTGCTCAGCACTGGTGAGGCCACACCTGGAGTTCTGCACTCCTTAGCACAAGACAGACATGGACATATGGTGGAGAGAGCCCAGCAAAGGGCCACAAAGACAAAAAAGGGACTGGAGCATCTCCATATGAGGAAAGGCTGAGAGAGCTGGGACTGTTTAGGCTCCAGAAGAGAAGGGTCAGGGGAGAATCTTGTCAATGTCAGAGACAACAGAGACAGGCTCTGTACTGTGCCAGGACAAGAGGCAATGGGCACAAACCAAAACACAGGAGGTTCCATCTGAACATCAGACACACCTTTGCACTGTGAGAGTGACTGAGCACTGGCACAGGTCACTCAAGAGTGATTGTGGAACCTCTTTTCTTGGCAATACTCACAATCACCTGGATATTGTCCTGGTCAACTGGCCCTGAGTGGCCCTGCTTCAGCAGTGGGGTCGGACCCAACAACTGCCAAAGGTCCCTTCCAACCTCAACCCTGCTGTGATTTGCTCTATGAAGGAAACTTACCTGTAAGAGACCTCTGCAGTGTACTTAAGAGATTTCTATCATCACTTCTGGCATATCAACACCATCTGGAAACACACCTTGGCAGCTGACACTGGGGATTAAGCTTTATCCAGTGTTGGGGGTTTTGTTTGTTTTGTTTTACTACCACCTAGCAAATTTCTCCTATCTCCTTTAGCAGGTTACCCAGTGGGAACACAATTATCAAAATAAGAAAGGATGCCCAGATTTGAATTTGGGGATAAAAAAGCCCTGGCAATAGAGAATCTTTAACCCATACTAACTGTGAAGTCCCAAATACAGGGTTTCTCACAACATTAAGAGAAAACAAAAATATATACATATATACATATTCTGTGCATTTTCATCAGCCAGCCAACATTTGCAGGGAAAAGCACTACAGCTGTGCCATTCAGTAAGCTCCCAGCATACAAAGGAAAAACGCCATCGGAGGTGTCTCTCCAAACAAAGTAACTAGACCGAGCCTCAATCCACGAGCTTGTGCTTCATTTCTAACTCTGCAGAAAACGCTGTATCACCGACGTTGAGGTTGAACACCTGAAATACACAGGCTGCATCAGCCCGGTGAGAACAAAGTCTGCCGGCAGCATCCCCGGAGGCAGCGGCCGCCGGCTCCCTGCGGCGCTGGGGTAGCGATGACATCATGCCAGGCTGAGCTCCGGCAGCCCTGGCGCAGGAAAGCCCTGGAGAGCCCCGCCGTGCCCGGCTTCACCGCTCTGGGGAAGCATCCCGGGCCCGCTCCCACCCCTGCACCCACCAGCTGAAGTGCCAGCGCCTCTCCCCCAACAATGGGCACTTATGAGGCGAATTGCTTCAACAGTACAAGGATTCAGAATCTATTTTGCAGCACAGAAATAAGAAGGAGGGGGGAAAAAAACAGTGCACAATAACCCTTTCATTCAAAGAAGAAAGGCTTCCAGGAAGTACAAAGTGTTTCAAAGCTTTATCCAAAACCCACTGAAATCAACAGAGGCCCCTTCCATTTTTAACGGTGAACGCTGGAGGAGGCTATAACCTAAGACACAGTTTGAAAGCATTATCAGTCACACTACCATGCATTATTAATAACACAACAAACTCAAGAAAATGCAGCAGAATTCCAGCTATCTTGTGTGCCGTGACATTATCAGAAATTCATCCTCCTCCCCCTCGTTCACTCCATCTTCTAAAACCTTTCTTCAAATCACGCAAAAATCTGTCTCCCCCATAAATGAAAAAAACCTATTCTCCCCCAAACCCCACACCTTGTCACAAGCAACACTGTCACAGTACGATGGTGCAACAGCAGAGACCGATACATCACACGCTACAGTTTTACATACTCTAATGTAGTCCTTGACCAGGAGAGCAATTACAGAAAGAACACCATGCTCCAGCTTTCAGACCTGCTCACTCTGACAGAATATTTTTAAAAAGGCACTGATGTCTTCCAGTTTACTATTAGATTGCTAGCCCAAAGTAATGCACTGCTGGTTTTATATTGAATTATGTGAGGAGAGCTATTCATGTTCCTACTAAGAACAGGGAACATTACTGAGTGTGCCTTGCACTACATTGCACAAACAGATATATAGTAAATGAACAACAAGATTAACACCTTTTTAATTGTTTTCAATCTAGACATTTTGGTCTCTTGTCATTTAATTAAAAAAAAAATCTGTGGAATCTCACATATCCCTTCATGAAATTGTACTGCATTTTGTTTTATTGAATTTCTTAAATTAAATTGATGCTGTAATTTACAGTGCCATTACAGAGCAGACTCTTATGCTGTACTTACTCTTCAAGTCTCAAACTGTAGCCTACAGTTACTTTAACATAAGACAAACGTGAATTCTTTTAGGTTAAGGAACCGCTCAGCATGAGGCACATAAGAGAAAATTTGTTTGAAGTCATTAAACAAGAAAAAAAGAGTTTTCATCATAGCCAAAGAGTACAACAGCTCACTGTAAGAAGTCAGTTCGAATAACACAAACTTCACTCTACAACAAGCATTTATTTAGTGTGGGAGGGCTTAAATGCAATGATACAAAAAAACCCTCATCTTATAAAAGCAAGCTAATAAAACCAAAAATAAGTGGGAGCGGGGGAAAGAGTGTATTATTGGTCTAGTTCAGCGCTCAAATACACAGGTATTCAGCACCACATTCCTTCGGCTTTCTGAACACTCAGAGACACTAAGCAACAATCTGATTTAACTCAGGTCGGTACAGCGAGATTAAAGCTGAACCAAGGTGCTGCTAAGACACAGGAGTGATTTTTAACCTTGAAAACACTGGTCTGACACAGTGCTGTGGTATAGATTGACACGGTTTAGCTGCGTATTTGGTGTGAACCTTCCCGTCCAACAGCAGAGCAATCACTGCCTAATCTGACTCCTTCTCGGATTCTGCTGGGAGAAAATTCTTATCCCGTGCTACAGCGAAACGTAACACAGAACACGCAAACGGTCCTCGCTTTCTCTCCAAAATCCGATTCCCGGTGTGTGACGAATGCCCAGGCAGAAGTTGACACAGGCAGCGGGGCTGCGAGGAGCGCAGGACACCGCGGCTGGGCTGCGCTGGGCTACGGCGGGGCCGCGGCTCAGCCCGCGCTCCGCACGGCGCGGGTCGCGGCGGCGCTTTCGCCGAGTTCGGTCCCTCGCACCCGCACCCCGTGTCGGGGCTCGGCCGGGCACTGCCGCGGGCACGGCGGGCACTGCCGCGGGCACGGCGGGCACTGCCGCGGGCACGGGGCAGCCGCACGGCGCCCGGCGGGCACAGCTGCTGCCGCAGCGCCCCGGGGGCAGCGGGATTCGGGGGGCAGCTCCGAGCCCCGCTCCGAGCGGTGCCGGCCGCGGCCACTCACCGGAGAGCTCGTCCGGCTCCAGCCCGGTCTCGGTGTCCAGCCCGCAGATGACGAAGTAGTCGGCGAAGCGGCCGGGTGCCGAGGAGCCGCCGCCGCCGCCGCCGCCGCCGCTCATGCTGCCTCCCGAGGGGAGCGCGGGGCTCAGCGGGAGCGGGGCCGGGCGGGAGCGGGGCCGGGGTCGGGAGCCGCTCCCGCCGCCTCCATGGCGGCGCGGGGCGGGCGGCGCCGCGCGGCATTGTGGGAACGGCCCCCGCCGCTCCCGCGGGGGGGGGGGGGGGCGGGCCGGCCGCGCGCCGCAACGCCGCGCGTGCGCCCTGCGCGGGGGGGTGACGTCATGCTGCTGGTGCTGGTGCCGATCGCGCCGGGGCGGCCGGAG
>JAWWES010000168.1:10396464-10441426 GCA_035583135.1 Lophotriccus pileatus | reverse complement strand
CAGGGCTGTGGAGGGGACTGACGGCTCTGCGCCCTCCCGGCTCACGGAGCCGCAGCGGGCCGTCTGGTCCGACCGCCCTGCTCGAGCAGGGTTATCCCGGACCAGAGGATTGCGTCTGAATACCTCCAGTGAGGGAGACTCCACACCCTCTCTGGACAACCTGTTCCAGTGCGCGGTCACTTAGTTCTGCCTCACGTTCAGGTGGAACTGTGTATCAGTTTCTGCCCGTTGTCTCTTTTGCTGTTGCTCAGCACCACCGGGCAGAGCGTGGTCAATCCTCGTGGCCCCCTCTCCCTTCAGGTGCTGACAGATATTGATGAGGTTCCCTCTCAGTCGTCTCTCCTCAAGGCTGAACAGAATCACAGAATCAATTATGTTGGAAGAGACCTCTCAGATAATTTAGTCCAATCTATTGTGTCTAGGCCCAATTCCCTCAGCCTTTCCTCATAGGAGAGATTCTGCAGTCCCTTGATCAACTTTGTTGCCCCCCACTGGACCCATTCCAGGAGCTCCACAACTCTCCTATGTGGAGGAGCCCAGAACCAGACACAGAGGACAGGAAGGCGCTGCTGGGGCCACTTGCTCAGGGCACAGGTCAGTGTGGTGCTGCTCTGAAAGCACCTCTGGGCTTGGGTCCTCCCATCAGCTTCAGCTTCCCATCGCCTCTCTCCAAGGGCTGTCAGAACTTCACAGCTTCGTGGAGCAGCCATGCCCTGAAATGGCCCAAGTCACAGGGAGAGAGGGTGGGTGCAGACAAAGTGCTTTGGAAATTGATTGGTTTTAAGTGGGCTTTCTTTTTCCTATTTGGATTAACATTACAGGCATCTCGTTTAACAGTGGGCGTCTACAGCTGTGTGAAATCTACTCCCCACCCTGGCACAGCATGGAAAGGAATACAATCCAAAGGAAGACTGACCCAAACCATTCTGCTGAAGGACTACTAATGTGCATGGTCTGTCTTCAGAGCGTTCTTCCCACTGATCATAGAGGCACCTGGGATGGCCTCATTATTCTAAAATTAGATCTGTAAGTAGTTCCCCTTCCTCTCCTCTCTCAGTTCTCTATTTGTGGCACTTGCATCAGAATTCTTCCCTATCTTGTAGGGCTTATAAGAGGAGAAATTAAAGCTTTGTGGACTTTAAGGATTACGACCAGGTAGTTAAGGTTGCATCCGTAATGCTGAATTAATCAGACACCACGATAACTTAACATGCTACCAAGCATATGAACCCTCACATATTTCAGTTTTCATTGCCAAGACATACCACATTCTCTGTGGGCACTGGAGGCAGCAACACATGCAGGACTTCACTGCCAGTAGTTCATAGCCTTTTGCAGTACAACTAAGCTCTTCCACCATTGTGCCCAGTGAGTTGTGGGGGCCTTTACCATCCTTCTGAGAAACAGGAACAACTGTAGGAAACACTGATGCTATCAGTAGCCACTTGATTAAGACTGAATTGGTTATCAGTGAATGAAAGTGTTGATTAGATTTGACAGACGGTTCAGTTTTAAACCACGAGTTAACTTGAGGGAAAGATTTCAGTAAAGAGGGCAGGGTAGGAGCAATATTAGAGTGAAAGGCTCAAGTTATCTCTATAATAAGCACATTTAGATTATGTTGAGTCTGCCTGGTGGTGTGTAGAAGACACAACAGAGAACAGAACTTGCTAAATCTGGTTGCTCTTACTCTGCTATATTCTCTAGCCATTTTTTGCACATTTTACTTCTCAATCTGCTTTCGATGTGGCAAAGGACAACATATTCAGCACATGGTAAACTGTTTTTGAGTAAGCCTGAACTGTAGTTTAACCCTTACAAACAAAAGTCACAGCCTGAGGGTCTCAGAAGGCCTTGTAAGAAAGTCTAGGGAAACAGCAGATATTGGCAGGTGCTTTTTTTGTCAAATAAAGAGTAGAATGGGGAAATAAAAATTGTTCTTACTTGCACTGTAACTGTTCCAGCAATAGCCAGGTATTCAGAAGATTTAGAAAACAAAGTTAGATGGGCCCGTAAGTAAGCAGAGGATTACCAGAGATACTGTTAAACAGCAATATTTAAATGCACATGTGCCTTGATATGCAACAGGGTAAGGGACAAGAAATGCTTTTAGACCAAGAAACTCAGATTTGCTTAGAATCGCTACAAGATGAGTAGAATTGCTGAATCAGAACCAACAAAGGGTTAATTAATCAAGAGAGATAAAAGTCACCACGATTTTTGCTGTGGAAGGCTCATTCATACATCGTCAGATAAATTCTCTGCATTCCCAGCCAACTTACAGACTCAAATCTGTGCATCCAGAAGCTCTGCCTGAATACCTAGAGCTTTCTCCTCCCATTTTGTCAATGACTGTCTCTTTTGTATTGTATCTTTTTCATCCCTGATTACTTAATTTCTGACATACTCTTGCCTAGTGACCACAAACATCTGTGACGTGTAAGTCAAAGGCCAGTAGCTTTAATTGTGAGCAATGTTCTCATTGCAGGAAACACCCAAAATATGGCAATTCTTGAAATCAGGAAACTCTGCAAATGATTTAGATGTCCTTGACTAAGGCAACAACACTCTAGACTGCATTACGAATTCTTGAAACTTTTCTTTATGATGTTGAGAAAAATCTGTGGAATGGTGAATTCTGTGGAAACTATGACTCTTGAGCCAGAGAATCATAAAGACATTTAGTAAATAGGAAGTGATTTAAAAGATTCATTGTCTTTGGCAAGACCATCAATGTTGATTCAGCTGCTGTTTTCAATGGCAAAGACTGGTACGTTCAAGCTCAAGCCTTAAGTCAAAGATAAAAAAGTCCTTTTAAAATAGTGAAGATAGAACTTAATGCAAAGATGTCTTGATTATTTCTTATGCTAGTTAAATCACATTTATTTTGTCAGCAATCACAGTCACGATTATTGGAAGAGTTTATTTAATAAGCAATAAGAAACCACAACAGCAAATTACAGTTTCATTTACAGAATTGAAGAGGCTGAAATAGGGTATCTCCTTTTTTGCTGGGCAACTGTTTCCCAAGATGAGCTAAGCTTAGAAAGGTAACACAGCTCAAAGTATGAACAGATTGCTGCAGTTGTCAGGGTCCTGATTATATGAGGCACCTTCTAATGACTCTAATTAGGTTATTTACCCTGGCTTCTTTAAGAAAAAAATCAAATCAGTGGCTGTTACCATTAAAGCAATCCTCTCCAGTCTGCAAAACTGGACATTGGGAACTGGCTGCAATTGCTTATTGACCATGCATTTGGTGGGACATGGACACAGACTTCTGGCACACAGCCTGCTCACCAGATCACCTCCATTAGGGCACAGATCAGAGCACAGCTGTCACTTCAAGGCATTTAACACTTCTCACGCTGCCAAGCAGCATTGTCCCTCTTCTCAAAGGAGCTCCCAGAGCCCACACTGCTGACTGATACTCAATTTGCCAACAACCAGGACCCCTCCAGGTCCCTTTCTGCAGCACTGCTCTCCAGCCCCTCACTCCCCAGTCTGTCTGTACATCCAGGGTTGCCCCATCCCAAGTGCAGAATCCAGCACTTTCCCTTATTGAACTTCCTATGGTTGGTGATTGCCCAATCCTCCCAATTGCTGAGGTCTCTCTGCAGGGCCTCCCTGCCCTTGAGGGAGTCAACCCTCCCAGTTTAGTGTCCTCTGCAAACTTGCTCAGTATCCCTTCCAGTCCTGTGTCCAAGTCCTTTATGAAGATGTTGAAGAGCACAGGGCCCAAGATGGAGCCCTGTGGAACCCCACTAGTGACAGGTCCCCACTCTGATGTCACTCCATTCACTGTTACCCCTTGTGCTCAACCTGTGAGCCAATTGCTCACCCACCACGTGATGTGTTTATCCAGCCATGGGCTGGACATTTTGTCCAGAAGGATCCTGTGAGACAGTATCAAAATCCAAAAAGATTACATCAACTGGCTTCTCCCTTGGTCAGCTAGGTGGGTTATCTTGTCATAAAAGGAAAGCAGGAAAGCAGGACTTTCCCCTTAAGAAGCCATTTTGGCCGTGCGCAATGACCGTGTTGTCTTCCAGGTGTTTTTCAGTAACTCCCAGAGTAATCTTCTCCCTAATTTCACCAGGCACTGAAGTAAGAACGACAGGCCTGTAGTTTCCACAGTCATCCTTCTTGCCCTTCTTGAATACTGAGGCAACATTAGCCAGCTTCCAGTCAACTGGGACCTCTCCAGATTCCCAAGACCATTCAGAAATCCCTGACAGAGGTCTCATGATGACCAGCCACCCCTTTGAGTACTCTTGGATGAATCCCATCAGGCCACATAGACATATAGGAATCCAGCTGGAGAAGCAAATCCTGCACAAGTTCTGGGTTGACTGGGAGTTTGTAATTCTCACAGTCATGAGAAATCAGTTTAACACAGAACTAAGCGTCAAACATAAGAATGATTTAGTGATCTGTTCAAAATACTTCTTCGTGACATGGAATTCCTCCAAGTACAGTAAACATTGCAAATGCCAGGTTTTGGATACAACTGCTCAGGGCTAGGTTGTAACAGAAAAATCAGGAGTTATGACTGTAACATTAGATCTTAATTACAAGGCAGATTTTAAAAGCTATTTCCCACTGCAGCACTCCCACCCCTTTCCAGAGCCTACTAACCTTTTAAGGCTACGAAGAGACCATTGAAGTCCTACAGCTGTACATGGGCAGAATTCTCTGTGTTTGGAAGACTGTCTACAGAAAGGAGCTTTTATGAGGCTTCTCATGTGTACACTAGTCACTGAATTAGCTCTTGTAATCCAGACCCAGATTCTTCCTTGTGTACTATAAAACAAGGAAACGTAAATTATTACACTAAGTGGAGTATTTTTAAGAACTGGGAGGGGAGTTACAGTATGTTAGTAAACATATTATGCTCTTATATATATTAATTGCCATTATTAAAAGACCATAACATCTTTCAGTTTGCATGACCTGGAGCTATAACGCCACCAGCTGAGAATGACAACTGTCTGTCATTGCAAGACATCAATGGGTCGCAAAAATAGAGTAACTTTGCAGAACTCACTCTGGATCCTGTTCTCCTGTCAAAACTTTTTTTTCATTTCCCTCTTAATACTCTGATACTAAAACATACAGTTCACAAATTTCACAGTACTTATGATAGAAGGCAAGTTTTTTGTCATTTCAGTCTTCTGAGAGGAAAAAAACATCCCAAATTTTGTAATCCTGCAAAAGATATTATGAAAAGTAGTTCATTAAGTATTTGAGGGATGCTCTGACTTCTTTCTGGCACTGGCTCTGTGGGTGCCAAGGAATGGACAAGCACTTCTGGGACAGGATCTGTTCACTGCACTGAAGGATTCTGAGAGGCAGTTTGACTAGAACATCTTAGTGCTTTAGCTCCCACTCCTCCCAGAGTTATTACTACACTATTACCATTTACAAGGATGAAAGAAAAAACGTAAGAAATCTAAAGAAATCCTGGTTTGTTCCTTTCTAATGTATTTCCAGTGCAAAACTAGAGGTATGAATTTCATTCCTGTATCAACAGCTCTCACAAAAGCTTCTATAACAGTTAGACCTTACAACTAAAAGTATACCTGCAGGAGCTTCTGGGTGTCTGAGTCCTCAATCAGGTACCTGGCTGAGTTGATTCTGCTGCTTGTTCAGCTTCATCCAGAGTAAAGTGCAGCATGAGGCAGACAGGATCCCTCAAAGGGAGCAATCCACACTGCATTTTAGTTACTGGAATAAAATTGGGTTAGGACAGAAAATTCTCAGGAACAACACACAAAAATCGTCAGTTACCTGAAAACAAAAAATGTGTTTTGACTTTCCATAACAACATCATTCAGTAGCATTTTAAAGAAAGACTTCTCATTTTTAAACTTTTACTTCTTCTGTCTTACCCTTTCAGTACAAGGGGAAAAAAGCATTTCATAAACTGGACTTGACAGAACATTAAGGGAAGGGGAATGAAGCTGAAATAAGTTTGGCACAGGGGCCTTGCATCAGGGATTAATGCAAATAAAAAAAAGCAAATTATGCAAACAGTTTTATTTGAGGAGCTAAATCAAGTTATATCCAGTTGCCTTCCAGTGCAAACCAGAAGGACTTTTCAAAATTTACTGTTGTATATAAGAAATCAATTTGAGAGAGAAAAGGAAGTCAAGTTTACCTAATTATTTTAAAATAAAGGGAGAAACAGAATTAATCTCATTTACAGATGCCATCAGCTCAGTTTAATTTTTAATCAGTCATTAAAAATACCATTTAGGAAGAACTCACCCCTTTTAAACAAGTTAAAAATTAAACTTAGTGGGAAGTTCAGCATGCCTCATGATAATCAAAAAATACAGTGTTTCATATTTTATATAATAGCTTTATTATCAAATAGCAAGAGACACTTAGTAATGATGTCATGCAGGTATCACAAAAAATTCCAGAAGATAAACAGGTCACCTAACAGCTCAAAATCCCTTGCGATTAAAAAACCAAAGCTACATCTTTCTGATTTCCTGGTAAGTTTCATGGTAGCCACTGGTTTTTTTTGTCAGAATGTTATGGCTATTTCTTGGATCACGTGCTGGATTCACTACAGGAAAGAGTAGGCTAGTACAGTATTCCACAGCACAGTGCTTTTCTTTGCCTTTTTCCCAAGGCCTGCCTTACTCTTCACAACCTTCAGAAGTCTTCATGGGGTAGGAAACCACTTCAGGCTGTTGGCAGCTGAAGATAAACATGGAAGGGACAGCTTAAAAAAATGCTAAGATTTTGAAAAAATAAAGAACCTTATTTTCAACCTTTTTAAGGTTTTAAGGCTTTTAAGTCATTATGATGGGAACCCAGTCTTATGGCTCAAACACAGGTTTTGAGTAACAAAGCCCGATCCCATCTACACAGTGAAACAGAACTCAGTGAAAAAGTCAAGTGATAGCATAGTTAGATTGAAACATAGCTCAGTTCCTTCTTTAGTGTCAAGGTTCCACCAAAACATTGGCACAGAAGGGATTTTACAACAGCATGTTATTGACCAGAAACTTAGACAAAAGCCACTGGACAGTAAGTAGTAGGTAATTTATTCTGAGAGTTCATCTGCATGAAAAATTAAATATGCAGATAAGCAGGCTGTAAGTCTACAGCAGCTTCACACTCAGTAGTCCAGGGGACACTTGCTCGCATGGCTAAATTCACACTCAGGTTTACTATGGAATAAATCCCTTGGGTAGAGGAACTCTGGAGATTAGTACAGCAGCAGCAAAAGTAATCACTGTTCAGTTTTAAATGCCAAAGTACACTTTTTAGAGTAAATTCTATATAGCAAAATAATTGCTAAAGCTGAATGATCTTACAATAAATTTGCAAACAGAACTGATATGAATTCCTTAGGTAAAAAATACCATTTACTGCGTAGCCCAGACTTAAATAAAAGACAAATAGTGTATCAATAGTATTTACTATATATTTACATGTAATACTGTGATGAAAGAGTCAATTAACATTATGTTACAAAATTAATAAACCCATTTAAAGGTACCAATACCTTTTACATTATCACATTTATGGAACTGTTCTCTTACATCTCAAAGATCTATGATATGGATCATGAGTTAACACGAGGACACAGACAAACCCTGGAACTGGAGCACATGATGTGCTGACTCCCATTTCAGCAAGACACTGCAGGGGCACCAATTTAAAGCATGCCAACAGCACTGGTTTCAGTGGGGTAAAACTTCAGTGCACTCCCCAGTTCCTCACAGGTCAGGGCCTCGTTTTATGGGATTCCACTGACACTACAACAAACTACAACAGCTGGAAGCACACAGGGCGAGGTATCATATACCTTACACATATTTCTCCAGAAGGTGAACCAGAGCTGGTTGCCCATTGCCAGTTACTGAGTTAGCAGACAATGGAACCCTCATTTCATTTTTATATACACCAACATAAGAGCCGGTTGTCACATGGTGCTTTGAATATTATTTGGGATCAGCTACCTAACAGGAACCGCACCAGTTTGTGTACCTGACATTTCGTCTAGCTAATCAAGCTGCAGTGAAGAATGTTATACTCTTTACATATTGCTTGAGAAATGGTAATATTACACTGCTTAAGCATTTTTAAATCACTTGAGAACTGAGTTTTATATAACCATATGATCACTTTAAATTGGCAGGATAAATCTATGCAAGTGAAATATTGGCAAAATAATCAACATGAAAAAAATTACAGTTAGAAAAATTCCTCAGCCAGCCAAGATAAAAATTCTAAGCTGCTCTCTCCCTTCCTATATCCTCTCCCAGAATAAAACTTAACACAGGACAAGAGGGAATGATGTGACACTTCACCTTTGTCAATCCAGTTAGTAAAGCAGATGTAGGTTCAAGTATTTAATTCCACACAGCACTAATAAATAGAAGTAAACAAAGAGGATGAGAATAACATTGTAGTTAAAGTACTGCAAAGAACCTTTGTTTCTGATTGAGCACCGTTCTTATATTATTATTATTATTTTGAAACTCCCAAAGGCAAAAGAGAAGGGAAATATTGTTAGTGAGAAATGCTCTCAGACCAGATCACATGCAAGCCTACAGAGAATGTTACAAAGTTGGACTGGGTAATTAAGGTTTTTTTCCTGCAAGTGTTAGAAAGTATCAGCACATTACAATTTTTGCTCTGCATACAACTAGAGCAAGATATTAGATCTATGTCTTCACTTCCCTCATCCTCAGAGACACACACACACCCTCCTGAAGTAAAACACTGATGGTTTGGCTACAAAACTATATGCAGTACATTTCTGAACACAGTTCCTTCAGTTTAAGGCCATGTGTTCATTTAAAGACATTCTTATCAATTACAAGCCTCCCCTTTAATTGTTTAAGATCCAATAGAAAAGCAAATATACAAATATCAGAAGTGCTGATCCTGAGATGAAGTATGGGAAATTGTGGTCCAGTCTGATCCTTATTCAAACTTCTGTTTCAGTTTCTTCTGGAAGAGAGCTGGTAGGATGGAGAGGATGGCTAGAAACATGAGAACAAAAACAGAGTTCCAGGAAACAGCTTCCCCTGCTGTTGTGAGCTGGTACAGCGTTGTTCCTGCCTTAATGGCTACAAAAGACGGTGGTGCCACACCTGGAGCAAGGAAAGGATGAAAAAAACACTTGTTAGGGTAAAAAACCCACATAAATTAATCACCCAACTTCTAACACCAAAAGTTAGAGATATTGTCACCTTGTACTTTTTCCTTTTTTAAGAGGGCTGTAAATATAGAATTCAAAGACAAAAAACCCTTATCAAAAGAACTGGTTTTACACCATTCTTAATAGTTTTTAAAACAAACTCAAACACAAGTCTAAGCAAATTATCTCTGCTCTTTAGACTCTGCAGATTGCAGGTTTTCTATTTACAAACTGATTTTATTTAAGTTCATAAAGGCAAAATATGGATTGTTTCCTAACCAGATTAAAAAGTGTTTGCAAAAATATGCCAATTAAAAAACCTAAAGTGTTTAGCACTACATTAATTAAATTATTAATTCACTCCTCAGGAGGCATGTTTTAATGCACAACATGGAGTGGGAAGCTGAGAAACAACACTTCAGATTAACACCACATACATCCTCACACAACTATGCTGAGCCCAAAATAGGAGCATGTAATTGTTCACAAGTATTACAGCCATGGAGCAGAACAAAAAGTTACTAATAAAGTGTTCATACAGTGTATGTTTCCTTAGGCAAGTAATTAAGCCTGGGCTCGTTACCTCTCATCCAGGACAACAGAAGAGTCCTGACTACTAAAATCTTTTGATGCCATAAGCTCCACACATAGAAGAAACATTCTTGTGGAATCTTTCAGCTATCTGGTAGGTGTGATCTCAGCTGAATAACACACACAGGGAGAGGCCAATCGTGCCCCTTCTTCTGGCCACCCCAAACTGTGGCTCAGGAGCCACAGTGCTTACCTAGGAAAGTGCCAATGAAAAACACTTTCAATGGCACGTTGATTACAGGAGATGTTATATTGATAAACCAATTGGGAAGAAAAGGTGTTATTCTCAAAAATATTATGTAGTTAATGAGGTGCTCTCTGTGTCGTTCAACCTGCCAAAACAAAAACAACAAAATAATTAATAAAAAAGAATTCCTGCCTTCAAAATACAAAATGATTTTACTACTAGAGGTTTGTTGGGGGTGGGGAGCTATCTTTTGTACACACTGACCAGTTGCAAATATAAAAAGCAGTTAAATAATGCATGAGGGGAAGAGTCACCAGGGAATCACCTGTAAATAGTACTCAAATCAGTCTGGAAATACCTGTCTGGCAGAGCACAGTGGTGATGTGTCTCACTCACCCAACTCAAGCAACAAGCTTAGGGGCATTAGGGGCAGCAGCAGGCCTTACCCAACTTCAGCACAGCTCCCTCTGCCTAACTGCAGCCCAACCAACCCAGCCAGCCTGTAACTCCATTCCTAAAGCTTGTGCAGGAACTAGCAATGAAGTTTGTTCCTCAACCCATTCTGTCGTAACTCACGACCCAACTTGAAACACAGCTATATTCCTCCCTTGAAGCTTACCCAGGCCATGGCTCTGAACTTCATCAGGTTCAGCTGTGCTCCCAGCACAGCTGCAAAGCCTGTCTGCCCATATGTTCAAATGCCCAGCATTACCCAGGAGCAAGGACAACAGCTCCAACTCCATTCACAGTTTTCATTATATTTGCAGGTATAGCCCAGCTCCTTACACTACTGCTACAACAAGGCCTCTTCTCCTGCCAGCCTGGCTTTAGCAAATCAGCTCTTTTAAACAAGTAGTGTAACCTCAAACCAAGTTACCAGGATAGGAAAGCATCCTCCACATCTGGCCTATCCTGCCAGACCTTCACTAAGCTTAAGCCCAAACACTGTCATCTGGCCCAAAACAGTGGAAATCAAACCTGGTCTGATTGCAATTCCATCTGAAATCTCACATAGCAACTCACCCCAGTCACAACCCTGGTTTTCAGCTTTATATTTAACTGTAACACCAAAATCAGGAGACCTGCTATTGTTCAGTAATAGCACTGTGGGGTTTTTAATCTTATTGAAGGATGTATATTTAAATATTGATTAATGCTGCACATAAAATGGCATAGCCCTCAATATGCAAGGATGATATAGTCCTATTAACCTGGAAACAGTAAGATATGAGCTGCACATGTAATTTAAAATCATATTCACTTCTACTAATGGAAATAGGAACCATTTGCTACTCAGAGTGGCCTCAAGATTATACTGCAATATAATCTTGATATTATAATCCTGAAACATTAAGATATACTTGGGTCAAGAGTCAAAACACTATTGTATTATTTATTGAGGTCAATTGAGGCAGACAGAGCTCCATATCTTATCTAATGAGGACAAGTTTAAAGTATTCTTATGTGATTCAAAGAATCCTGAACAGAGTACAGTAGTAAGTTGTGCTTCATAATTGCAAAAAAAAAAAAAGAATTTGTCTGAACATGTTTCAGAGTATCAAAGAAAGAGACAAAAGGTCAAGTACAAATCACACACTGTTTTTGTATTTCAAAACCTTTAGCTTCCTCTCACAATTAAGGCTTGATGAAAATAATGTTACCAGATACTGTAACAGAAAGTTTCTAAATGCTCCAGCCACAATAACATCTTCAAATTAAAGGTTTGCAATCAGACATACAGCTATAGGTTCTCCTGCCCTACAAAAACACAAACCCAGCTTTCATTAGTCCTGATGGTCAGAGCAATTACTTGGCATTACCTGAAACCGGAGAAGTTTCCTATTGACACTGGCTAAAACAGAGGGTGGTCAATTAAAAACTCTTCCTAGGTAAGCACAACTTTCTCATGGGAAATACCATAAAATCAGGAATACTCCCCACTCTTCAAAAACACACAGAGAAAGTAACTACATACTCTCAGAGTGGCATCAGAATCCCTTCTTTATACCTAGATACACATGCACAAGCCCTCCTAGATTTCCATGCTATTCCACTATACATTCTGTATCAAACTCCAGCACCTCTAGAAGTCTTACCTGCTCTGACCATTTCACTGCTTTTTCTGTTAAATATCTGTACACAACAGGACGTCCCACTAGGTATGAAAGCATATAGCAAAATGAAGCTCCAAGTCCTGAGCACTGAAAAAAAATAAAAAAAGACAAAAAATGAGCAGAAACTCTAATTAATCTCAGCCTTGTATCCCTATTAACTACACCAGGGGACTAGAGCCTGTTTCCATGCAGCCCTCCATCAGTATGTACATGTTCCCTAAGAATGCTGTTGACCCAAGACAGTTCCCTTATTTCCAAAGGCATTTAGATCAATCTTAACATTACAAGTAGACAACTTTGATTATCTATCAGTTTACACTGAGTGTTTCTGCACTTTTAAGATTTTGAACAGTAAAAGCTTTGCAAATAAGAGGCACAATGGCATTAAAGAGATTCAAACTTGAAAATTCAGCCACATGGTCCTCCCTACCTACTCAATCACTCAATAATCTCAGTACTAAGGCACATTACAACTGCATCTTTTGCACATCTTCTTTGAAGCTTGTTGGCAACATACATTTCTAATCTTAAATTAAGCTTCTTGCACATTTAAGCCAATTAAATTTAAAAAACAGATGCATTTCACAGTGTGATAATAAAATCACAATAATTGTGTTCTGAAATTACAACTGGGTTCTGGCAAATCCTAAACAAGCTTAGAGTAAAGGAAACTCTGGCCGATTCACACTCGAATGCCTTGGTTATTAAGAAAACTTTGAGAAACAGCTTAGTGTTTTGGATCCTCACCCCATGCTACAGTGAATTTTGTGGGTAACACCGTTCTCACAGCAGAGCTAAATGAGAACTCATTTGTTCACCAGAAACTGAAGTATATCCCTGTTTCACTCAGACTCTGATTGTTTCCAACAGGAAGCTGCTCACATGCTTGGCTGTATTCCAAAGAGATAGAAATACATGCCCTCACAAGGTATCTTCCATACTTACCAAACAAACAAGAAATAAGGCCAGTGGAAAGGGATAAAGAAACCCTGACAGGATACTGAGGAATATAGACCCAGGAATAGCAAATGTTTGCAAGCTGGATGCATCTTAGTCAAGGAGAGAAACATTTTTAAAAAGCTACCCACTTCTTAATTTTCCAAGCATTCAAGATACATGTTACGATTTTGATAAACAGGCACAGGCTTTCAAGATCCTTACTTCAACATACATTTGTGGAGTAGCACAGGAAGCTCAGGCACAGAGCAACAAGGGGTAGACTCATCTTTATATAAACAAAATATAAGTCACTACATAAAAGCTATGTTTTTCTCTCCATCTGTGCTACAAATGACACTGGGGATTTATCATGACTTCCAGGAAACACATTCATCTGATTTTACATTGTTGACTACAGATACGCAGTTTCAGATATTCAGTCTGACAAGTTCACAGGACTGTCCAAGCCCGTAACTACAAGTTTCATGGAAGACTGAAATGTATGAAGGCAGCTACTTCCTTACAGGTAGGCATGGTGTACATGATCACTAATTTCAGTCAGCAGTTTTCAAAAAGGCAACAATTAAGTTTCTGCAGTATAAACAAATAGGCTGTTGAGCTTAAGGCTTGCCTGGCACACTTGAGACTAAGAGGTATTGCCCATTTTGGATAGAAAAGTTAAAGCAAAAAAAAAATCTGCACACTACTTTATCTGAGTTGAATTGACCTAAATATTAAAAAGCCAATTACAACCAGTACAGCTTCTGCTAAGCAAGTGTCAAGGTTCGGAGATAACAGGAACACGCCTGTCAATGGATCACAGTCTACTGCTGAGACAGTGAATGTCGTCACATCAGCTGCTACAGTAGCCCAATAAACAGTCAATTCTATTCTACTTCTTGTTAATATATAAGCTAACGTTTTAATTTTCTTCCTAAATCTATTATTGATGAAATACACTTTAAAAGAATAAGATAAAGGATAATCACTGACGGCACATTCAGTGCTGACTTTTCTGGGTTATGAAAGCCTTCCACATGAAAACTGTGAAACAAACCTCTTATATAGCTTTTTAAGATATTAACCTTTAGTTAAGTGTTCCAGTTAAGAGTGTGTTTAATGATTAATTAATATATTCAGCACTCAGGAAAAAGAAGTTGACACAGAACACAGGTAGCCTTTGTGTCCCCCTGGACAGAAAGTACTTGAGAAATCCAGCTCCCTCTAAAAGGAAACAGAGATTTGGTTTTCTGGACGTGGGCACTGCAGAGATGAAAGACAGCTCAAAGCACTTTCCTTTGAAATTCAGTTCGCAATTTATGAAGTTAGCACAGCACTAAAGTGAGACCAAGCCTAATACCACAGATAAAAATACTGTCCATAACAGACACAGTACAGGTGAAGCTATATCCCCAACAGCATTTACATATAGGCATACATCAATTTCTTTCTACACAACCCTTTCTTACAGTCCTAAAAATATACTGGAACAGTCAATAAAAGTTTTTAAGTTCAAAGACTTTAAAGTATTTGTGTCTATTCATAAACACTCACAGGTATGTTCAACTTTTTCATCTATGATCAAGAACTTATAAATTTGTATTTTTCATTTAGTGTTTCAGAGAAGTATGGCTACGTGAAAACTGCCTTTTATGTCAGAAAAAGGATACAAAACATATGTGGCAAAATAAGCCACTAACACTTGAACATAAAACGTGTCCTTATATTTGGACAGGACTTTTCCCAAGGCCTTTGCATCATCCATATCTCTAGGAACCTTTATACATTCTCTTTCTTCTCTGGAGAGAAAAAAAAAAAAAGCAGGAATGATGGAAATATAATCAAACAGAATAGTACAATTACTTGTTGAATACAGAGATAATTAGATACACTACATTACTAAACTACAGCCTCAGCAAACAGACCATTATTATTGCTGTGATAATGTTCTCAGATGAACACTTATTATTTACAGTTTGGTTTATATTAGAAAATCCCCAATTTTAGATGTTCGCAACCCTTTTTTAAATTCAGTACAATCATCTGCTTCTTTTCTAGGATTTTTTTTCTTACTGAATACTGATCAAAAAGAAATAATTACACAAACGAAACCTTGGCAACTGAAAGCACTCAACATTTCAGCCAAAACCAAACATAGCTGCCTCAGTGCTGGGGTCATAACATTTGAAGTGCAGCAAGAGAGGCAGAACTTGACCTCACAAATAAATAAACCTTTCAGGGCAAAATCTCAAGTCACACCTTAACCCTGGGCAGCACAGCTGAGTGTCTTTGCTCCCTCCATATCAGACTTAAGGACTGGGCTGTTGCAAACTGAATTTGCTGAGCAACTTAATCAGACATAAAATTAACTACTAAAGGGGAAAAGAAAGTTGTCAGGCAAGCAGGCTTCCATCCTGTCAACCTGCCTACCTTTCCAACACAAGTAGTAGGTGACATAAAAGGAGAAAAAGAGAACGTGAAGCTTAGCCAAGACCAGTGTACAAGGAATTTTAAAGTGATCCCAGCCCCAACCAAGCATGTTCTGGCTCTCAGCTGAAGAAGGTTAAGAACACAGTCAATTAACACTGCTAATGTGATGGGGGTAACGCTTCAAAACACGGTATCACAGCTGTGCCACAGAACCCCAGGTCAGGTACAAGTATCTTTACACAGATCCTACTGGTCAGTATTTCAGTATTAAGCTCTGTATCCTAACATTCTAATTTATAAACTCTAATTTATTTTAGGCTATGTTTATAATTAACCCATGTGAGTAAAATTCACTTAACTCTTCTAAAATTTGATACTGAAAATCAAACACGTTAAGAAATTACCATTTCCTAACATACTTACTCACTAAGTTGTGGGAAATTTTTATATACCAGGAACATAAGGAAAGCAGCTGATAAGAATATGGAGACCAAAATAAGAAGTGATGTCCGAGCTGATCCACCTTCTGCGAGAGCTTTCCCTGAAATTAAACACAAAACAAAGTAAGAAAAAAAAACCCCAGCACTACCAAAACAAAGCAACAAAAAGCAATCCCCCACATCTTACAACAGATTTCAAACTTACACTTGAAGGGAATATTAAAAGTAATCCCTCTGTGGGCATAATATTCCCACAAATGCTTTCGGTAACATACATAGCTCACATTCCCTGAAAGCTTTCAAACAAATTTGCAGTTCTTACACTGGCAAACATCCCATAGAAGTCAACTTCTGTGATCCATAATAATTTAAGCATCAATTAATAAATACATTTCTAAAGAGAAAAATGGAGCAAAACGACATAAGCCATACATATTTTTTCCTTTTGGCCAGAAATCTTCTGCCAGTCTAATTAAGTAGAGATTTAACTGGAAGTTAAATTTGCAGTATGTGCAACACAACTTTGAAACCTGCTAATTTAACAGATTTGGGGTTTTTTTTCCCCTCCAATGAAAGGCTACCAAGCACAGCCAATGGCCATTTAGGTGATACACACTCATCAGGAGGAAACATGTAAATACACACACACCAGCCTGCAATATAAAGATTACAGTTGACTTGGGAATTACAGAGAAAAGGACTTCCCTTGAATACGTCTGTATAAATTTTTATTAGCCTTTAAATTCTTGTGTAAGGGAAGCAATGCAAGTACAGTAAGTAATACAATTACATTTTAGGCCTGTACTTCAGGTTTTTATTAAAATTACCACATATGTGCAATACACTGTCTAAAACAAATGCAGCTATACACATGAAGAATTTTTAACTGAAATAAACATTAAGAACCCTCTGCACCCACACTAGGGTGTGTGTGGGTATTAAAAAACTCTCTCCTCGGGCACTTTGAAGCTTGCACAGCTTCGCATCGAGGGTCACCTGAACAGCACACAAAGAGCCCAGGCTGCTTTTCCTCACTGGCAGGACTACAATGCCAACACACAACACTCAAACGGGTCACGCTGACACCTCGCTGTTGTGAAACGCAGAAAGAGGATGATGAAACCCACAGAGCCGGCTGGGTGAGCTGGCAACTGTATGGGCCTTAAGGTTTTTTAGGTTTGAGGTCAGCACAGCCCTACAGGTGCGCGCTGGGTCAGTGCGATCCCACAGGTGTGCGCCGGGTCAGCCGAGGCCAAAGGCACCATCCATGAACCACGTACACAGAATCCCAGAACGGGTCAGGCTGGAAGGCACCGCAGTGGTCCAACCTCCCTGCTCAGGCAGGGTCATCCCGGAGCACATGGCACAGGGTTGCGTCCAGAGAGCTCTTGAGCACCTCCAGCAAGGGAGACTCCACAGCCCATCTGTGCAGCCCGTTCCAGTGCGCTGCGACCGTGGATATTCTGACACGACCTTCTCCAAGGAGCAAAATAAATAAATAAATAAATAAACAGATAAATAAATAAGCAACTTGGCGAAAAAAGGAAAAAACAGCCAAGTGTGCTTTCTGCCACTTCCACTTTCTGCACTTCAGCCGTGCCTGTTGTGGAATCACACACACCACACATACACACACACACAAACCCACGCGTGTTCCCTCACGCAGGGGAGGAGGCAAAGGGGCTGGTGCCCCATCCCAGCACCCGCGGGGCAGTAGCCGCCTGACCCCACAGGCACCGTGAGGGGCCGCGCCCGCCCTGCCGCCCAAGAGCCTGCGCGGGACGGGGCCGGTGTCCGAGCACCGACGGGCACGGACGGGCACTGAGAGCCGCACCGGGGCCCGGGCCCGTCCCCGTCCCGCTGCCAGGGCGAGGTCACCGCCGCTCCCGCCGCCCCGAGCCCCCGGCACCTTCCAGAAGCTGCCGCTGGTGCCTGGCGCTCTCCGCCGCCTGGCAAGGCCCGCGCTCCGCCGCCCTCCGCTGCGCCATGGCTCCGCGACACCCCGCGGCCCGGCGAGTCAGCGCCGGGGCAGGCCTCGGCGGCACCGGGAGCCGCCGGGGGAGCAGGAGGCGGGACCGGCCGCAGCGTGAGCCGCGGGCAGGAGGAGCAGCGGGAGGCGGGACCGGCCGCTCCTCCTCTCCTCTCCTCACCCCACCGGGTCGCGGCCGCGCTCCCGCCCCCGGCGCCGCACGGCGCATGCGCTTTTCTCGGGGCATTACGGCTTTGCTGCGATATACGGGAGCACGTGTGGAGCTTCACGTCCTTGAAATGGCGTGGCGGCTTAGTGGCGGTAATTACGGTAACTCCGCTTTGTGGGCGTGCCCGTGTAGGTATATACGGTAACGTGATGCGCTCAATAGTTGTAAATACGGTGCGGGTGCACTTAAGTCCCATAAATCACAGAATCAGTTAGGATGGAAAACGCCTCTGAGATCATCGAGTCCAACCTATGACTGATCACCATCCGGTCAACTACCCTATGGCACTAAGTGCCACGTCCAGTCTTTCCTTAAACACCTCCAGGGATGGTGACTCCACCGCCTCCCCTGAGCAGCCCGTTCCAATGTCTGACTACCCTTTCCGTGGAGAAATTCCTTCTGATGTCCAACATAAACCTCCCGTGACACAGCTGGAGGTAATGTCCTCTCATCCTGTCACTAGCTGCCTAGTAGAAGATCCAAACCTGGCTACAACCTGCTTTCGGGGATTCGTTTAGAGCAAAAGGGTGTCCCCTCAGCCTCCTTTACTCCCGGCTGAACACCCCCAGCTCCCTCAGCCGCTCCTCGCAGGACGTGTGCTCCAGATCCTTCACCAGCCGTGTTGCCCCTCTCTGGACTCGTTCCAGCGCCGATCGTGCCAGAGGGCATCGGGATAAAATCCGTCTGGGAGCTTGTTTTCCCTGGGTATTGTCTTTACATCTGCGAAGGGGAGTTGGAGCTCCCCTCAGAGGGCTGGAAGCGGGAGCCCCTGCGCGGCTCCGGCTCTGGCGCTGGGACAGGGCTGGGCTTTGAGGAAGAGGAGTAACCTTGTTTGATTCTCACAGTGAGGCTTTTAGGTTTTCGAGTCCGTTCGTTCCTCTCTTTTAAAGAAAGCTTCTTTTTTGTCAAGAAGGAAAACTCCAGCAGCTCCAGGATTTTCCTCACGTCGCTTCCTGTCAGTAAGGAGGTTTGAAATCCCGCAGAAAAAGCCAGAGGGTTGTTTCCCAGTGTTTACAGATTCCTTGGCGTTCAAGCTGAACTTGACCTCGAAGCACCTCTTCCTCGTGCAATCTTCTGGCAGCTGGAGATCCCTGAACCTTCCAACTCCCCGGCCAGCACAGAGTGTTACAGGAGCAGTTCTCCAGGGAGAGCACTGGAACTGTGCGGACGACACACATTGCATAAGGCTCTGGGAAGACGTGTTGGCTGAGGCAGGCTCTGTCACCCTCTCCTTCCTTTTCCAGCTCTGCTTATAAATCTCCAGCCCTTCCACAAAGTCTTCTTCTAGAAGGAAAACTCACGGTAGAGCTGGACACTCGGATTTAATTTCAGCCTCCTTTATCTGATTCTCCATCTGCAACTACCTTTATACCGTGACTAAACACCTCTCTTAAAATTTCTCATACAGGATACAACAGTATATTCATAGCAGTAGTATTTACAGACTGTATTCCCTGACATCACAAATCGTTTCAAAGCAGTGAGGAAGATGCAGTTCAGACCTCAGCAGACCTCTTAGAAGCGTTGCTTTATTACTACATGTACAAAACCCACTGGTTTTACAGTGCAAGTTTCTACAGGAAGTTGATGATTCATTTAAGGTCTAAATAGTCTAATATGCTATTACACAAGTACAGCCCCTGCCAAATGCAGTGGGAGGAAATAATCCAAACTATAAATTGTGATCAGATTACACATAAAGCTTCAACTCATGAGCTATTTCCATGTGAAGCTTTAATTTACTCAGAATTTCTAATATTTAGAATGCAAATATTTAAATAATTTCATTAAATCCTGTAATGTCACTCTTTTAATATTTGTAATTGATATTTCAATAATGCTAGTGCCCTGAGAAACGAGTCAGGTCTATGAACTTGCTGCTCTGGGCATTGGTGCCAGATGACAGAATCCTTTGTTTTTTCAAACCCTTTCAGTAGAAAATTCTACATACTAGCAAGATGAGAATTGCTGACACAGTAGAAAATAGCATTTTTCCCCCCCTATTGTAAATGCCCATCATGTCTGCCATCTCTCTTTGATTGTCTCATTGCTTCTGATACTCCAGGTAAAATGATTCAAACACTGGCACTTCTTTCTTGTCTGGATAACTTCTGACAAAGTATCAAATAAATACTAAACTGAAGAACACTGGAAATAAAATTGTAAATCAAATTACTATGCAGAGAAATGTTTACCAAGTCATCCTGAAACACGGGGAGAAAGGCACAATACTGCAAGATGTAAAAAAAAAAAGTACCACAGTTTAAAAGGCGTAGATTGTAAATGCTGCAAGAGCTGTCTCTCATTGTGGTGTAGTGAATTGTATGGCAGGGCACAAAACTCAAACAATTTCAACAACACATATCTGTTCCATGCTTCCTCTTCCATTTAGGAGAAAGCACATGGCCTGCAGATGATTCCCAGGATGCTGATTGTGCAGTAAGCTCGCAGTGTTAGTATATGTCTCATTAAAAATAGAGAAGATAACTCTAATCAACTCACTGTTAGGGAGCTCCAGCTCTCTGAATTCCTGCCAGAGTGAAATTTAAGGATTCATTAACTAGATCACTTTATAGTTGAAAAGTACTGCAGAAACTTTGTTAGACTAGACCGCCAGCAGACCCCTAGAATGTTCTTTGCTGTTCTTGGTTCCCCTTGCTGGGGAGGTACTGCTGTTCTGAATCTGTTGGCTGTTTCACTAAACTTTGAAACTGTCAGTGGTGTTTAGTATCTGCTGACAATTTGGATAGGCCCTTCCAAAGATGTCCGTATCTAGTAGATATCAGCAGAATGTCTGCATTCATTCAGGAAAAAAAAGGGACATGTCTGAGGAATGTTCCTTGGGACTTGCTCTGTAAATAAAATAACTCAGGAACTCTATTTAAAAGCTTAACTTGGATTCATTTACTGGAAAGAAAGCAAAGAATGTAAAGTATCGCCGTAGGCCACATCCCTTATGTGTTCAGGGGAGGAAGAGTTTTGGTAACTGGAATGCAGTGAGTATCAAGGAAGCTTTTGACACGTGGTTGAGATCAGCAGTGCTGGAAACAGCTTCACTCCACAGCCTGCTGGGAGCGATAGCTGTGGGCTGAAAATAGATTGACTCCCATCACATATGAAGTGTCCTCCATACATAATATATAACTTAAGAAACAACTTAAAACCTCCCCTGTATTTGTAGTCTCTTTCTAAGCCCTTTCTAACAGGAAACACGTGCTGCACAGTGATTTGTTCAGCAGAGAAATGAGAGAAGTGCTCCAGACTCCTGCTGGAGTTTGCTTTACCAGTGGGAGCAGCACTTTCTGTACTTAGAGGCTGGAGACTGAATAAGGCAAGTGCCCACAAGCTTTATCTGAAATGGGTTTTGGAAAAATATACTTTAAGCTCGGAAGATGAGTTCTTTCAAATTATCCGTGAACAAAACAAAAAAAAAAAAAGCTTTTTTGACCTGCTTGGGAAGTAGCAAAATATATTGACAACTACCAGGGCAGCAGTTAAGTGGTCACCTATATGAAGTCACTTCCTGCCGTGGGTGGTTGGATGTAATGTTTTATTTTTGTCAGACTGAAAGAGTTGTCTTCCCACATCACAAAAAACTTGTATTTGCTTCTTTTCTAAATCACGCCTAGATGGACTGATAGAGCTCATGTCACATGGCTGAGTCACTGACATTGCCTGATGAGGCTTTGTAGACTGAGTCATGGTAATTGTCAGCAAGAGGAAGGAGGTAGAGAGTTTGAGAGTGATCCTATCCCTGAGAGCTTGTAGCTGAAAATGATAAAAAACAGGAGCAGTAATCAGCAAGTAAATCATACATATAATTTGTTGAGTAGAAGTGTAGATTTAGAACCCTTTTCTCCAGCCTTCCCCTATTACTGTCTTATCTCTGGCCACCTCAAAGCAAACTGTGTTGTTTTAACATTTTTATTTTGTATCGATATGGCAAGAAATGACCCCGTTTTGAGTCCATCATGGCTCAGTGATGGTGCTGAGTTGTCTCTCAGTTCAGGTGCTGGGTGTCGCATGCTGAGGTGACAGTGGCTTCCCAAACACAACAGTAATGCCAATAACTCCAGAGGACATTGCTTGAAGCAGTTCAGGAGGGAGGGTAGCCAGAGGCCTTGCTCTTGGAGCACAGCTGTGGAATTGATTTGGCTGTGGGGATGCAACATTCATATACAAACCAGCTTTAACAGAATTGTGAGCTTTTGCAAGAGTTAGCTTCCCCTCAGTTCTCCTAAGTATGGCTTTGCTGGAGTATGATTAAAAGTGCTCCAGCACTGTGTAAACTAAGCTATACCTGTCAGAAATTAAACCTCGAACATTAATTGTCATTCTATCTAAATTCTAATTTAAACCAAATAAACCTGTGTACTTTGCAAGTAAGGCAGTTTGTGTGTTTTAATGAGCTCATACTTTCATCAGTTACAATAAGGAAATTGAGGATGGAACTGGAGAATAACTATCTGCACAGAAAACAACTTAGGACAGAATGCAAATGCACTGATTAGAATTAATGGAAAAATGTCACCAAGTGAGATAAACAGAAATAAGCACCTATTTGTATCAGGATAGCTCTGTTTGTGTCAATGAAGGATTAGAAATTTCTTGGAGCCGAAAGAGAGTTAATGAAAGCTTTTATTTATTAAAGTCGGTGCTCAAGGACAAAAGCTGAAAAAATAATTAAACAGAAAGTGAGAGCAAAACTTGTAAGCATTAAAAGGAATTGAGTCTAAGCTCAGGAATATAAGTATTCAGATTTGTTCCTCTCCTGTTCATTTTTTTTTATAGAAAGTATGTTTCTTAACTCCTACTGTCGATTTTAGGTACAGTTGTACAGTTTGGGTACATACTGCACACATGTACAGACAATACACTGTAACAGATGTACAAATGCACATTTTAAATAGTGTGCACCTACTTTCCTTACTGCTTAATTAATAAGAAACACAATAAAATAGGTAAAAATAATGTTGTGTTCCAAAAGGTAAAAATAAGAGCTAGATTCTTAGTTCTGATGCAGCCCTTGTTCCCAATTAATAGTTAATAAATCACCTTAAATAGCCAGCTCCTTCTGTTTTTTTGGTTTTTTTCCTATTGCATGTGCCAATGGTGTGCATGAAATGGGAAAGAAACTTTTCTGGTTAGTCTGCTCATATCCTATATTTGACTGCAAAAAGACAGGAATTAAAGGTTATTTCGTCTTCCTGCAATTTAAGAATGAAACATACACTGTAATAAGCTTATGCCATCCCAACTAAGGGTCATGAAAGCTCCATCCAGTCCCTTAAATGTAGTTCCAACCTTCAGAGGCCTTATTTCTGATTCTTCTTTTTTTTCCCCAGTCTTGGAAAGCACTTTCTCTAAAAAGTCAAAGCTCTTATTAAAAATACCCATAAAAGGGGAAATTCTCATCACAGTACGGGGAATCTTAGGGAAGCTAAAATATTTCCAAAGCAAGAAAATATTCCTGGCATGCTATTCTTGCTCAGTGTTTCCTTCAAATCTCTCAGCAGGCACCTGTGGAGCACAGCAGAGCCCACACAGAACGGAGCAGAGAGTGGTCAGGGAAGCCAAATCAGGACAGGTAAAAGGAGAGGAGAGTGAGATGTGGAACTCCAAGGAGAGTCCTTGCTTGACTCTCAAGCAAGGCTCCAGCCATGCAGCGCTTCTCTGCAGCTGAGGTATTTATAAGCTGGGGTTTATTGCTTGTGGTAACTACCACAGTAGTAAATTTCTGTGTAGGGAACGCACAGGCCCTGATTCCGGGATACACCCATTAGTCATGATTCATATTTAATACAAGGGTAGGATTAAATGTAATGATGCAATTTATACCCTGTCTGCAGCTGAGTTTTTACTAACATAGCTGAAAATTCAAATATTCCTTCTTAGGAGGATTTCTTTTCCTACAAGGATTTCTTTTAATTTATAGCAATGAGGTAGTGAACATAGCTGTTTGCAGAGCAAAAGTTCCCAAATCTATGTCATTCCATGCTGATAAAAACACTACCTTTAATCTGTTCCAAGACCCATTTTAATTTCTCCTTAGATGCCATTACAGATTCTGCCTCTAAAATGTGGACTAGAAGCTTCTGCTCAGTTAAACCGAGGCTTGGGATATATATTGGGGTGCTGGCAGAAGTTTCTATCTTTTGATTCTTGTTCTTGGGCACATAAATTCTAGAGGGAGGGAGCAAATAGTGAAGCTGAGCAGCTTGTTCTGTGCAGTCTCGATCCCATCATTTACTGTCACCTTTCTGTGGGCCATCTCACTGTTCCTGATGTAACCACCTCGCAGTATCCACGCAGGTAGGCCCATAACATGCCTTACCTGGAAATCTCAGGGTTTATGTGAAGGTAAAGCACAAACACTGTTGCTCTGGACAGCCAGTTTCAGATCACCTCCCAGTGTTTATCACATGCTGGAGGTGTATCTTTGATAGTGTCTAATCTGCTCCAGTAATGACAGGAATTAATGCTGCAGAGTGCAATCAAGATTTTTTTTAACCTGCTTTTTCCACTATTCTCAAAAAGGCCTAAGTGGAACCACCCGCTGGAACTCAGCAGGACCTGAATGATCCCCTCTTACTGCCAGGTTCTTAAAAGGTACACAAGGGGTCAGATCTTTGTAACTGTCAACTGATATTTTCTTTCTTCATTTTGTTTGCTGACTGTAAGTAAGCTAAGCAGGTTGCATGGTCATAAAGAAAGCTTCTTTTTATTCTAATTTGCCCTGATTTGAGGACGGAGGAAAATGCTAGAGAAGAATATGTGCTTATAAAAAACTAACCGAAAGTAATAAGATACAAATAGACACTGGGAAAGGTTAAAAATGAAAACTTATTGAGATCTGAACAGTTCAGCTTCCACAGTTCAGCTGTTTATTGTACAGCTCTTGGAATGTAGCCTTTACACAACACACCACTTGGTTACCTGAACTGGGTTTTCAGTAGAAACGTCAACAGCCTCAAGGTATTGCAGAGCTGAGAGGTTACACTGCCAGCAACCATTGTCCCCTGCCTGCTCTGAGAGCATTTTCAATCATCTTTTGGTGATAACTGGTAAACGCATTTGGCTTGGAAAAGGAGGATCAAATTGGCAGTAAAGGCACACAGATCCAAAATCCAGAGCATAAAATTAAAACTTGCTTCAGTGTTGGGAAAGATTTGCATGTCTTTTCATTAATTATCTAAATAACAGAATGCCCCTAAGCAATGTGGTAGCCATGCCTGGCAAAGGAGAAATTACTGAGGCAGTGCTTTTCAGAAATGCCGAGTATCCAACTTCTGCAGCTCAGCCTCTCTGAAACTCAGGCTTAGAATGTGTCAGTGTTGCACTGGGTCATGTGACACTGTGTTCCCAGCATTTTCTGTTCTGGGAATACACTTCTCTCTTACCTACATAAGCTGGTAAACAGTGTTACATCATACCAGGGGAACAGGGTGCTGCTCTGATGTCAGGAGCAGCCTGTTTCATATGACACAAAGCCTTAGACAACAATCTGGGTAGTGCTACCAGCGACAGGGCACTGGTTTAATCACCCTTCTTCCATGTGCACATGTGTGGGATGAGGGAAGAATATGTAGTTAATTGCTCAGTCACACAAATGCAGAGGCTCTTTCTCCTGGCCATTGCTTACAGCGTTGGTGTCAGCACAAACACACAGGAGGGTCAAAAAAGGCTGCAAGTGCCCCTGCTCAGGAGAGGAAGTCAGAGTGTCAGAAAGCACTGCAGGTGAACAGTGTGGTCAGGCTGATTTCTGCAGTTTTCCTCAACTTGCGCTGGAAATCTGAATGAAGATTTTCAAAATCAAATGCACCTTACTTTTCAGAATCAATAACTTCCAGATTGGAATAGCCTAGGCAGAAGTTACTCACAGCTGTCAATGAGCAGCAGGCAGAGACTGCAGGATGCTTGATCCTTTGCTTTATTTCCAGGTGTAGTTCAGGGATCCCAGAAGATCTGATGAGAGAGATCAGAGTTTCCACTTTGATTTGAAAATTTCTTCCCTCTTAGAGGAGGATGAGATGAAAAAAATGTGGGTCTTTGGAAGTGGAAACCAAAGATTTGTGAAAAAATTACATGGTAGTTAGACACTTGATTCAGGAAGAAAATATGGGAAAACAATTCTGGTAGGGAAAGTACCTGTGTACAGGTAATATGGGAGTGTAAAACAGGTTGTGGAAGAAAGAAGGATAAGGAAAAGAAGGAAAACTCACTAGTGCTTTATTTAAAAAAAAAGGGGTCAAGAAAAAGGGCAAAACTTTCAGCAAAAAAGTTTAGAACTTCTAAACATTTCCCATATGGTAAGGAGTTCCTGCAACCTTCAAACAAATTGCATAAATTGCATTGGAGATCAGAATGGAAAACATTACTAGGGGGATTTTTTTTCCTGTTACAGTGTGTTTCACCACTCGCAATTTAAGAATGCATGGTTTGATCAGAATATGTGCAAAAGTCGTGCCATATCTTCTCCTAGATTGCTCTTTCCGTGAGATACAAAATGTCTGAGTGAGAGTGCCCAGTGTTTCTCCTAATCTGGCCTCTAAGGTCTAAGTTCTTTCAGAAAATAACCATGAGTGGGCCAATAAACAACCCACAAGGAACAAACCTTTCACCCTTGCCATATGCAACCACACCCATAGTTAGTTTTTATGAAATATATTAGTGTCACCCTTAAACCAGTCGTCTGCAATGGAAAATAATTAAAATTCAGAGCAACATCAACAGGGTCAAAATGTGTTTCATTGAAACATTTTGGAAAAGCTGCCAGCATTCTGAGAAATTAATTGCTGTATGTGTATTCCTATGGGAAATTATTGAATTAATTGAAAAAGCTATAAATTGACTGATAGCACTTACTATCATAATAAATGAGCATCACAGAGTCAGTTGTTAATCAGATTAGAGATTAAATGGGGACGGTCTGACAAGAATAGACTGTTTTCACCTAAGGCAGTTCTGTAAAGGAAACCTCTTCATTTCAATCTTGAACATTATGCACTCGGTCCTAGACAAGTTTCCCGTCAAACAGCCTGTCTGAATGCAGAAATCCAGATCTGCAAGTATCTATGATAAAGAAATTCACACGTGTTTTCTGCTGCATACAATCCATGTTCCTTTTTGCCTGTGGACAGACCACAGGATCAGCTTTTTGGCCCAATTCCTGCAACAAAACGAGCTAAAACCAGTGACTGCAGAGAAGAAATGTCAGGTGCTTGTGTGAGACATTATTAATTAATATGATGTAATCATTTCTGAATGAGCAGGGCTAACACAGAGAAAATAAAAGGAATCCACAGGAAGACTGATAAGTGGTTTTATCAGAACTATGCCATTATAGCTGGTATGCCATTATTCTGTAGAAATCCTTATTGCAGCTGAACCAGCATGTTTGCTTTTTTGTGTGGAGTTCCTTACTGTACTGGTGATACAATATCATGCAAATACTTTAATAAACGTTGACCTTGATTTAGCTGTAACATTTCATTATTTTATCTTGTCAACCCAGCAGAAACATGAGTGAAAATTCATTTCACATTCTGAAGCGAAGAATCCTGCTCAGGAAAAGCCAGGAGTGGAACAGCAGGACGCTGGCAAGCAGGAACCAAGGTATGAGGAGCACCCAGAGGAAGCTGACACAGCTCCTTGTTATTCTGAGAACACGATGTTGTCCTGCATAGCATCATTCACATGCTTTCAAAAAGTGAAATGAGGGGCGTTTTCCACCTTGCTACTTCACAAAACACATATATTTCTTTAGCAATTTACACACAGGTCAGACATGAGTCCTATGTTCACTCTTCCTCAGCATTAGGACTGCTTTTGTTAAATTAGAAAATACTAGTATTTAAAACAATACAACCAAATAGAAAACATGTTAACCCCATTTGTACTGCAATACTGAATTGTAAAGACTTGCAAAGGATAAACACTGTAAGTCACTTAATAAAGGTGCTAATCAGATAATATCCAAAATGCAAGTAAAGGAAGAAAATTAAAATAATTTGGCCTTATAAAAATGCATTTTTAATACACTCAAATTCTGATATTTATCTTGGCTTTATCTAGGAAGTCTCCGCTTTTTCAACCCTAAATAACCTTTGTTATTTTTGACTCTTTTAACATAAGCAGCTCTCTCAGTCTTATGATCTATAGAGCTATTTCTACTAGCAAAGTCATTTTGTGAAGGTGTAAGGTACTTTTATGAAACGTTATATATTTAAAAAATATGTATGACAAGTTATGATTCACTTAGTGTATCAGGAGTCAAACAGAAATGTATTTAGTACTTGTAAGTAAACATTCCAGCTTATTTGCTCCACACAGACTGTGTATCTCATCTCAGTTTTTGACCTATCTGCTCCTGAAGGCTCAGTAAGCTGTGAGCATTTCCCTGTCTTCCCCTTTGATGCCTTTATTATGCTTCCTCTCCAACAAATGGAGAATTCACCCAGCAACAGTCAGTCTGCTCTGTTTGCAGTCCTACCCAAGAAACCACTTGGCCATGTAGCTGTGATTCTTCACCTGCCCTCTTCTTCTGCTTCTAACACCATTCTGATCATTTCAGGTATATGTTCCGTGAAGCAACAAAACTGGTTTTACATTTTTCCTGCATAAAAGACTCCTTTTCTATCCACCTGCTTCCCTGTATTGTGCAGAAATCTGGCAACTTTACTCTTCGTGTACTTTGCTTTTCTAAAAGAAGAAATGTTTACATCTCAAATGGGAAAGGGAGTAAAGAGAATGTGCCTACTTGCCTGGCCTAAATTTTAATCTTAAAATTTTGGCATAGAATGGAACTTTAGGGATATCTATTTAGCTGTCATCTTGAAGTTGCTATTTGTGAAAATCAAACAGGAAAGTTTTAAAAGGCTCAATTTAGTCTTTTATCTAAAGATTAACTATTATTCATTGAGCTGATTTACTGGTACACATAACTTCTCAAGTTTAGAAAGGACAGAGCGAAGATAGGTTGGAAAAGCTGAAAAAGTACGAAAAAAGAGTAATGTGCCATGCCAGCAAGAACAAAATGTGTTTTCTTTTTTATAATAAATCACAAATGTGCAATTAAAACTGTGGTCTTAATTCTGGAAATCGGATGTGATTATAAAGACTAACATTTTTCTAAACAGGACTGACTTAAACTCTCTGTCTTACTAAATAGAATGAAATATTAGAGTTTGATAAATAGAATGAAATAGTTTGATAATTGTACATATAGCTTGCATAAGTCTCTCTTGCACACATACTTAATTATACTACTAAAGGTATAGCTTAAATACGCTTTTTTGCTCTTTGGAACTTTCAGAAAATTTTGCCTGTTTCCCAACTTGAACATTTTCACAACTATTTCTGAATAATTTCAGTTTACTGCTGCATCTTGGCTGTAAAAACTGCATTAGAAAGCTTCTGTTTCAAAAATCAGCATCTGCTTGAACACTACTAAGTCATGAATGCACATTCCTTTTACTTAAATTTTCTATAACTTTGCTTCCTCAGAATGTAAAGTCAGCATTACATTTGATTCACAGGTGTCCATTTTAGAACAATCATAAATATAAGATGAGCTTGGGGTCCTACCTAAGGAACGGTAAGGAAAGAACACACTTGTTTCCTTGCAAAAATAAAATAAAGCCATGCCCCTAATGCATATAAAGAGACAACATTCTTGGGGAACACAGTGATCACAGGCACTATTCTGAGGTCAAATTACTTGCAGTAATTCTGTGATCCTCAGCAAGAGTTTTTGTTTCACAATAATATAACTCATTCCATTCGATGCCTTTGTAACTTCTGTGGTTGTGCAACTGAACTAAAGATGGGAAAAGAGCATGTTAGTGCCATCTTAGTGCCACAAGTACCAGCTACTGTCTCCTGCTCATCTCTCCAGGGTGTCACTGATCCACCACTCTGCAGCTTAGTAAGTGCCATTTTCCCTAAGGGCCATGAAATATAAATATACAGGCTGGAAAACCGTGCATGAGAGAGGAGGAGGAGGTCAAACAGCCATAGCTACAGACACTCTTGCTCCACTGCCTGTCCCACAGGGCCTGAAGCAGGTTGTGGGCTGGGATAGCTGGACTTCCACATTGTGGAAACTGAGCCTTCAGGAGCAGATAGGTCAAACCTGAAAGCAAACAGCAAACCCTAAAACACGGTGCGGTCCATGATCACATTATCTAGTCCAACATCCTGTATAATCTGGCAATTCAAGTTTTATGCTTTTTTTATTAAAGCCCAAATCTTGTTGGTTTGACTGAAGCACAGCCTGTGTTTTCACTAAAACGTATCTTCCAGAACTGTATCCAGTCTCACTTCGAAAACATTGAGAGTACTGACTGGGAATTTTTTTCAGAAATTCTCTAGTTTCACCTGATAGACATTTGACCCTGTTACATCTTTCTTCTCTAAAGAGCTGCTCAGTACCAGTACTGTCTTCTTGACAGAAACTCTTGTTCTTTTCCCTCACCTTGCTGTCCAGAGTTAGTTGTCAAAAGTAAGAATTGATGAGGGAGTCCTGCACCTTTTGAAAGGATGTTTTATAAAGAAGTCCAGTTTTTCTGAACTCAGAAGATTTTTGTGTTTTGTTGCCTTGTTTGTTTGTTTGTTTTGGGTAGTTCTTTTAATTTTTTTTTTAAATAAAACATTGGTGTAGGAGCTGTAAAAAACATTTCCTTGGCATTTACTCAGGATCTTAGTATCCTTGCCTCTATTACAGCAACTGTTTCTTTCCTGCTTCATCTCAGTGTTGCTACTCACTTCCACTTGCACTCACTTCCACCAGCTAATGGCCAAATCTTGTTTTCAGCATCTGTTCCCTGGGAAACTTGTTTGAATACGGGGTTTAGCATCTGCTCAAGCCTTGCCATCTGGCTGGAGAGGGTGTGGATGGCTCCTGCTTTTTTTTTGGAGGAGTGGAGAGACTACTGAGCTCATGGCTCCTCATGGAGGAGCTTAGTGCCTTCCTTACACCCATTCTGAACAAAATTTCAGCAAACTTTGCCTTAGGGGTGAAGCCAACTTCCAGCTGACTAAAGGGGTTTAAAGGGACCTGTAAAACCATCGGATGGGCATGTTATGGCATCCTGCTCTCTTGGTGTGATTCAGCCTCGGAGCAGGGATTCCCCAAGAAACCTCCTCCCTTACACTGCCCATTGAATGTCTGCTCTATCTTGTGACATACAGCCATAAAGACTTCTCAAACTTTTGTCTTAAACCTAACTTGGACATTTCCAATAGAGAATAAACTCTTCATCTCAAATCATTTTGAGGGCTATTTTATATACTGCAATTCGTAAATACTTAAAAACTGTCAATGCCAGTGCTATTCTCTGGCAATGGAGCACCCGTCTCTCCAGATCCAAAGCGAGGGACAAATCACTTCCCCATTCCCTCTTTTCAGACTTCTGTTTTCAGCTCAAGGATTGTGATAAGTCTTTTGCCACAATATCCTGCTGGGAGCTCATGTCAACCTGCATGCCCACAGTATCCCTGATGACCCTTTCAGTCTCTGGAAACCTGCCTGTATTTTCTGTTCTTACATGTGTATCTTCACATTTGGCTGCATTAAAGTGCATTTCTGTTTGTTGTTCCGGTTTCCAGCTTGTCCCGTCCACATAGGATTGTTTTGCTACTATTAGGTAACCCTCATAATCATCTGCAGTGAATTTTACATTTATTTCAAAACTGCCTGAAGTATCAAATAGCAAAAGGCCGTGATAGCAGCAGAACTCCAGTAGAAATTGGTCCCTTAAATAATCACTCTTCACTTATCACCTTTTTACGGAGAATTGTAATTTAGCCAGTTCTCAACCCCTTTTGTGTGGGCTCAGGATTATAGCCTATTATGGTATTTTAAAGCAAAAAAGTCTACTTATTCTGCACTATTTTCCTAGCCAGAACTCCTCAATCACCTTTGTTTGATGATTTTACACCAAAAACATGTTGATTATCATGCTTAATTTTGTAGTTTCATATCTGAATCCCACTTGAACTTTTGTCTTTCAAGACTAATATAAATAGTAATTTGCAAACTTTGCATATTGGCACAATATTTCTGTGCATATTTTTTTCTTCCTATCACCGTTTCTGATTTAGCAGAAGTAGCTCCAAGGTAACTTTGGGTGCTGGTGATTCATCCACTCACTCCAGTTCAAATTCCCTTTGGATCTGTAGGACTGGTAAGTACCTTCACAGGCGAGTATTTTTTTCCAGATCCTGGGTTGATATTTGGAATGCTGTTGATGCAGGAATACACTCTGCGTAGCTGAAGTCAATTTGGCTGCTGTCAGATCTATTCTGGCACAGAACAGCTGATAGCAGCATTTATCAGTTATTGTCTTTTTTTTTTTTTAATATGTAGATAGCATAAAAATTAATGCACAATTCTTTAGACACATCTGGTGAAAGCACCCAAACTCAACGGGAAGGATCTTTGATGGCTGTGCTGCCTTTATACACAATTTTTGGCTCCTAGCTTCCCACTGACCGTAAAGAGTACCCCAGAAAGGCACACATGCTAAGCAGTGCTCTGCAGTCGGCTCCAGGGGAGCATTCTACTTTATTAAGGCTGACAAATATTGTCTTTGTTAGTGTTCCAGCTTTCCAGGGAAAATACACACGACTGCTAACCCCAAGACAGACAATCCGTGAGAGCATGTTTATCTTCAGGACTAATTGCGACCGATTTGCGTCCGATGTCTGAGGCCTGTGCAATACCACATCTGCCCTTTATGAGATAATTTGAGAGGCTCCCTTCTCCCACAGCGGCCTGAGCTTGTCTACATTGTATACATGTAGCATTCCTACACAACAGAGAACAGCATTGGGCAGCTAATCTCTGCAGCACGTACACATTTTTTCTGTTCTGACACCAAGAATTTGATGAGGCTTGTCTGGCTTAATGTTAAATCTTGTGGTTTGAAATTTGCCTTAAAAATTAAAGTCTTTTATCAACTCATCTGTTGCATCTTGAAAGATATTTATTCATGCCTCTTTTCTTTGCTAAACAGTTTTGGCCAAAGTCCTCACTAATTTCTTTGCTGTGATGGGTAGGCTAAAAGTCTCTTTTGTCCTGCTAATACTGTTCAGAGAAAGTATCTGACAGAATCGGGTATATTTATTTATTTCTGACAAAATTGCTGGTGTTCAAGACACCACAGCTCACCAGCCCCTTGTACTTTGTTGTCAGTTGGCCTCTGTTTGGTTGCTCCACTCAAATTGCATGTCAGTTTTCTTTGATCTTTACTATTCCATCTCTCTCTTTAACACTAAGCCACCTGTGGCAAACATAACCCATCAGCAAATTGTTCAGATTTGTGATAAGTTCTTTTCTAACCTCGTGGATATTTCTTCTTAAATCCAGCATCCAGCCTACATGAAACGTCCACCTTGACTGAATGTTGCATTTACTGTTTTGTGTGAGTCATTTATGCAATTTATCCTGCCGTGAAGTTAGCTATTATTATTACTTCTGGGCAAGCAAAGATGTGACTACAAACCTCCTTGGCAATGCAAATTGCCATTCCTGGACATGCAAGGTTTTCTTTCTCAGAGTACTCAGACTGAACAATTGGTTACACATTCTTTTGCACAACTTTTATGCGTCCTCCTCACTTTTGTATCCAAACAGCAACAGCCCTGGCATAAGCTTCTCTTGCCACAGCTCCTTTGCTGACAATGGCTCACATCCCATTGTGCTTTTCTTTGCAGCATTTCATATCTGTACATCTGACACACAGCATTATGTATAACCACCATGTCATAAGCCCTCTGTCCTTTAAAGTACTTATTTTTATTTTTAGAGAAGATATATTCTGTTTCATAAGTTGTTGGATCAGCTTAGCACCGAAGTTCTCCCTGGCTGGAGGCATTATTGCTTTGCTCTTTTGATACAAAGAGCACTGAGATTTGATCTTGTTATCTGTGCTGTGACACAAAAGCGGGGAAAAGACTTTGTTGTAGCATTTTTTTAATGGTATTGAAACTACAGTATTTCACAGGTTTTTTGTTTGGTTTGGTTTTTTTTAATTTATTTTGGGCAACATCTAGAATTGGAGTGTGACTGCAGATCTGGGCAATTTATAAAAGAACATCGTATGACATCATGTCCCAAAATTATGGTACATTGCACTTGGGTCATCTGGGTCCATATGTCTCCCAGGTTTACTTAGAAAGCCAGGCATTCATTGCTGCTTCACTGTTTAGTTTTGTAAATGAGTCGCTCATTTTCACACTTGCAGTAGAAAAAAAGCTGTGTGATGAAAATCACTTTTTTTTTTGCAATATGTAAAATTGCAAAAAAAAAGCCCAACAAACCAGTAGCTAGAGAAACTCAGAAATCCGTGTTTTAGTTCAGCAACAATAATGGAAAAATTACTGACTTGGAAAAATTATATACAAAAACAAGTCTGTTATGCTGTTCCATATATGCAAAGGCACTCTAGATAAACCTGACTAGTGCATAATTTGCCAGCTGAGATGTAATGGTTGGTGTGCCTCAGGCCATAGTGTGGGTTGGTAGCCAGCTGAGAGAGGATGGCCTTCCATCCCAAGCTGGCTCCATCCAAGCTACAATTTTGGAATGGCCTGTGCCCCACACTAACTCCATGTATGGTAAACACTTGCAAGACCACTAGCACAGCAGGGTGAGAAAGGGAATCAAGTTTTAATTTGGCATTTCCTGAAACTGTTTAACTTAACTGTAAAGACATAGTGCTCCTTATCAATTTTCCAAATTGTATCACTTTTCAATTTTGTTATTTTCTGTATGTATTTGCATTTCTGCTCTTCTGTTTGATATGTGGCTTCATTTCAGAGTCATTCCAGGATGGGCTGTTTGTGAAACTTTTTTCTTGATTCTATTATCTGACTGTTGAATAAACTCCTCTCATGAAATAACTCTAAAAGTTTCAAGTACATCACTGCAAGTCATCCCTCAAATGAAGGCATGACAGTGAATGACAGTATACTGCCAATTAAATTTTACCAATCACTAACTTATAAATACCGTTGCTCATTTTATTGTGATTACTCATGGAAGTGAAAGCACTTCAGTTCTCAAACACTCATAGGTTGATACCTGCAGAAATGACTTACAGAGGACCAAGTTAAGCATTCCAGTTCTGATATGTGATTGAATCACGTCTTCAGAATCACAGAATCATGCAATCATCAAGGTTAGAAGAGACCTTTAAGATCATCCAGTCCCACCGCCAGCCCAGCACTGCCACCGTAACCCCTGAACCACTAAACCACATCATCCAGTTCCAGATGCCTCTTGAACACCTCCAGGGATGATGACTCCACCACTTTCCTAGGCAACCTATTCCAATGCCCGACCACCTGAACAGTGAAAAATTTTTTCTAATACCTCATCTCAATCTTCCCTGTCAGCTTAAGGCCATTTCCTCTGATCCTCTCACTGCAGAAGAGGCCGACACCCACCTGGCTATAACCTTTCAGGTGGTCGTGGAGAGCAATTAGGTTCCCCCTGAGCCTCCTCTTCTCCAGACTAAACAAGCCCAGCTCCCTCTTAAGACGTTTTCTAAACTTTTCACGAGCGACAGCTCTGTTTATACGGGTTTTCTGACACAGTTTTGACACTGATTTTTGTCGTCTTTCCTAAAACCAGCGCGGCTTGCATCCCGCGCCCATGATGCCTCCGCGCATCCCTCCTTCCTCGCCAAGCCTCCTGGGCCCCTCCCAAAGCGGGCCGCGGGGGTTGCGAAGGGAGGCATTTTCGCTAAAACAACGGAATCGCCCCGGACGTTTGCCGGGCCGGGGGTTCGGTTCCGTTCGGTGCGGCTCGGGCGGGGCGGGTGGTGCGGGAGGGCGGCCGGTGCCCGACGGCGGCTCCCGCGACGGGGCCGTTCTTGCGGCACCGCAGCTCCTGAGGCGTCCCGGGCCGTGCGGTCGGTCCGGCCGGGTCCGGCCCGCATCTCCCGGGGCGCCCCGGGCCGTGTGGTCGGCCGGCCGAGCCTGCCCGTCCCGCGGCGCCCCGGCCAGCCCGGCCGGGACTGCATCGCCCGCGGCGCCCCGCGGCGGGGCGGGGCGGGCCGTGCGGCGGAAGGGGCGCCGCTCCCGTCGGCGGCGGGGGCAGCTCTATCCGGGCCCTTGGCGCTCTCCCTTCCTTTCGCGCCGGCGGCCGCTGGAGGCGGCGGGTCCATGTGCGCTCGGCGCGGCCCCGGCCCCTGCCCACTGCCCCCCCCGCTGCCCCCGCCATGGACCCCAGCGGCATCATCGAGGCCCTGCGCGGCACCATGGACCCGGCGCTGCGCGAAGCCGCCGAGCGGCAGCTCAACGAGGTGAGGGCGCCGCCGGGCCTGGGCCGGGGCCGCGGCGCTGGGGAGCGGGGCCGGGGCCGGCCGGGGAGAGGGGGAGCGGGGCGGGGGCGCAGAGGGTGCCCCCGTGCCCCCGGCCCGTCCCCCCGCGCCCCCGGGCCCTTCCCGCCGGCCGTGTCCCGGCGGGCGCGGGCCGGGCCCGGCGCGCATTGTCCCCGCACATGGCAGCGGGGCCGGGCGGGGCTGCTCGGGCCGGGGGGCAGCGGCGGAGAGCGGCCGAGGCTCCCGTGCCTCTCCCGGCGGGAACGATTTGCCTCCATTGTCTCGGTGCTCGGCCGGGAAAAGGGTGATCGGCGGAGGGGTGTAAACCCGGCCTTGGTGCAGGCCCGCGGTGGCTCGGGCTGGACCCAGCCCTGCCTGGGACCGTCTGAGGTCCTGTGGGTGCGGAAGGCAGGAATTTGTCAGCGGGGAAGGAGGGAGCGAGATCCGCATCACTTTACGAGCAGCGCAGCCCGTAAGAGTGGCCTGGGCTGAGTTCGGAATCAAATCTGGCAGCCTGGCGGTGTTTGGTGTTCCAAATCCCCTGGACTGCGAGTTCGGCCGGGCTGCCGAGGCGGGTGTGCTTTCTGGGAGCGTATGGACACGTGTCCAGGGGAAAGAGAGAGTTCTCAGCCCAGGTATGTCATGCTCTTAGCCTGCATTCACGTGTCAAACCGGGATATAACAAAACCAGCAGGTCCTAGTTCCACAGGCTTCAATTTTGGAAGAAGATTGTGTTTTTGTTCCACTTAACCTCACCGGGGGAAAAGCTTTATTGATAAGACACAGCCACGGGACTTTTAGACGTTTGGAGAAAATAAAGATATTCTAGTGTTTGACTCAGAGAAGAGGTAAAGAGGAGGAGAAGGATAAGCCTCTGTGGCAGCTCCTGTGCTGCCTCTAGTTGGCCTTTTCCACGAGCGTTTTTCTTTGTTGCTCTTAAGCAGACTTTGGGCCTGACGATACTAATCTAATGCAACAGATGTTCAGCAGAGCTGAGATAAAGGTGGGCCAAATGTTCTGCTGGCAGTGAAGAAAGTTTCAAAAACTGAAAGTATGGCTTTTCAGATTATAAAAAAGTGTAACTAAGCCAAACTCCTGCGTGTCATTTAGCAAGTGAATGGAAAATAAATATTAGGTACATTTGAAATAGATAGCTGTAAAACAACTCAATGATTAATTGAGGTTTCTATGAAGTAATTACTGTCTTTTCCCTATACTCTGTTTTAAAGAACGTTAGTGTTTGTTATTTAAATCAAAAATTAAAATAACGTAATGGCCTATAAAGACAGTAATATCTATGAAATCTTAAGATGGCCCCAAAATGCATTTTTTTTTTCACATTCAGTGCATGTCTATATATAGTAACTTACTTGAAATCTAGTTATTTTCCACAGGTATTGAGTTGCTGAAGGTGCAGGAAATTGCCTTCACTGCCAGTCGAGGTCTTCAGCAAATGGCAAACTCTTGCAGGAAGGATCCTGCCCACCCGCAACTGGCTTTTGTGTGCACTTTTGGATCAGAACTCCATGGTCTGTGGTGTACTACACAAGTGCTAAAATGGCATAAAGTCCAAATATCTGTGCCCCTTTGAAAACACCAGATGTTACTGAACCAGCGTGTAAGAATCCGTTGTTGTTGGAAATGTGGCATCACTAATCTTTCACAGATATTTTGTGATAAAAAAAATTTGTGAAACCCTAAATCTGCCAGCACTTGTACATGCATATAACTATAGTTGCATGCGTGGTCTTGGTTTGGCATAGGTTTATTGAGGTCAGTTATGCATTTGCTTGCCGGATACTGGTCTGAATTTGTTAAATATTAGGGCAATTTTGTTACCAGTTAATACTTTACTACAGGTATGGTGGTCTCTTGATCTGTAAAGATGAGATTGTAACAGAGGGGCACACTGTTCTTGCATATGGTCAGGCTGCACAAGTGTTTTTATAGTTAAATAGTTGTCCTTGGTTGACCTTTCAGTTTACCCTTAATTTGTCAGAAGTGCCTCTGTTGAGCTGATGAGTCTGGTTTTCAGCAGGATGGTCATTTTACCTTACCAGAAAAGAAGGTGGTTCAGTCAGTAATTGATATTCCTGATTATCGGAAGAGTTAAGTGTCTAGATCTGTCTTCATCATACCCTGTCAATCAACGAAGTTTCCACTGACTGGAGAAGGGTTGTATGGCTCTGGATTTGTCCAGGCTATGTTATTTTTCCTTTGACCTTGGCTAAGTCATGAATTGTTCTATGCTTAATTTCTTCTTTTGCTAAGTTTTATCAGGTTATATTGCCTGCATGTAAAATGCTGTGAGAACTTTTAGACTTGAGATAATGTTAAAAAGCAGGTATTCCAGTCTCTTTGACTTTATTTTACTCATTGTGAAAAGAAGTTATAGGGAGTGAGACCACTTGCTCTTGCGTCCAACAGCTTCTCCCAGTCTGGAATTTTCAGCTGATGAGGTACCCTGAGCTGTTCACCCATCTCTGTCTCTGTCTTACAGGGGAAAGGTGTGTTTTACCAGGGCTTAGAGCCAGACTCTTCAAGTAAGGTGCTGGAAAGCAGCAAGAAGATGTTGCTGCCTTTTGAGAAACAGTCTTTGTACTGTGTGTAAAAAGTGTTTCTCAGAAATGGTGATGAGAATAGTATTTTAACTATGCAGCTATGGAATGACACTCTGAAAATATTAGACAGTGTTGTTTTATCTTTTAATATCAACATATTTATGAAGGTGCAGTTGCTAGATATTACTTTCCTTGCAGGTTTCTTCTTTGTAATTCCAGGGAATTTATAACTTAACTGTGATGGCTGTCTTGTAAGTCTCGGAGATTAACCTTGTTGTGTGAGCTGTTAGTGTATCTTTTTAGACTAACAACCCAATTTTTGTGTCTGAGAATGTTTAGGGAAAAAAAGGAGCAATCTCCTATAACTCACCATTTTTTTTTAAGTCAAAGCCCAACAGAGTTTGTTCAGGAAAACATTATTCTGAAGCTCTACTGAGAAGTGCCTTTCAGAAGCTATGTTTAGCTTTTTTATGTTCTGATATCAGGCAAAGGCAAAAAAAGGAAATCTTGTTGACTGGTCACCATTAGCCATCAGTTTAACAAAATGCAGTTGGGCCTAGTTCAGTGCCTTTCACTGCCTGCTTAATAGATACAGATGTCATAACGATGGAATGATTATATTAAATGATTGGACTCTACTGAGAGTTTTGGAGTGAAAGGTTATCAAAGGGGAAAAAGGAAGCTGCTTCTTACACAGGCCTTTCAGACAGAGCTTTCCAAATGCTGAAATGCTATGGTTACTTTTGACTAGGTGATTATAGTGTTACCCCATCATTAAGTTTTTGTTAACCTTTTCTAACTTGGTCTTCATGTACAACACCCATGGCTCTATATTGCAGTGTGAGAACAAGAGCAGAGCTTGAGTTTCCTGGCTTTGATTATCAGATCATGGGTTCTCTTTTGAAGTTGTTAGTGTGACATTTTACCCAAAGTACTTAGTTATTTTCATTTCCTTTATACAGATGGAAGCCATCTATATATTTTGGTGTGTGCTAGATAAGAGGTGCTTTGGGAAAGGGTGTTTTTAAGCTGCGTGTGTCAAGGCTGGTCCAACACCAGGAATCCCCTTGGGGGCAGTAAGGAACCAAGGGAGCCTTGCCTTCATTAGGGAGAAGTTATGCTCCACATGCAAGTTCCCCAGCACAAGGTAAAATCTGAGCAGACAGGGCCACTTGCCACTTTCTCATGACTTAGCAAATAGTTACTGTGTGTGCTTAGCAAGCCTCTGCTTGGATCACATTCCTTTTTCCTCTGCCAACGGGAGAGCAAATAGTCTTCTGAACCTGCAGCCAGTATTGTGATGAAATGAGCATCAAGGAGGTTTGCAAGATCTCATAAGTGCTGTGTATCTTTTGTGGACATACAACTAGGTTTGCATATACATTGTAGCTGCAGAAGAGGTGGCAGAACTGGCTTGCAAAAACCTGAGGTCAGAACGACTTCCACACCTGCAGAGTTCTTAAAAAAAGAATTGAAAGAGTGCTGCAGGGCAGTTTGATGATTTAGCATGGCCTTACAGTTCCTGACCTTACCTTTCTATAAAAAACCCAGTTTCAGCTCACTGTAATAGTTATGTGCACCAAGTTCTGCTGTGGCTAAGATCAAAAATTGCATGTAGATTTTTTTTCAGAATTGGAATGATGGAGATGCATTGCATGTGTATTTTTTTTCAGCTACTTCACTTCAAAATTTTAGCCTTTATTCACATGTGCTACTTTGAATAGCTATATTAATAACCTGAGGTTCTAGTTCAGCAACATATAGTAAGTATTGTCCTTCTGCTTTGCTTTTTTGGCAACAGTAAAGGAGGTACCTATTGTAATGTGCCTGTTATGGTGTATCAAATTCCTGATGTCTGAGAAGAGTGCATGGAGGCCTTTTTACCCAAGATGAAACTTGTTTTTATCATTTAGTGACATGCAGGCTTCGTGTGAGATGTGAATAGTTCTGGTATTAAAGATGAATGTAACTTACTGTAGTGAGTATCATTACTGGAGGAAAAGTGCTTTCCTGCACTGTAATTAACTGTTGATGGTTCATACTCCATGAACAGGTCTCTTTAATGTCAGCTTCAAACTTCGTTTCTATTTTAGGTTGTGTGGCTGGTACGTCACTTTTCTCAAAAGTCAGTTTTAGCACATGTCTAGCAAACCAACTCTGCTAGGAAAAACAGAGGAATATGCAGAAAGATTGTATGTTCTGGAACAGTGATTGATATTAACAGACAGTGGTGCAAGGTTTGTGGTCTGATAGAACACATTCCTCAGCTAGCCAGGCTGCATAGCAAAGATTGCTCTTGGGAAAAGTCCCTGAATTCTTTGGCTCTTAGACAGCAAAGTCATACCAGTGACATGGCATGTTGGACGATTTGTAAGGGGGAAGGACTACTTGAGATGAGTTTTGGTTTTGTTTTTCTTTAAATGTTGAGTTACATGTTGGAAAACTGACTTTGTAACAGAACTATTTTTCAAAAAATACCATTGTAGTTCTCTAGGGTTAATATTTATTTTTAAAGGGTATTTTTAAACAGAGTGCAAGAGAATAAAAGATGAAGTTTTACCAAAGTCAGAACTTTAAAGTACTAGAAATTGTTTCTGTACTCCAGAGTATGTGATATCAACCATTGTGAGATCCTGATTTCCCACTGCTGGAGCTGTGGAACTTCTGTGTTGAATGATACATCTTGCCAGTGGCTCTCACTGAAGTGGCATCAGTGCGCCTGATTCTTCTGGAGACTGGGCTGTGCACGGGCCAGCAGAATCCTCTGCATTCAGATAATTCCATGGTGGGCCTTTGATAAATCTTCATTTGCAGTTTACCTTTAGTCTGGTGAAATGTTCTGGTTAATCACATGCACTAAACCCAAAAGCAAGTATATCTGTGTATCAGTATAAAATACACATGATAGAACGTACCATATTTTTATAGAATATATACCTAAAATAGGTGTTTTTCTAGTATGGTTGGTTTTTTTAGCAGTGCTGTCAGTGAAGAGGAGTATGCTGTCCTGAGAGACAGCCCACTTTGAGAGTAAAATTATAAGATGAAAATAGCTGAAATGGATGGGGGTTCAAGTATTTTTTAATGATGTAGATACAAAAAGACACCTGTGTGGTGTCTTATTTTAGGTTCAGGGTTTTTTTTCCAGGTACCAGTAAAACATTAGATGTCCTTTTTAAGAGTAAAGCAGAGCAAGGGGGCAAGTGACCAGTTACTGTAGTACCCAGGATTTTATCAGTCTGTACACACTTGTCTTCATGGAAATGTCCTTACTCTTCCCTACATTTTGCTTTCTCTGGAATCACCTTCCTTTCAATGGCTCGGAGGAAGGAGGTCATTGTAAAGAGCATGGAATTCCTTTTTTTTCCATTTAGAATGCATAGAAGTGTTAATGTAGCTCTCTGTGAATTTAGGTATTAACTGAATGGATTAAGAGGAGGCTTTGATTGGCAAGTACAAGGTATTTTACTTGTGCTACCTTGTATTAAAAGCACAGATTATATCTGGTCTGAATCTGCTTTGAACCACTAAACCTGATAAAGTAGCTCATCCTCATGGCTGGTGTCTGGTGCTTCAGATGTTAGTAAGGATGATACTTGTAAGATTTAAAAAACCTCAACCAAACAAAACCTAGATAATGGTATAGGTTTGTTTTGGTAATATTTGATTCTGCCCTTTAAAACTACTTATAGTTCAAAGTAAAAATGTATTAATCCCACATACTAATATAATTTCTAGGGAGCTTCTGTAGCTTGTTATAGGCACAGACTCAGTTCTGTTTTTTTTTAAATTAAGAAAGGATTATTCTTTGGTAGTTTATTAAATTTCAGTGTGTGGCAGTTTTATATGCTGCTGTCTATTTCTTGTTGCTTTTAACGTGAGAATCTTTTAATTCAATTTCTTTTGTTTTTTCCCATTAGTTTCATGATACTTCTTCAGCCATTTCCATATTTGTTACTGAAACTATTAGTTTTTATTACAACAACCGTGGTCATTTATCATGGAAAAGAGAAAGGAATCCTTTGTATTTTGACTTTACAAACATGAAATACATTGTGAGATTTCACTATAGAAAAAGTATCTGTTAAATTTATAGTCCTTGTGGAAAGACAGCACTTTGCACTTTTAAGTCCATTTTATGCAGACTGATATGACCTTATTTGTAGGTGAGTTAAAGGTTGTTGAAACTGAAAGCTGTCTCAAGTTCATAGCATGTTAAGTACAGGAGCACTTCCGCTGACACTAATGTTAAACATATAATTGAGTGCTGTGCTGAAATAGGCTCTGATGTCATTTGGTATGTGTTGTGTCTATTAATGTGACTTAAGAAAAGAAGGAAGGAACTTAACGGACCCAGAGCTGTAGTAGAAATAAAACCCAACAAGTACATTTTATTTTAAATTTTATTTTAAATATATTTATTCAACCGTTAACTTGACAATTGAAAACAAGTGCCTTTTTTTTTTTTTTTTTTCATTTGAAAGTGTGTTTGCTTCTTCAGGACTTTGGGGATACCAGAGGCATGTGGGTCAGAAAGAGGAGTGCTCATGTTGCAGTGTCACTTACTCCCAATTCATCAAATCACACTCTGCAAATAAACATTTTGCTTGGAGCAGGTGCCCATGTTGCTTCTGGCTGTTCTGGAGCCTGTAGATTTGTAGTGCACAGGATCAATGTGTTCAGCAACATTTTAACTTTCAGGGGAGATTCTCACATCAAGTTGGTTCTTCACTTAAAATCTGTTTTAAATAACAGGAGGTTGAAAACAAGCCATATTAAATCAAATCATGGTACAAATGTCATGTCCCAGGCTGTCCATTTCACACTTGTTTATACTGGAACATATAGGAGATACTTGCTAGGGAAAAGTTGGAGAGAAGATTCTGGTACTGTAGGAGTGAGCTGAGCAGTGTTACACACTTAGGAGGAATGTTGACATAATTTCGTACTGTCAGAAGAGCTTTTGGTCCTCCTAAAAGAATAGAAAGGCAATTCCTGGTTATTTCTCTTTATGACATTGATTTGCTGCATTATCTGAGACAGCTATTTGTTTCTGATAAATAGTGTAATTTCAGTGGTTTTCAAAGTATTCCCTTACTTGCCTTATGTAGGGATTAATAAACTGAGTAACAGGTAGGTAAGAGGTGTTTTCCTAGGAGTTTAACAGGTTAAGTTATGTGAATCTGTGCAGTTGTCTTTGATAGGGGAGCTGCAAAGAACATAGGAAATAATACTGACATGTAAGTGAAGATAAAACAGAAATATATCTTGGCAATTTGAATCATGGAGTAATTAGGTTAGAAGGGAACTGTGCAGATATCTGGTCAAGCCCCAAGCAAAGCTGTTTGGAAGTTAGATGAGGTAAACTGGGACTTGTCCAACTGATTATCTCACAGAATGAAGTCCCACAGCCTCTGTGGACAGGAGTTTAAGACCTTGGCCTCCCTTGTGAATTTTTTTCCCATATGTAAAATAGAGATTTCCCACTGTAACTCGTGTGTCCATTGACTCCTAACCTTGAGACAAATTATGTTGGCTTTCAGTTAAAAAAAGTAGAGTTAACTTTTAAAGATTGCAATTCACTTCTGCCAGCAATATTATTTTCATGTCTCGAGTTCTTGATGCTTGGGGCAGGTGGGTAAAGAATGCTGTAATGATGTTAAGGTTTGTTTCCTCATATTGAAAATACAATATAGTATTTAATGCATCAATGAAATTTCTCATTTTTGTAAGAAAACAAACATGTTTTGTTTTCTTTGTAAGTGAACTCTTGCAAATCCTTGGGAAGTTGTTACTTTGGAGATGTGGCCCTGTTTGGGTTTCCCTGCTGCTGGTTTACTTTTGTGTGGGTCTGCAGACAGTGGATTAGTGGTCCCTTGAAGCTGGTTTTTCAGAAGGATGAACTGAGTTGGACCGGCTTGCTGAAAGTTGGGCTTAGTTTTAAAACATAGTTACCATCTGTTTCTTAACTTATTATATAATGGATTCATACCTCGCTACAGGT
>JAWWES010000168.1:10379440-10396364 GCA_035583135.1 Lophotriccus pileatus | reverse complement strand
GTTGGGCTTAGTTTTAAAACATAGTTACCATCTGTTTCTTAACTTATTATATAATGGATTCATACCTCGCTACAGGTGATTGTAAAGTCGCTGCATTTGGGTTTTTCTGGCCCTTTAGGTGCTCGTTTCAAGTGTTTGTTCTGAATGGGGAACATGTTTGGTGAGTGTGAAAGGCTGATTCCTGGAGCCTGTTCAGTGGTTTCTTCAACTCTGTTAGCCTAAACGGTAGGATTTTTCCTCCCCTGTGCTGTCCTCAAAATACAGTGAGCACAAAACTTTGGAATGCTTTGGCTGATTAGCTGACTCCCGTGAAACTGAGTTGCTGGTATCCTATTGATTGCACATTACATCACTATAAAGATATTGTAAAACCTAATGGGAGTATTCTGAAACTTGAAAAACTATGACTAAATAATACTCTTTTTTTTTTTTCCCACCCCTCTCTACAGGCTCATAAGTCAGTGAACTTTGTTTCAACCCTGCTTCAGATCACGATGTCCGAGCAACTGGATTTACCAGTGAGACAGGCAGGCAAGTTTCCCAGTGGTTTTTTTAGTTTGTGTCTATTTCAGTGGTGCATACACACAAGTGCACATGCAGATACTGTTAAAGAATTCTAATGGTTTTAATCTCAAACACTCAAAACTTGGGAGTTGCTGGAATTACAGTCATCATGAGCTATTATCTGGCACCATATTCTGAATAGCAAAGACAGAAAGAAAAGGTGTCTGGCTCTTGAGTGATTGTTCCCCTTTATCTCTAGTGAATGATGGTCTTTGGGGGAACAGAAAGGTTTATGATGCTGGTACACTTGGTCCAAGGAGGTAATTTAACCTTGTACTGATAGTGCTATTGTTTTTAACATATTGAGTGGAAGAAAACAAATCATGTCTCTTGGAACCCTGGTTATTTGCATGGGAGCCATCAGTAAAATTGGATGTTGAATATTGACAACTCCAGACACCATCTTAAAGCTGCTATAAGTACTTGATAGAGGTTTTTAATATGATACTTCAGGGGTTTTTCTGACTGGTCAGGAAACGTGACCTTGATCACTTACATGAATCTTCCATGTAATAAACTGCTCTAAGTTGTAGCATAAGCTTAAATTGCATTTTTATCGTGTTGTTTGGGGGTGCCATTCAGATGATGACTCAAAAAGGTTACTACTGAACATGTATAAAATGCAAAAAAAGGGGAATGTTTGCAAACAACCTCTGAAATTTCACCCTCCTCCATGTAAGCCAATTAAAACCCAAAGCATTCTGTGGAGAGTGGGGATGGCTCATACAAGGCACAGCTTACAAACAGCGTGTGTTTGCAGAGCAATTAATGGCATGATAAATCCCACTGAGGGCAGACTGAAGTCTGCATCACTTCAGTCTTGTAATAGCAGAGATCTGCTGAGTGTTCCTGAACCTCAGCAGAGTCGTTCAGAAACCCTTTGGTTTCTGAATCTTCAAAAGGTGCATATGAGATTCAGGAAAAGAAGTTGCTTTATGGATCTGTATGTAGAATTAGATTAATAGTAACTGTTACTAGTTTGCCATTTGAGGTTTCATGTTGCATTTTAGAAGTACTTTTCTGAGTGCATTAATTTATATTCTGCCACACAAGCAGTTTGGATTTGGTTGTCAAATGGTAAATGGAGGCATTTGTGCCAGCAGCCTGATTGCTACAAATTGATGTGGCCCATAACCTTGGCATAAAGGAGCTCTGTTTCTCTTTAGCGTTCACTCATGTATCACAAACTTAATTAAATTTTTTTTGCTTACAAGGGATGTTTGAGGTCGTCATTAGCAGTGATTAGCTTTGTTTTAATGAAAATACTGAGAAAACAGTTATAAAGGATTTTTCAGAAGTGTGTTGCTAAAATGTTCCACAACTATTTATCAGGATCACAGATACGAGCAATACTTTTAGTATTTTTAGATGAAAACACATTCTTTACAGAACTAAAAATACACCATAATAAATGGGTAAGAGAGTACCAACTTAATAAATTATTAGATTAATAATTTACATGGTTTATATAGTTCTCCTACTCAGAAATGGTCAATGATTTAGTAGTTTTCATCAGTTTTGTTTTAATAAAGATTTGTTTGCAAGATGTGTGTTTGTTTTGTACTTTGAACGGCTGTCAGCTGATTTGCCACTTTTGTCTCACAGGGGTTATCTACTTGAAAAATATGATAACCCAGTATTGGCCAGACCGTGAAACTGCACCAGGAGAGATCCCACCTTACTCCATCCCAGAAGAAGATAGACATTGTATTCGTGAGAATATTGTAGAAGCCATTATCCACTCTCCTGAGCTGATCAGGTGAGCAGTTTGAGCCTCTCTACGAATTAATTGCCTGTGGATTCTGACTGTTGGGTGCTAAGCATCATTGTCATACACCGTGTATCCCAAGCATAGAATTAATGTAGATGGAAAAACAGTTTTCAGCTTGTGTGGCATGTAGAAATTTAAGGTTCCTGAAGTGGAGACTATGAAGCAGAAAGTACAGAACCTAAACCTTCTAAACAAAACTTAAAGTTAAGTCTAAGTATGGACAGTATTCACCGTTTAAGCACTAAAATAATGTTACTAAAATAATAATAGTGACTGAAATTTAATTATTGTGCCTTTGATTTCTAGAGTACAACTTACTACTTGCATTCACCACATTATCAAGTATGACTATCCTAGTCGCTGGACTGCAGTTGTGGAGAAAATTGGATTTTATCTCCAGTCTGACAACAGTGCTTGTTGGCTTGGAATTCTTCTTTGTCTTTATCAACTCGTGAAAAACTATGAGTAAGTTCTTGCTACCGTAAAACCCAGCAAAACTGATATATTAGTGTGTGTTCCTTGTATTCTCTGTGTATATTGTAACTGTATAGAATTGTCTGTGGGACTGCACAAAGGTGATGGAAGTCTAATTTTAGCAAATATTCTTAAATACTTGCCATGCAGATGTTGACTCATGTATCTTCTCCACTAGAAATTACAGAAAAAATGCCTTCGTTAAAGGTTTAAGATCAGAAAAAAAGAGGGTGTTTTAAAGGCTTCATTTTGTAGTTGTTTTTTATGGACTGATAGCAGTAAGAAAGTGTGCTCAAAATCATGACTTTTGCAGACAATGATTATCTAAACCAGATTTAAACAATTTGCACTCAAGTACTCAGTGACAACATATGAAAGTTTCAAAGTGTGAAATCTTGAATGTCAGGAAGCTCAGAATTAGTTGACTGTCTTTTGGAACATCCAACCCATCAGGATACCTTTATCAAAGCCCACTGTGCTCTTATATCAAGGCACTGGGCTGGGATATGTGAATGTTCTTGGCTCTGTATCTGTGTCTGCTCAGAGCTTTAAAGCTGATGTTGCACTTTGAGAAGCTGTGTGGGGCTTGGCTGCTGCTGCTGCCTCGGAGGAAGCTCATTTGAGCTGGGTCAGAGAAAAGCACAGTCCTGGAGCCAGGGAATTGTAGTAGGGGAACTGATGGAATCCCAACTTACTCTTTTGAAGCACTGGTGTGCATAATGTTTCTGTTTCAGGTATTTGATTTAAAGTGTTACACTGAATAATTTCCCTGTATAATGTAGTGAATTTTACATAAATTAGTGTAAACCAAGATTTATATCTCACAGATCTCACTTCCTCAATAATACTTTTACAGCAATGCTTATAAAGACCTTTGTAATCCCACATGGGAGTTTCTTTAGTGGCTAAAAATTGTAAGTCCTGCTAGGAAAGGAAAGCAAACTAATTTCTCACTTGATTTTCAGTTTAAACATCTTGAACCAAGTATGCTGCTGAGATCTGTGAGATATAAATCTTGAAGTGTTCACTGGCGGTGTATTATGATGATAGCAATCCTTGTTTAGGGAGGAATTCTGATCTGAGCAGAGTCATTGTGTGATCAGCTAAGGTAGTGGGTGTGTGTTTGTAGTCTTAGCTGATCAAACACTTCAGCTGAGCCCAGGAACTGCTCCTGCTTGTTCAGCTTTCTGGTGAAGTCAACAGGGGTCACTTCCATGTCATAAATCATGTAGGAATATGCACATTTCAGCGTGTAACAATATGGCTGCAGGCAGGTCTCTGTAAAATTTGTTACTTCAATATGTAGCTATTGAATATTTTTTTTCTCTAAATCCAACCAGCAGGATCAATTGCCTGCTCTTTGTGTAGTCACTTTTTCTGGTGTTTTTTGATTGTGTCTGGTGGAAATTAGAAATTGAGTTTTCCTAAGCAACATTTAACTTAGGTTTCTGTTTCAGAAAATGCATGCAAACTATTATTGAACAGGATCTTGGAGCTCAGTGTTTTGTAGTAGTTTTTACAGAACATGCCATCTGGCAGCAGATTGAGCAGTCTTTATCTTATATATTTCTGAAAATTGGCACTATTTAAGAGCTGAGCATTGCTATTTAATATTAGTGAAAAGTCTACTAAAAATTTGTTTGAAAAACAAACCAAAGCCCAATCCTGTAGCCCAAAAATCTCCCACATGAGTCCAAGAGTATGACAGCATTAATTGTTTAAACAAAAAATAAAGTGGTACAATCTTAAAGGGATATATTTTCTTGTTGTTTTCATCACCAGTAAGGACAAGATCCTATCCTGCTTTGGTAACTCTTGAGTCAATAAGGACTTTCTTGTTTGTAAGTTAAAACTTGGGGCAATGATTTCAAAATGCGGCTTTGTTTCCTTTCAGGAATTTGGAAATGTTTGAGAAAGGAAGTGGAGCCTTGTTTTCAGCATAGGCGAACTGTTGGAGTGTAACCAGCACAGGGGGCTCTGAGGCACTACTTCAAGGGTGGTTGCAATCAAAGCCCCCTCAGAGTCCGTCCACTATGGCCTTGAAGCCTCCCTTCTGTGTCTTCTCTTGTTGGATTAGGGCAAATGAAATGATAAGATGTGAGAGACATCAGTGGTAGACTGAGAGACTTCACAGTTTACTTTCTTCAGCGTAGTAAAGTGATCTAGCCCCTGCAAATATTTCAGTAGATTGTGAACTCTGATAAACGTGTTTCTCAGCTGTAATACTGTTTGGCCATAGCTTTATGTCAGATTCTGTAACAAGAAGTGGCTGGGGGTCTTTTTTGAATCGTATGTTGTTATGGACTGTCATATAACCTACTTGTGTCTACACTGGGGAAAGGTGGACTTCTAAAATTTGAAAGCTGCCTGACAGATCTACAAAACTAGTTTGTTCTTCTCTAAAGGTACAAGAAACCAGAGGAGCGGAGTCCTTTGATAGCTGCCATGCAACATTTTCTGCCAGTTCTGAAGGATAGCTTCATTCAGCTCTTGAATGATCCATCAGATCAGTCTGTCCTCATCCAGAAACAGATTTTCAAAATATTTTACGCCCTTGTGCAGGTAAAAAAATAAACTTTTTACTGACTTGATCAGTAATTTAAATTAAAGCATTATGCTTTTCCCTAAAATAGTAAGTGACACAAATATTACAATATTAGATTGCATCTGAATCATTTCCCTACTACTCAGCTCTGTGAATCACAAGTTTCTGGTATGTTTGATTGCCTTGTGCTTTTACTTCTCTACGGTGCTATTCCTGGTTGGCATTAGATAGATACAGTTAGAACTGGCACATGCCATCCTCTAAGGTGGAGTGTTTGCTGGAAAACCAATTAGAAAATCAGTTTTCTAAGGACAGATTGTGGAGGCCAGCCTACATAGAATTACCAGTGTAAATAACCAGTTTGGAATGCAACTGTTCATATGTTTAATGCTTCAGAAGTTAGTGTAACATCCATTTAAGTAGTGTTTTAGCACTGCATAAACAAAACTAACTGGAGCAAAGACCTCTAGCATCTTTGGAGATATTTAGGATATAGGCTTAGGTTGTGTTAAGTTCTTTAGCATGATTTTCTGGGTAAATTACTAGTATTTCATGATAGCTAAGTGTAGGCAAAGATTTGAAAGCTAACATTCAGACTGTGAAAGTAACATTTATTTTAAAGCAATTCAGAAATAATTTTCTTTTTCCTTTTTTTCTTTTCTTTACAATAAGTACACGTTACCTTTGGAGTTGATAAATCAGCAAAACCTGACGGAGTGGATAGAAATCCTGAAGACTGTTGTTGATAGGGATGTACCAGCTGTAAGTGGCTTTTGGCTATTTACCTCTTTAAGCTTAAATATTTTTCATTCATTAGAATGTTAGGAAGTTTAACTTTTTTATTTCTGCATTCTTTTTGGTCTAAAGATGCCAATAAATTTAAATAAGCAAAAAAAAAAATTAAGCTTAAATGGGGTGTTTTCAACTTCACAGATTTTGAAAATATGTAGCTTGTATGGGAGTTCTGTTGTTTTCAAACTGTAGCAAAATTATTTATTATGGGACATATTTTTAGATATGCTGTACTTCATGCTTATATTAAGCTAAAAGTGCAAATGGCAGGTTAAAAGCAACATAGTTGTTTGAATTACATATAATTTGAACTCTTTGTGAGTAGTTGGTGAATATTCTTTTTCTTCCTAAAGGAAACCCTTCAAGTGGATGAAGATGATAGACCTGAGTTGCCTTGGTGGAAATGCAAGAAGTGGGCTTTGCATATCTTAGCTAGGCTTTTTGAGAGGTATTTTCTCTTCCATTTTTGTTTATTAAAAAACCCCCAAACAAATATTCAAGTCAGTATTGTTGCTGCACCCTTGAGTTCACACATTTACTTCTAATTCTAGGTATGGAAGCCCTGGCAATGTTTCCAAGGAGTACAATGAGTTTGCTGAAGTGTTCCTGAAGGCCTTCGCTGTTGGTGTTCAGCAGGTAAGAAACACTAAATGGAGGGGTAGTAGGATAAGTTTAGATTCAGTAGTAATTTCTTCTTTCTTTATTTTCTGAAAAGGCTTCTAGCTCTTCTTCACAATTTTTTTTTCAAGCACATTGGTACGGAGAGCACTGATGCCTGTGTGTTAAAATAAAAGAATGATTAAAGAAATTGTCAATCTGCTTTCCACTAACAAGCCCTCAGATGAACTTCAGTCAAATCCCAAATTTTGTCCTCTCTGAAAGAGATGGGTATAATATTTTTGTGGTGTTCACCTTCAGACCCACCTTTTTAACTCCGATACAGTTTTTCTTTGACTCAGAGTCAGTAAGTACTAAGCTTTCAGCCTTCTGCAAGAGCCTGATCAAGCAGAGGCTCACTTACAAACAGCTAAGTCTGATGGCTCCTTTCTACTTGTCTCCCTGTTTTGGGGTTGCCACTTGTGCTGTGTTTTAGGATCTGTTATTTAGAAAGCATCTTTTGGATTAAAGCAGTTTCTAAGCTGATGTATGAATGTTATGTCAAACTATCCTTGATTTACCTTTATTGGAGAGATTTCATGATTCACAAAGTCCTGACAGATGGCAGCAGCCTACAGGTTTTTCTGAAGAGACAGAATGGATTGGTCGGGCAGAAATTGTCATCTCCCTCTCTTGCACTGTGTGTTTAAAGTCAGTAATTTAAACTTTTTGGACTGGCAAGGAAGTTTCCTTGAATGTTGGGAGTTTTTTTGATCTGATTCTTCTGGCTGTACTGCTGACTTTAGTTTGTTTGAAACCAGTTTTATTTATAAAAAAACTTTAGCTTTTGTAAAAGTTCCTTGTATTTGGCTCATAAATACATTTATTTTAAGGTGATTAGGTTGTGAATGTAAATAGAATATTAATTTATTAAAATCTCACAGAGAAGAATGTTTTCTTCAAAGCCTTCATCTGAATCAGAAGAACAGTTCTTAGTTCACTTTGTTTTCTTACCTTTATTTTCTAATGAAATTAGACTACAGGACTTTAAAAGGAGAAAAGTAGGGAAAGTGTCTCCTAAATATCTGTTTTTTGAAGGTCATCCAAAGTACAGAAAACATTTGTCACACTGAGTGTTAGGAAATATATCCCAACATTCTAATCAGTCAAGTGCTGTCAGCGTTGCTTTCTGAGGTGCTCATCTGTCACCTGTAGATGACACCAGACAGATAATTGTTACATGTTCTGTAAGGCCTCAGTGATTGCTTTGCTTTCCAAGACAAAATGAAGTTCTGACAAAAGGCTATGGGCAAAAGTAGTCTTTGGAAAGACAAATATAAACAGTTGGACAAAACTTTGTCTTTTGTCTGCATTCTGTTTGAATTGGATTTGATCCCTACTGTTACTGCATCTAGGAAACACTGAGAATTCAGTTTTTAAGAAATTTTAAGAAAACCCTAGTTGTTCCTTGGCACTGTTAGAGAATTTTCTTTTATTTGCCCTGGAGCATCCATCCCATGTCCTGTTTTTCCTCCCTGCAATTCTTAAACCTTTTGTTAGTCTTTTAATGTCTTTACTTATTGCATGTAAGTCATGAAACTGCCTAGATTTTTGTAAAGAGAGGACAAAAACACTTGTCCCTTAAGTAGCCTGGCTGCAAGGACCATTTGTTAGGCCTTTGCTCTCTCCTCATTTCCAAAGACTGTTCCCCATCACTGCATTGACTGTTGATGACTTCGGACATTGTAGTGTGGTGTTCTGCTACATGGGAGAACAGTTCTTAAAAAAAACCAACCAACCAAACAAAAAAAACCAACCAACAAAACCACACACACAAAAACCCCACAAAAAGCCCAAGAAACCATGTCCTTTTCAAATATACCAGCAAACTGGACCTTCTTGATTAAACTCTTCCACAAAGAATATCTATCAGTTTGCTGAAGTCCCTTTGCATTACCAGTACAAACCTCCCCAGGGAGCTGTAATTCAATTACTAGCCATGCTCCCATGTCCATTTCACGTCCTTATTCTGGAGAGCCATGGACTTTTAACAAAGGTAAATCCCTGTGAGTAGTTCAGCATGCCACCTCAGGAGAATTGAGGCCAGGAAGCCAAAGGGAGAGCGAGGCTGTCTGATCGTTCTTGACACACATCCATTCTTCACTCAGCATCATTGCTGTGAGGCTGCACACAGGCAAGAATAAGTAGACTGTGGGAGTGTAGAGTATTTGACAAATCCTGTGGCTGGGCGTGAATTTCTGCCCCCCAAAGAGTGGCAAGATGGAATAATAAACCTCTGAGGGAAGGGCCCCTGGGGTATGGTGGTGATGAATTAGTATGTGTGGTTTGTCTTATTAAAGGATTGTATTTTTAAAAGATGTGCATGCAGCACCTGATATGAGCTGCAAATTGCCTTACAAAATTAACAATGACATGTGGTAGAAGGATTAGTCAGTCCCCATTTTAGTCTAATGAATAAACGGGGGGATTTTGTTCAGTTTGGGGGGTTCTTATGTAGGCTTGTGAGGGAGGGTAGAATTGTGGTTCAAATGGTCTGTGCTCAGTGTAAGCTATTGATGAGATATGGTTTTTCTAGGTGTTGCTGAAGGTGCTGTATCAATACAAGGAGAAGCAGTACATGGCTCCCAGAGTTCTGCAGCAAACGCTGAATTACATCAATCAAGGAGTGTCACATGCAGTCACCTGGAAGAATCTGAAACCTCATATTCAAGTAAACCATTTTCAGGGTTTAATACTTGGTGACTCAGCAGTACATTAGTCAGTCTATTGTACAGAGTTTCTACCCTTGCTAGAATTCACATTTCAGTGAGTTCTCATACAAATTACTGGTAGGAAGAGTTTAAACCTGTTTGGTGAAGGTTACCTTGATACACAAACAAAGCCAGCTAATTGCATTTTTGCTCTCTCTCCTTTGTGCTTTACTATATTAAGGATTACAGTGTAACACAGCAACACAACAGATTTGGAGATGGTGTTAGCTACTGAATTTATGGCATTGAATTATCTCCACATACCATTATCCAAATCCAGTGTAATATCTTGTGTTGTAGCTCTACCTAAAGGTAAAAGATCTTTTTGGTGAACTACCACATAAAATCCACTACATCCAAATAGTTTTAGAATGTTAGCATGTTATACAAGGAAATGACAGGATGGACAAAATCCGTGAAACACAGGAGCGAATATAGAGTTTGATTCAGAGGTGCTAACCTGCTTTCATTTTTTATTTCAGGGAATTATCCAAGATGTTATTTTTCCATTGATGTGCTATACGGATGCTGATGAAGAGCTTTGGCAAGAAGATCCGTATGAATATATTCGCATGAAATTTGGTGAGAATTTGAAATCTACTTGTGTTAGAATATGATTTCACACAAAGATGGGATTTTTAGGGTTTTTTTTTTTTGGTAAAAGCTGCCACGGTCAAGGACACAAGAGTTTCTGCCCTTGTAAAAGTATTTAATTTTTACAGTTACAAAGTTTTTGTTACGAGTCAAACAGTCCAGGTCTTGCTAACTGTAACTACCTAAGTTTAATGTTATTAAAAGGTTATTCTTTACAAACAGCTAATATTCCAGGCCCTGGATTTCCAGTGGTCTTCTGGAATTTCACATATGGCACAGATAAAACTGATTCACCCAAATGGTAAATCAAATGTTATGGAATAAGCCTGGACTGGTCACATTTCACCTCCTGTGGCTTGTTGGGGTTTACTGTGAGTCCTTCAAGGCTGGAGAAGAAAGAAATGCTTCAGACTTCCTGAACAAATTCTTCCCTCCACTGAGACTGTTTATGTGGCTAGAACAGGGGATCTTGAGAGGTTTGGGAGTTTTTATACCTCAGGTCCAAGGCACAGACGTGTAAACACTACGGGTATTATGCAAGGGTCTGATAATCCTCTTCTGCAGGTAAATAAAAAACTGACCACTTTCTAACTCAATTAATTCTGTGTGCTTGCCTGTAGAACAAATAACATACAGGTCAACACTTTACTGCAACTGCTTCTGCTGTTTCAAAAGATTTATCTCAATAAGAAAGACACACAATTCAAATTAGACATATAGAGCCAGTGATCTTGAAGAACAGGAAACACATATCAAATGTGTTACTCTTTGGTTTTGGAATATCTGTAGCAAGAAAGCACAATTAACCACCTGAAAGGAAAATTATTGCTCTTTTGTTTCATAATAAATACATTAGGATCATGAAATGTAGTAAAGGCCAATATTTATACCCGTTACATGTTTACTTAACAGATGTATTTGAAGATTTCATTTCTCCAACAACTGCTGCTCAGACATTATTGTTTACATCCTGTAGTAAAAGGAAAGAGGTAAGCTGTTCAAGGATTATACTGAAATACAACACTACCTAAACTGATGGAAGAGCTATTAAGAGATGTTTTACTTTTCTGCTCTCATATTGCAGTACACTAAAATTTTTAATTTCAAATTTATTTTGGTCTATTTGTGATTTTTTAATTTGCTGTGTGCTTATTTTAAAGACATAGAACATGAACCCAAATTCCAGGCTTGGAGCAGATTACTAGATATTCAGGCATTTCAGAGCACTGAGAGTGGTACCTGAGATGGTTGATTGGAATACTTTGACTAACCTTACATGTAATGTAGGTCCTGCAGAAGACAATGGGCTTTTGTTATCAAATCCTTACCGAGCCAAATGCTGACCCTCGTAAGAAAGATGGGGCTCTACATATGATTGGTTCTTTGGCTGAAATTCTCCTAAAAGTAAGTGTAACAAATCTGGTGGTTCTTTTGGTTCTTTTTTTCCCCTCCCTCTTTCCTTTCTTGCACATACAGTGTTGTAGAAGAAATGCAAGTAGCAATTCGTGCTCACAAGTTTCTGAATTGCTGCCAGGTGTTTTTTTTAGATGTTGAACTTAATTATCTTTGGTTTGTTGTCAGCTTAATTACTCAAATTTTACAGTTCATGTTCAAGTTCAGATTATTGTTTTAAGTTCCTCTAAGTTCTGTGCTTCTAGTGAGAATTACTACACCATTTTCTGTGCTGTGCTTAACTACGTTTCCCTTTTTTGTGGAAGGAAGGAGAAAACATTTAGTGAGAGGCTGTTCATTTAATGAACTTTTTCTGTGTATAGAAGAGAGGAAATAAAGTGAAGTTTGCAACCTTGCTCAGTTGGAAGGGTAGCAAAACAGATGCAGGCCGTGGACTCGTATTTGGACCGCAGCTCTAAGAAGTTTCCCTGACCTCTCTTGCTTTTGATGCCAGAGCAATGTGCTGCCATTTAAAAGGCGTCTGTAGGGGTCAAAAGTGGCAGGGAAAAAAGTGTCACTGTTCTGACTGAAAATCATAAAAATCCATGTGGGATCCAAGTTTTAATTACTATCAAGGATTTCATTGTTGCATAATTGACTTTATTAAAGGGATAAACTAGGAGTCTGAGGGTTTTGTTACACTTCAGGCTTGTACCATATGTGACATTTTTTTTACTGTATTAGAAATACATTTTTATGTACAGTTTTAAACTGATGTGCTTCTGTTCATATTTTGACAGAAAAAGATCTATAAAGACCAGATGGAATATATGTTGCAGAATCACGTGTTCCCTCTCTTCAGCAGTGAGCTGGGTTACATGAGAGCACGGGTAAGAAACTGTGACATTTACTGTTAAGATACACTGTCTGTTCCAACTAGAAGATTCAGGAATCTTTTAACTTTTCCCCCTCTAACAAATGCTCTCTTCTTAACACTTTTTAAGTTGTACACTTATTTCAGAGGTTTGTATCAGTCTCTGTGTGATTACAGTTACTGTGTAGTTTTGACGTGGCTGCAGCACTGTGTGCACAGTTTTCCATCTGTGTCTGGTGGTAGGGTCTATTTGTGTTTTGCATGTAGACTGTACTGCTCACACAAAACCTGTGGCCAAAGATGAACTTGAGATCATAGTACTGGTCTAGTGATGTCTGAAGGACGAGCCTCCCACTGACCAGCCTCCAAACTCTCAAACATCTTCATTATTGTGTCTTTCTTATCTTTATTCAACAGTAGTTGTACTTCAGATTCAATAATTTGCATAGGTTATGGGTATACCAGTAGTTTATAATCCTGTTTTTAGGTTTTGCAGTTCTGAATTTGTTCAATGTGGGGTTTTTTTTTTCAGGCTTGTTGGGTTCTTCATTACTTTTGTGAAGTTAAATTTAAGAGTGACCAGAATCTCCAGACAGCCTTAGAACTCACCAGACGGTGTCTGATCGATGACAGGGAAATGCCTGTGAAAGTGGAAGCTGCAATAGCTCTTCAGGTTCTGATCAGTAACCAAGAGAAAGGTAGGTAGCCCTCTTTCCTTACAGCTACAGCAAGCTTTAATGGAACAGGTGTTAACATTGTGATGTTCAGGCACACTCATTCTCTTCTTTCATGATGTTAATTTACTTTTTGTAATTACAATTTGTAATCATCGTAATTTTTCAGCTGGGAAATTTTATATTGTTTTTTATAAATAACATTGTAAATTACATTCTAAGACATTAAAATTATTGTAATGTTATAAACAACAACTTCATAGTACAGTAAATCCAGTTTTACAGCACATAATAATTGAATGAGAAATACAGTGGCAAAATAAGTGTATCTGTCTCAGCATATATTCATTCATGTCAAAATTTATTGGGAAAAAAAAAAAAAAAAAAAAGTTGTCTTTATCCTGGCAGGTTTTACATGGCTTAGTATTCCTGAAGCTGACATAAAAGCCAGAAAGCAAACATAAATTCTGTATTTAATACCCTAAGTAATTTGACAAAAATGTGTGTGTACCATTTCTGTTGAATTGACATTTGCATGGATAAGTAATCTTGCATCTCTAAAGGCTGCAAGAGCTCTGGTTTTTATACTTCAGTTTTGATCTTTCTGGTATACAATTATATTTCAAAGTTGTTCTGAATGTTAGTATTGCTCTAATGATTTATACTACCCATGTCTTTGGCATATTAATGCTGAAGCATTAAATATTAATGAAGTACATATTGAATTTCTTACACTGATCTGTAGTTTTCTAAGAATGTTAATTCAAACATTTCCACTTGTTTTACAGCTAAAGAATATATTACTCCATTCATTAGACCTGTAATGCAAGCTTTACTTCACATTATAAGAGAGACTGAAAATGATGATCTTACTAATGTGATTCAGAAGATGATCTGTGAATATAGTGAAGAAGTTACTCCAATTGCAGTGGAAATGACACAGCATTTGGTGAGACTTTCTGGTGACTTGGGAAGATGCTTAATATGTGAAAGACTGGTATTAAAAATTGATAGTTTCAGTGAGTAGCTATTGTTACTCCAGTCTGCTGAAGCGCATTGGTACAAGTAGTTTTCTTCTACATTTAGACAGTTTTTCCTCAAAACTGGCTTCAGAATTTAAACCAAGTGGAAATTTCTAAGAACGATTCTAGAAATGTTTGAGAAATCTTTGTACGTCTTTTCTCCTGATAGTGTTAATAATGAAATTGGTAACACATATTAGGTAGTCTAAAATGTGACTGAAGCTTTCTGGTTTAAAATATTAAATTTAAGACCAAATTTTTTAAATGAAAAATTTGGTGTGAAAATAATGTTATATTGTCTGTAATGTGAAAATAAAATTGAATCTGCAGGAGAAATTCAGAGCTCAAATGGCTGTATCTAGCAAGTTGTACTGATGTTCCAAAAGCAGAGGTCAGCTCAGTGCTTGCCTATTCCAGGCCCTTGCCTTGGAGTTCAAATGGAATTGTTTGCATGTCCTCCCTGGGAATGCCTGTAAAGTGTTCAGTCTAGTTCAGCTACCAGTCAAACCTTGTGTTAGAAGAACTTGCTTGCAGAAAGTGTATTCTTTTGCATGGGATGTAATGTAATTTATATTTTTATTATTAATAATTTTTATTTTATTATTTTTATGAATAGATAAGGGATAACAGCTCCAATGGCCTAACATTCAAATTTTATCATCTTGAGAAGAAACTCTGGAATGGAGCAGTCACCTGCTGATATTGATGTTTTCTTAGCAGAAGTACTCTTTAAATTGGGTAGAATGTCAGGATTCCACAATTCAGTGACGTATTTATGGGTTGTTCTGCTGTTACGTGCAGGCAATGACATTTAACCAGGTGATCCAGACGGGTCCAGATGAAGAGGGCAGTGATGACAAAGCAGTGACAGCAATGGGAATCTTGAATACTATTGATACACTTCTCAGTGTAGTTGAAGATCACAAGGAAGTAAGTAAAAATGACTTCAAAGCTGATAGGTGTTGTCCAAGACACTGTAAGTCTTTAATATTTCCGTTGTTTCTGGCATTGTTACTTGAAAACCTGTCCTTTCGGCCAGAAAGATATTAAAACAGAAAACAGTGAAGTACTTACCATGTAACCAAGTTGTAACAGAGTGGGTCATCTTTATAATGCAGTGAATGCAGTAAGAGAGCACAAATGTTGCCACAGTATTTCCCATAGGAATCTGGGTTCTTGTTCAAATAGGGGAAGCAATGTGTCTCTGACAGGTGGGAACTCTGTCAGCTCAACTGAAACAAGCCCCTGACTTGATGAGCTCTGCGCTTCAAACAGAAGAGATGAAGCTTCAGTTGTCCCCTAACACTGGCTCTGCTGACTGAGTTTGCCCCCTGGGACAGGATGGATGCCAGTAAATACAGTTCTCGTGGCTGTGCTCAGTGATGGGTTGTTGTACCTGCCTGGTCTGCCCTGGAGAGTTGTCCAGGGTGATGAAAACTCCTGTTACTTTGTTTTGTTGTACCGAATGGACTAACTTCTGTCCAGAGGACAGCTAGTTCGAAAGATTAAAATCTTTCATGTCAGCTACTGTTTTATTAATAAATAAGTTTTAGGTTTTTTTAGTGACTAAAGAGTTTAGTAATAAACTGTACGCTCAGGACTCTGAAGACTGTACTAGGGAAGGAGCATAATACAAATTCCCAAGGGCAGAATCCAGTGCTGCCATACAACAAACCAAGGACCCGTTCACCTCATTCACTTGTTGCTAAAGCTGCTCAGCAAGCTTTTCATGTACTTGGTTTTGTCAGCAAATCCTTGCCACCTAAGTTAAAAATATGTGTAACAATATGCTAGTCCTGAGGAACTCAGCTTTAAAATGCTGACCACTAAATATATATATTTAGAGACATCTCGCACAGGATGACCAGAGTTGCAAGAGATAAGGTATTTAGCAGGTTAGTTTTAAATCCTGTTCTGCATAGCTAAGATCAGAAACTCAACCCTTATTTGCCTCTGTGCAAGCTAAGTGCCCTCAACAGGTTGATGACTGTTTTGTTAGCTATTCCAGGGACTAATAAATAATAAATAAATAAATAAATAAATAGGGAAGACTGTCTGAATCTGTAGGACCAGCATTTAGACCGATTGTCCCCATACCATTTGAACATCCTAACCTAGCTTTGGGAGGTGGTTGGTATTTGATTTGATTTGTTTGTTTTAAATTTCACTTTTCTGGAACAGCAAATATTTCCTGCAATTTCCATTGCTTCCCCCTTTGAGATATACGTTTACTTACAGTGTTTCAGTTGGACTTAACTGTTACATAGAGCTACTGTCAGGCTTTGCTTTTATATGAGATTCTTCCAGTGTTCCAAAAACACCTTGCATTAAGAACAATCTTGCAAATCCTTAGGTAAGAATGCTGCTCTTACACATTTAGTGGGAAATTTGGAATTAGTTTTGAAAACTGTATTGTATTAATAGAAACTGCTTTGAGTAATCGTAAGATGTGTTTAATTACAATTCCCAAGTATTAAAAATAGTCATAAATCTTTTTTTTTTTTTCCTTTTTCAGATTACCCAGCAGCTGGAAGGGATCTGTTTGCAGGTGATTGGAACAGTTTTGCAGCAGCATGTATTAGGTATCTCTACTTCTTTTGGCTTATTTTTTAAAGAGTATGGAATTGGCATTACATTTACCTAGAATTTTGTTTGTTTCAGAGTTCTACGAGGAGATCTTTTCCTTGGCTCACAGTCTGACCTGCCAACAGGTTTCTGCACAAATGTGGCAGCTTCTTCCTCTCGTGTTTGAAGTCTTTCAGCAGGATGGTTTTGATTATTTTACTGGTAAGTAACACAAATCAGAAAACCAAATGGTTTCATAGATGCAATTTCAGCCATTAATAATAAACTG
>JAWWES010000168.1:10368172-10379340 GCA_035583135.1 Lophotriccus pileatus | reverse complement strand
TATTTTACTGGTAAGTAACACAAATCAGAAAACCAAATGGTTTCATAGATGCAATTTCAGCCATTAATAATAAACTGTATTAATAATAAACTGAATATTAGGAGAACACTCCAGTGAGGTTACACTTTAAGTGTTTTATTCTACTGTTGCTGCAACCAGACTTGTTTTGTTAAGGCATCTTAACTAGATGCACACTTATCTTGACAAACGTTAAGCAAGAACTGTAATTATTAATACACAGATTTCAGCCTGATTTTAACAGTATCTAACTGATCATTCTTCTTTTAATACAGACATGATGCCTCTCTTGCATAATTATGTTACTGTTGATACAGATACACTTCTGTCAGACACAAAATATCTTGAAATGATCTACAGTATGTGCAAGAAGGTGAGTAGGTTCCTTTGTGGTAACAAAACCTGCCATCCTTAAAGTAATATGCTGTTAAACTGGATACTTTTTTCCACGACAGCTTTTGATGTCTGTTCTTTAAAGCATTTTGCTGTTTAACATCCTCTGGGATTCCACAAATTACTAAGTTATTGCAGAGAATTTTAAAGAGGTTGCATTAAAATTTCAGATGCACACTTTTGCTAAAAGGCAAAACCAAATCATGCACAACAAAAGCAGATTAAACAAACCAGGTTTTGTGCAATATGGGCATGCAAGACATATTGCAAAAGGTAGGTGGTTTCCTTTATCTGGGATTTGTAGCCTTACTGTGGCTAGGATACCACATGCTGTGTGTATGCCAAACAAGTGCAGTAGGGATGGAGGGTAAAGGGATAGGAGTAGGAAGTTATTTTCCCAAGTTTTTAATTTCTCAGCTCCTGTGTATTACAGGTAGCTGCCAACTGGGCTTTCTTTGTCCAACCAATATGTAGGGTACACAGCTTTCCAGAATGTTAGCCCTCTGTGAGGAAATGAACACTTCTTTATGGCATGCTGTTAACATTTTACCATCTCTAATAGTAATCTGTAGGGATTTCAGTTCTCCACTCCTGGATATCATGTGTGGTGTCTGTATAAGAGCTGTGGTGAACTGTCAGCACTGCCCATGGTATTTCCTGAGTAATTCTTTTGGAGATGTTGAAGTATTGTAGTGAATAATTCTTGCCAGCCTTTCTTTGAAATCAGGTTGCAACCAGGCTGATTGTAAATTCTTGAAACGTTTTATATTGAAATGGGCAAAATTAGGAAAAAAAGAAAATCAGCCTGCCATGACCTGTTAGTGATTAGTGATGGCTAAGCACAGTGAATCTTTAACACAGGTTTTAGATATTGCATGGTCTACCGCTGGATATCCCATTTTTGTAAATAAAACTTACAAAATTCAGTACATTCATGCATAAGAGAAGTTTTTGGTTTGTGTATGGAAATAAACCTTTGCAAAATGGAAGCTGATGCTTACACAGTTATTGTGGTAAGCTGTGCATCCATAGATTTATTGAATATTTGCACATATAAGTCAGCTTTGCCCACATTCAACCATTTTCAGCCATTGCTGTGGATTCGGCTGCTTTACTGATGGGTGTTTGTGCATAGTTATAGAGGGTAAATTCATATCAGCTTTTCAAAGCAAAGCAGTATATGGAAAACGCTTCTGGAAGAGATATCACCAACAGTAATGATTGTTTTTCAGGTCCTTACAGGAGTTGCTGGAGAAGATGCAGAATGTCATGCAGCAAAGCTGTTAGAAGTAATTATCCTTCAGTGTAAAGGGCGTGGCATTGATCAGGTCAGTAACAACTTTGGTTGCTGAAACTAATACTTTAAAATGATTCTGTAGTATTGATTATGTATTAACTTGAGTTTTGTTACACAAATTTTGCGTGGTGTGACTGATAAATCCTCTCTTCTACTTCAGTGTTACTCAGTTAACAGCACTGCAGGGATAGTTATTGCACACCTTGTCTCCAGAATTTAGGACATTGCAGAATTCATGTGTTTTCACGGAACTGGAATAGCACCAGTTTAGGAGCATCTTGGTTCTAAAAGTCGATTAATTGCATTCTAAGTTAATCTTAGTGAATATTTAATGGAAATTATTCAATCTTTCAAGCTCATAGCTTTGAAATAAGTATGAAAATGAAGTTCCTAGAATCCCAATTAATGTCATAGAGGAACCAGGGACTTCATTACGCACATATGAAAATTGTAATTGGAGAGATGAATTTGTGTGCTTCTGCTGTGCACAGGACAAGCACTGTCTACTAGCCATTTAAACATTTTTGCATCCTTTTTAATACTTGTGGAGATGGTCCTTGGAAACTTTAATTTTTTATTTATTTGAAAAAAAATCTTCCATTGTGAATCCATTTTTTTTAGCGTGGCATCTCTGAAGAGCCTACACCTTTGGGTAGCTGTTTTCTTGGAGTGTTAGTAATATTTCTTGACCTTGATGCATGTATTATAAAATACTAAGTTGATTTTGCAGGTTGACTAAGCTGCTGTGCAGGATGTCACAAAATCCACGTGATTAAATATTTTCACATTTTCATTTAATCTTTTAATTGCCAGCAGAAGTCATACCCAAAATTGCTCCCATTTTATGCCTTCTGTGTTTGTATGCCAGGCTGTTGAAATACAGAATGACAAATTTTAGTTTTGGTCACTAAGTTTGTCGTGGTTGCCACTCCTCAGTGCATACCCTTATTTGTGGAAGCTGCCTTGGAGAGACTGACCAGAGAAGTGAAAACCAGTGAACTACGAACAATGTGCCTCCAGGTTGCCATAGCTGCTTTGTATTACAATCCTCACTTACTATTAAATACCCTGGAAAATCTTCGTTTTCCCAATAATGTGGAGCCTGTCACCAATCACTTCATAACACAGTGGCTTAATGACGTGGACTGTTTCTTGGGGTGAGTGTTTCTAATTTTGAAGATGATGCTCTGTGATACACCTGTGTGTGACCTGCTTGTAAAACATCACAAAACTTACACCAATTTTACTCTTCTGTTTTGTAGACTTCATGATAGAAAGATGTGTGTGCTTGGCTTGTGTGCTCTTATTGATCTGGAGCAAATACCACAGGTTTTAAATCAAGTTGCTGGACAGATCCTGCCAGCTTTTATCCTTTTATTTAATGGATTGAAAAGAGCATATGCCTGTCATGCAGAGCATGAAAATGACAGTGATGATGATGATGAAGCTGAAGAAGATGAGGAAACAGGTATGGAAACTGAAACTGTTATTCTGTATTTTTTTGGTTGGTTTTTGTTCGTTTGTTTATTGTTTTTTTTTCTGATGGAGATTCTTTGAGCTTTCAGTCCTCTTTCCATATTTTTATCTTTCCATCATCAGCCCAGTGTCTGAGTGATTGATCCACTCTCAAAGGAATTTGTTTGTTTTCATCTATCTACTTAAAGCCCAGTTTCTTTTTGATCTCTGCTGTTGAATTCCGAACTCTTCAATCTATTGTCATTATATGTATTGTCGTACTATTATATTTTATATCTCTCAGGCCATCTTTTCAACAGCCCTTTTGAAAGTGTTTTCATGAAATTATTTCAGGCTTTCTTCCTGGAGCATGAATATTGCTTTGTTTAAAGCTTTATCAGGTGCTGTTCCAAACTATTTGTATATACATTTTTATGACAGTTCTCTTTTCCCACTCAGACACTGGTCTCTCTGAGGAGAGAGGTTACATGAGCTCCCCCCTGTCTCGCCTGCACTGTACTGTTACCACTTCCATTGCCTGTTTTACATATTTGGCAGCACTTCTAAAGAATTGTTCTTACTGTTCCCGAGATAAACCTTTTTTTGTGTGTTACATTTAACTCAGAGGAGCTGGGGAGCGATGAAGATGACATTGATGAAGATGGTCAAGAATATCTAGAAATTCTAGCAAAACAGGCAGGTGAAGATGGAGATGATGAAGACTGGGAAGAAGATGATGCTGAAGAGACTGCTTTGGAAGGCTATTCCACGATTATTGATGATGAAGACAACCCTATTGATGAATATCAGATATTTAAAACAATTTTTCAGAGTAAGTAACTATATCTCCTTTCCTGGCCAACAAGTTACATTTTAACTTTAGAGCTAGAATCTGTTGAAAACTTCCAACAGGCTTTCCAGTATGTGCTTGAACCAATTCTTCCTTTGGAAAGGAGAAGCCATCAGTAAACCTTCAGAGCAGTGGGAGATGTTTGAATGAATTTACAGTGGTAGGGAAGAGGTCAGAGGTTTTACTATTGTTTTTAAATGTCTTCATTTGTGTAACCATGACAGACTATCCTCGTGACTAAAACAGCAGTGAGTTAATAATCCTTTGAGCTACAGAACATTTTACTCAACACTTTCCTTATTCTTATGTTCTCTTTTGCAGCAATTCAGAACCGTAACCCTGTGTGGTACCAAGCCTTGACACAGGGTCTTAACGAAGAACAAAGGAAGCAGCTGCAGGACATAGCAACTCTGGCAGATCAGAGGCGGGCAGCACATGGTATTTTCCCCCCTTCCTACCATTAATGGCTTCTTTTCCCGTTTGAGTGCTCTGGATGTGCTCAAGAAGCGTAATACAGAGAATGGCTATAATTCAAGCCTGATAATGTCTTCATCAAAGCAGGGTTGTTTTGCACTCCAGAGGTATTTGGAATCTCTTAAGGTGGTCAGGTCACAAAGCCTCACTGCACAAACTGTATGGCATTGCCAGAGGTGTAAGGAATGATAGAAATGGCTTGGTAAAGGGGCCGAGGACGTACAAGCAAATCGTCCTATTTGCTTGGATTTGAAAACAATTGATTTGATTACCTGAGGGTAGATGAACTCCAGGTATATTAACAGATACATCAAGTGGCAGATAAATTATTTCCTGGCATGTGACCTAGTCCATCTGGGATAGACAGTGATTCTATGGGCAGAATACTAAATTATGGAAGCAGTATTCATCTGTAAAACCACATTATTAAGCCCATTAAGTATTTTAGAATGTTAAACTTCATTACAGATAATACAGATTTAGAAATCTGTGTTCTTTTTTTTTTCTTTTTTTTTTCCCCCTTACTTTTGAGAGTAAACCAATATATATCACTCCCTAAAATCAAGACTCAATTTTGAGAGATCAGTCCAGCCTCATATCCCATGTTTTACTGAGCAATTGCTACCGGTGTTTCAAAACAGAAGTTCAGAATTTTTTCAATAAAAAGATTGGTAGTAAGAATACACATTTAATAAGTACTTATGGGAAACCAGCCCAAATTACCTCACAAAGTTTGCAAGTGTCCAGAAGGATCCAGTTTTAGTGGTTATAAAATACAGTTTCACTGTGTCCCCTGTCAAGCACTAGACATTGTACTGATGAGATTATATACTACTTCTGCATTTTATGTAGGATAAAAAAGTTTGGCTTTTTTGGGTTTTTTTTGTACTGCTTTTTCATAGAGCAAATTAGGTTCAGGTTGTGAAGTTTAACTTAAAAAACTAAATCCTTACAGGAAATTCTTGCCTACTGTCAGAGCACACTGATACTCATTTAGGCCACCTACCTCGCTTGGGGACATCCTGTTAGAAAGATTTGGAATAGTTCTCCCTCATTAATGTAGCTTAGAAGAATTTTCATATGCTAAGAGATCTGTCTGCTGTGGAGCTGTGAGGGGGTCTCCCCCCAGGCTTCATTAGCGATGGCAACATTTTTCTGGCCTGTTTCCAAAGAAACAGGGACAAAATGCAGATTTTCTAGATAATATGAGCTGTCCTGTATTCCCAGAGAGTTTGCAACTGTTTTGACATAGGAGAAAGCCCTTAGACCAATGTAAGACATTAGTGTGTGTTATCTTGGCCTTGGAATGATACAAACCACCTTCTGCGCTATCCAGATTGATTAAAGATACAGTCTAAATTACCAACCTAATTTTCAGTTGTCCATGTATTAGAGCTTGTAAAAACCTGTCTTACAGTAGTCTTTGAAGGATGGTAAAACCAGACACCTTAACTATTGCTCGTAGTTAGTGATGGATTTGTGGACCTCAGATGGCTACAGATCTTAAAGTTTTGGTTGAAAATGAAAAGTGATGGTGTTAGTTTTCTCTCAGAATTATGTTTTATGGTCTAGTGGCCTAACATCCAAATTACCTGCTTGGGTAGGAGCATATATACTAAAAAGTCCATTTCTGGTGCTTCAGTGGCTATTTCTGCTTGTACTGGTGAATTGAGATAGGAACGCAGAAAATTTAGTTAATATCTATGTGTGCTTTTTTTGTACATGTTCTCTGTTACTGATTTGACTGCAAGGTCCATTGATGTTAACCGAAAAGAATGAGGTGCCTTTTGCATGTTTAGAAATGCAGCATTCATTCAGGTCCTTTTTCTGAAATGTGAAAATTACATAATTGTGTCCAAAAGCTCAAGTGTGTGCTTTTTAAAATTACAAATTCATTTAAGCATGGCTATAACAATATTGAGAAGTTAAAATAAGTAAATAACCTGTCCATCTGTTCTTTGGGGCCTGGCACATTTCTACTTAGTGGGTGCTGATTCCTCTCTTGAGTAACCCCAGATTAAACCTCTTATCTCTGAGAGATTCAAAATGGTCAGTCACAGAATCTTGCTCTGTCTTCCCCACTATGCTACACATGCACTGAAATCTCTTTTGTTTTTTGTTTTTTTTTTGTTTGTTTTGTTTTAGAATCCAAAATGATTGAAAAGCATGGAGGATACAAATTCAATGCTCCAGTTGTGCCAACTTCATTTAATTTTGGAGGCCCTGCCCCAGGAATGAATTGAATTATCACTTTTCCTGCTACTGTGTGATTGTAGTGAAGAGCTTGTGTTCCTCCCAATAGTGGTTCCAGAACTGGTTCATGTTATCTACAACTCACTCTAAACTAATTTATAAATAGATTGGACAAAAGCCCCAGAAGTGGGACCTGATCATACAACCTAATACTGGAAAGCAAACCAGAGGTTTTATTGAAGATAGGAAGAATATGAATTTAAAGCTTCAAATGACACACTTTGGAGATCGGAAATCAAGAGGGGATGTCATGAAGGCAGCTTTTCTTTTTCTGAGGAAAAACAAAATAGACATGGGCTGCAGGACTATTTAAAACGTCTCATTTACAGTACAAAGTAGAAGGCAGACAATTTTTACACCTGTGGCAGTACGAGTATTTGCCCAGTTTATTTCCCTTTTATCCCTACTATTGGGTGTCTATTCTTTTAATGTAAATAAGATAAGGTAATCAGATAGCCTTACTTAATCTTCATCATTTCCATTTATCAAGATTGTTCATATGTAGAATATTGGACACTTAATGTAGCACTACATAACTGATAAATCTGTAAATGAATTAGCACTTTCATATTGAAACAAGCCTGCTAGCCTATGTACAAAAATAGCAAAAATGTTTGCTGTTTATAAAAATAAAAAATAAGGGATGTACTGGGGAAAATAATTTCAAGTTATTAATTTAAAATGAACTAGCAGTTTTGTACCTGGTGACTTTGTGGTGCAGTCACCTCTGGTTGTGACTTGAATTCGGTTATGTAAAAAGGGGTTAGTGATATTTCATTGCTGCTAAAGAAAAAATAGCAACACCCTCCGTGTTTCTTTGTTTTTTTTAAAGATCTCACTGTACAAGGTAGAGAATTGATACAAATGTGTACTGTAAGCACAAAGAAAAAAGTTGCCCTTTTAGGTGAATGAGGGGTGAAGATCTTAAAGTCAACTGAAGTGTGTGGATGAAACATCTACATATGCAATCTATTAAAAACACGACAATGTCATTGGCTGATCTGGGCTATGGTGTATAAATGCAATTTTTTTTGCCCCAACTGCGCAAAATAGTCTTTTTCCAGCTCATGGTAGTGCAGGTGCACTGCTCCTGCATTTCATTCCCCCTCTTCTTGCACTTGCAGCATTCGTGTGTGCTGTTTGTCTGCCTGATCCAGACAGTGTATTTGAAGTTTTGCCAATCTTTCATTTTTGAAGCCACAATTTTCTTCCTTCAAAGTTGCTATAGTAACTAGTATTTTAGCTAGAGAGGCAAAATACAGTTCCCTCTGGGACCACTATCAAAACCACTGTATGAAGAAGCCAGCAGGGAGATGCTGTGAACGGGTTGGCTTAAAATGCCCCCTTTTTCTTTTCTAAAAGCAAAAATCCATTGGCGTTTGATCTTGCCTTGAGATCATTGGTGTCAGGTCTTTTAAATCAAATGTTTGGGTTGGTTTTATTTTTTTTTTCTTTAGGCTGTTTTTATATAAAAATGTCACCTGCTGTTACAATTGATATTAAACGAGCTACCTTTAATTTAATGTAAGCCTCCAAAATTTAAATACAGGTTAAAAAATAAACTTTTTATCTGTAAAAATGAAATGCACATATATATATATTATGATACTCAAAATGCAGTCTTCAGAAAATTGGTTTGTGTGGTGTGGTTTTTTGCATCAAGCAGAGTAGCAGGATTTCGTGGTTTGGGGTTTCCTTCCGAGCTGACCAGCACCACACTCTGCCTTCCACTGGTGCACAGCCGCTTCCCCGGGCACTGGAAGGGATTTTCCAGTCGCTCCTCTCCAAGCTGCTTCAGCAAACGCTTCCCTGCGCCCAGGGCGCAAAGGGGAGAGGCTGAGCCAGAGCTGCAGTGCCGTGTTGCCCTGGGGAATTACCAAAGGGATACTTGAAAAGCGAAGTGTGGACTAACAATACTGCACCTGATGTGAAAAAGCCTAAAAGGATGAAGCCTCGGATGGAGCATCCATCCTTGGGATGGTAGGAGAAGCACGGTGCACCTGTAGCTGACTGGCCAAGGTCACAGAGTGGGGCTGGGTTGGGTTTTTGGTGAGTGTGTAACTCATGGGCACGTCCAGGTGTGCTCTGGCCCCCAGGTCATCCCTAACAAGGTTTTATTTTTGTAGTAAAAGGTGACAGACAGACCCTGCCTTCTGCTGCGCATTCCTCGGCCTTGGGAACACCCAGCTGGGCATAAATCATTTCTGAACATCTGCTTGTTGGGTATCTGCTTATCTTGGTATGCATCCAAAAAATGTGAGAGACGCTCTGGGGGCAGATGAGCCACTTGTGCCTCATGGCAGGAGGTGTGTGACGGCACCAGTGAGAGGACGTCACGTATAAAGCAGATGACGAACAAATGGGGAAATCACCAATTTCAGTGCCATTGTCAGTTCTGGAACAGTTCTATTTTTCAAGTCACAGGTCCAGGGAAGAATGCTATCTTGGTGTGAGGAATACAGTCTTAATTCAAGGGTGCTTTTATGTGTCGCTAGACTGGTTAGCAAGGAGCATCTTTCTTAAGAATGATCTAGAACTTTGCTTTCCTTTGCTCCAAGAAATGTATTTATATAAATTGCAAAACAACTTTGCATTGTTGTTGGTGGTGATAGTGCATTTTGTGATGCAATATATCAATTTCAGTGATACACATGTCAAATTTCAAACTGATCTTCCTCCTAGAACTTGCACTTATCCACTCCATTTTCAAGGATAATGCAACTCTAAAGGAAGGGCTGGGAAATTTAAAGCCTCTGTTTTTTTTTTTTTTCTATTATGGAAGATCTCCTTGGATTAATAAACATCTAAAGCAAATCCTTATCTTCACTTATTTCAGTGTGGTGTTTTGAATGTAGCTGTATTCTTAAAGTGTAGTTCCTGTTCTAGTTACACAGCTCTAAGGTTTGTATTTGCCTAATGTTTCTTCAATCAAATATTAGGCACAACCACAGTTCTCTTTACTGGTTTAAATGTAAAAAAACCAGATACTTTTAAAAAATGTTGGTATACTGGGTAAATTTTTTTTTCCTAATTCACTATCTTAAAAGAATTATTAATAGGTGTCAGCATAGTACAGCAAAGCTCTGTTCAAATCTCTTAAAGCCTAGAACTACTACTGCAGGATTCCTCAAGTCTGCAGTGGATTAATTACTGACTCCCTGACAAGAAACACAGAGAATATTTTAATTATGCCTAGTAATTGATACTTTGTAAGTTTTATGTGTTTTTTTTTTCCTAAAGGAAATTTCCTCCACTTGACTATCAGCTCTCAGAGCAGAATCATCCTAAAGCATCTAGGCACGTTTTATGAATTTTCAACCCTGCAACTCAAGTTTTAATCTAAATGCATAAGTAAAATAGAAAAAAGGTTTCTAGAAATTGGATATAAGTTTGGAAGGTCAAAGGCTCTCTCTTGTTATGCTGTTATGGAGTTCCTCGAGCTGGGTTTTTCTCTTCCCTGTGCTCTGTGGAATCTTCTGAGTACCCAGAAAAAGCAGTGTGGAAAAGCTTTTTTCAGTGTTGTGGTGCTGATTTTCAATTACTTTCAAGGAGTATGTAGCTTCTTCATCTTAAATGGTGTGTCATTGTTTTGTATATTTCTGATTTTTATAACAAAATATTGATGCTAGAAACATAAAGCATTTCGAAATGGGATAGTTGTAGCATTTCACAGCGATGTTAACAAATAATCTGTTAATACAAGGGAGTTGGGGAATCAGCATTTTATCTTGGGTGTTTCTGTATCTCAAATCAAACCGATGGCTGCAGTTTGTACATTGGGTGAAAGTTTCCCATTAAGAAACAACAAGGAAAACTGTAAGCTAAAACTGCTATTAGGCCTGTTGGGGAATAAGCTTTTCCCAGCCCTTTGTATGCTTCAATAATTTGTAACTGTTATTCTGGAGCAAAATTTAAATGCTTTTACATCGCCCCTGTTTGGAAAGATGGAGAAAGCCCCTCAGGACTGGGTATCAATGGTGGTAATTCGCGTGAACTCCAGAACTGGGTTTTCTTGAAAAATCATCTGCTGATTTAACACTCTTAGACTGTGAGCTGGTAAGACTATTTATTATACGTTTCCGCACCTAAAAATCACGTAAGGAAAAACACTCCCAAGCATAGCTTTAAGCACAGGGTCCTTATCCCCGGGGGCCGGGCTGGCATGGCAGCCGCAGATAACGCGGCGGGAGGCCGGCAAGGGCAAAGCGCTCGCTGCCACCGGCGCGGCCCTGCGGCCCACGCCCCGCCAAGACTCCCCGGGGCCCGCGGGCGGCCGCAGCCGAGGGGGAGCCGCTCCCCGCGGGCGCCCGGCGGGTCCCGGCTGGCCGTGGCGGTGCCGCCGCCTCAGGGCGCTCGGCGGGCCGGGCCGGGGGAGGGCAGGAAATGGCGCCGCTCCCCCCGGCGCGCGGGAGCCGCGCCGCCCGCGGC
>JAWWES010000168.1:10339895-10367534 GCA_035583135.1 Lophotriccus pileatus | reverse complement strand
GTCGGTCTGGGGGCTTCGGCTGTTTTTGTGTTTTTTTCCCTTTTTTAATTTATTTTTTTAATTTTTTTTTTTTTTTTTCTCTTTAATGATGTTTCCATTTTTTGTCGGTCGCTGAGCGGCACCGGAGCAGTTGCCGTGGGAGCTCCCCGGGCCCGGCGCGGCCGGACCCGCGCACGCTCCGGGAGGGACAATCCGCCGCTCCGGCCCAGGGTCGCTGCTGTTTAACGCGGCTGCGGCCGCGCTCGCACCGGAGAAGGCCCTGGCACCTTCTCGGCTTCTGAATCCATCTATTTTGGTGCATCTCTTTCAGCTTGCCGAAGTGCAAGAGCATCTTAATTTTCTTCTTTTTTTTTTTTTTTTTAATAACTGCTCCTGTCGTTCCCGTCAGCTTTTCTCCTCCAGAACTTCCAATAGAACGGGATAACGAGAAGCTGCCTCCTCTAGAAAAACTGCCTGCAATAATACAAAGATTTTTTAATTTTGTTTTCTGATATGGTCTTACTTGTGATGCTTTTTTTTTTCGTCGAGAAAAAATTGACTTGACTTCCGTGGAAGTTTTAATTTTCTGTTAGGACAAGCCTGCAGTTAAGCAGGTCCAGTTCTGTATGAAGTCTCTTAGGGGTTGGTTTTGAGCTATCAAAGAATTGCATTTACCGTCACGTGCAGAGCGATACGAGTACTCGTAGGGAATATTACTCGTGTTTCCACTGATGCAGGAACTCCAGCCTTACTGTCATTCAAAGAAAACATATTTCTCTTTTCATACAGTTTTATCCGGGTTCTGCTTCAGGTGCTGTGAATCTGCAGTCGCAGAGGACTGTGCACCAGATATTTCTGTTGTAGCTTTGAGGTGATCCTACCTGAAAGATTAAATTCGATGTAATTAGTAGCTTTTTAAAATAGCCTACGTGTAGTGTATTTTTAGCTTTGTGCGTTTGCCATACGGCTTTAGCACGGCAGAGTACGATGTGGCCGTGTTTTCTTGGCTTCTTTCTTTGTATTTCTGCATAAAGCCATACGTGTAAGCGATTAGTCTTAACCAGTGGACACGAAACTCGGGAATATGTAGTCAAATAATCGATGATTGTTTTGGTAGTAGATGGCAGCTTAAATCAGATATGAAAATAAACATTTTAAAGAGTTTTGAGCATTTCAAATTGGTGTTAAAATGTCATTCGTAATACCGTATCTGAGGAAGACTAATTTTGCTTAAGTATGACATGTTTTTTAGCCAGAAAGTCACACGGACTTCTTTGTCTTCATGCTGGTGTAGCATGACGCTTTTCTCAGGAGAGGGGCACAGCAATTTCCAAGTGATAAATAGGCCTGATAATGGGTGCCAAGATTAGTGTGTGAATTTGGGGTTGTTTTCTCTAGAATATCTCATGTCATGTGCAGCTTTGGCTCAGTGGACTGTTAGCGGCTCACATGTTTCTGTCCTGTGCTGCCCAGGAGAAGGGAACTGGCAGGGGCTGGAGCAGGGAACAGGTCTAAACTGCAGGCTGCTGCTGGTGGCTGCCTGCTCACCTGCAGTTCTCTGTGGGATGTGCACAGGACTAGGCTGAGGGTTCCTTCGTTTAAGTTTGGTCAGGATGGCTTCGCTTAAGAGTGCGGGATGTTGATCTTTCCTTGCCATTGCATGTGAGCCTTAAGAGTTTTGGGTTAAAACATGCTCAGCGTAGGTGGAGTCTTTGAGAAACACTTGTTAATTAAGGTCTAAGGAGTCCTTAGTTGGCACCTATGAAACTCATTGTTTTCTAAAGTGTAGGGCTCAGCTGAATTTGGATGAGTTTCCACACAAAGCTAGCAGCACATTCCAGATAATCAAGGCAATAATCAGGGCAGTTCTTCCAGTTTCAGTCGTTAGAATGGCCAGTGTAAATATTCATGAGGAAAATCGAACTGCCTCAGTGCTCGTGTTCTCCAATTCCTGTATTACTGTTTCATGTCTGCGTTTTGACTTGTACCTGCTTCCTTGTTAATCCCCACGATTTTTGCTGCTTTTATAACTCCTGCATCCTCTGACATATGTATGTACATAGCACAGCATCGCAGGCCAGCTTTTCCTTGCCACTGGCTTTTTTTCCTGTGTTGGCACATCTCCTGCCCATCTCTGCAGCTCACCAGTAATGATTTTCTGCTGGGCATCAATAGGGGGCAGTTTGTTTTTTCATCTCCTGTGCTAAAAGGAAATCGGTGCACCTGGTAAAGAGAGCATGAATTGGGTAGTCTTTTCCTGTACCTTGTGTCTCAGAAAGATCCCAAAAGATGGAAGGAAGACTTTTGCTTAGCTTACGGATCCCTAAAATAGACCGATCCAAGCATGGATCCTCTTCTTGAATCTGAGCACGGGTATTGCTCTGAGTCTGAGGGAGGTGCCTCTCCATGGACACCACTTCTAGGCAGGAGGGGAAGGAAGCCTTGCAGCCCATAGCACAGGTGGGCATTGTGGGGTTTTGCCTGTACCTGAGTCTGCAGCATCATTTACTCTTGGTTGTATTTACTTAAGTGAGTATGATTTTGGTTCTCTCACTCTGTGTGCTAGCAACTGTTGATCAGTTATGGAAAACTAGAATTGGATTAAGTGAGTAAATGCTTCTAGTGATTTAGTATGTTAATATTTTCAGGTTTACCCTGCTTTTTTAGTTGTGTAGTGGGGTTGTACTTTGCTCCACCAAGATAGTATTTGCTAAATAAGTTCTCGGTTTTAAAGGGAATTTACAGTTCCAGTAAGTTCTGTGATTCTTCAAGGTTGACATCAGAGTTATACTTAAAAACTACATAACACTTCCTTCAGTCTGTATCTTATTGTCTTCAGAACGTTTCCTCCTCTATACACTTCTTGAGTGGAAAATTGTGTTACCTGCCCAATACCCTTGCACTTCATTTCTGTTGACAGACTTTTCTGGAATTGGAGGATGGGTCCATACCTGCAAGTTAATTGGTGTTGCCCATATTTTAAGTATATGCACGCTGAGCTAATGTACTACCCAGACTTTCACAGAATGTATTGAGATGTACTGGTTTTCAATTTACATTTGTAATGTGGTTTTGGCAATCCAATAGACTGCCCGTTCAGTTCCTGAAATACAAGCCTGGCTAAAAACACTGCCGTTAACTGTCATGGCTCCTGCTGATACATCTCTAATGTAGTTATCAGATTACTAATTAACTCCTAACCACACAAAGAAAACATTCAAAATTCCTTCTTTTGTTAGCAGTCTCAGTGGATTTGCAGGATTTGAAATGGCATAGCCAGGATTAATTTGTTTTGGGGGTGTAAATAAGTCACTTCCATGATTTCCTGACAATTAAGAAATAAGTCTGTTTGACATTAAAGTAAAACATGGATAGAAATAGTTGGTCTCAGTTTCTTTCAGATTTTTAGCCCTTATGTATTTACCTGTTCACCAGATATTCCCAGTTTTAAATAAAACACTGATATAACTGGAGGCTTTATGATTTAAGGATTAAGTTGCTCCCTGAAGTTCTTCAGAAATTAACTGTATCTGGTTTTTTTTTAACTGCAAATAGGCATTATTCTAGGAGTAATTTGGATACAATTCTGACATGAACCACCTGGATGCCTTCTTGCTATAGTCAGCATTTTAGGTATATATACACTTAATGTTAAAAGTAAACAGAAGCCAAAAAGAAGAACTTATTTTAAAAACACACGGTTTCATCTCTTAAGTGCTTTAAATGTATTTTTGCACTTCATGACTTCCAGGGTGAAACTCCACTGGAATGACATCTTGTGCTTTATCTCATGAACGTGCTGAAAAAGTATTTAAGTTTGGGTGTTTTTTTCAGAAGATCATGTAACCTACCATAGTTTCAGGCTTTTTTTCCCCTGAATTTGCACTTTATAATTATTTATCCTTACTTTTCTTTTTACTCTTAAAACTCAATTAATTTATTACCAGTTAGTCTACAGGAAAGAAGATGAGAGGTTTTTTTAGAAAAGATGTGCCTGAGCATTAATAATACAAGTTTGGCCAGGAGAGAAGAAACGTGTTTTAGCTTTGAGCAAGGAATATCACCTGAGTTGAATCTTGATGGCCTGTTTTGGTAGGCGAGTTCCATTGCTCCTGTTGCAGTAGGTCTGCAGGCCATTCCATACACACGCTCTCATTGTTGCATTGCTCATTGACCAAGGGCATTAGTACACTTTTGTACTTTATTAATAAAGTACCAAAGTAATTTTCAGAATCCTGGTCTTTCTACCTCTGCAGACAGTGCTGTATGGATCTCAATGGCTTGTCAGCTTCCATGCAGGATTTTTGGAACTGGCGCTGTTGGGAGACTCTGAAATGGTTCAAATTGCTGGCTCAAGGCTGTGCTGCTCACTTGGAAGCAGTGGTGCTGTAACAGTGCACCCAAAGCAGATGTGGTCCTGGAACTGTGTGTCTGCTGTGAGGTGCTTGTCCCAGAGCTGCAGCAGCAGTTTAATTAGCTTTCTGTCAGCACTGCTGACAGCTCACATGCTAATGGAACTACACTGGCCTCCTTTGTTTAACCAGTAATTTCTTCTGTCATATATTCAAGGAGCATATGAAGTAAGCAGACATATTTGGGATCAACCTGAGTCTTTTCTACACGTGTAGGACTTCTTGGTGGGTGGCTTTCTGATCTGCCTGTGTTTAAATGCCATACATTTGGAAATAATAGCAACCTTAGCACTCCCACAGTGTGAAATTACACACATATGCATCATCTCATAATATTACATATAAAATGCCAACATTGATCTCTGACAATTTGTAGATGGTATTTGCAATGTAAACTATATGGTAATGACTTTTTGGGGAAAAAGACTGCTGGAACATAAAATAATCTTGTTAGGCTAAATGTGGTTCTCATGGCTCTCACTGAAGTCAGACTTGTGCGTCGTTATGGCAGTGATAAATTGGGTCTTGCATTTCTCTGTTATTTCTGAGGAGATACCAAACACTGTGGCAGGAATTAGTCTTGGACTGCATTATTATCAGGATGTATCTGTTTTGGAACAGAAGAGTAGAAATACTGTAAAAAGGAGCCTTGAGTTTGACTGCAAGCCTCTGCTTTGGGCACCCTGAGTCTCTGCAGGTCAGCTGTGCTGCCACCCTGAGCATGTACATCGAGCTTATGCTCTTGGCAGTGCTATCAGTCTTGGTCAGGTTCTTTTCCAGGGCCAGGCTTAGAGCCCATGGTTTATAATTCACACACTTCTTTACCATGTAGAAAATTAGAAACTAATTGTGTAATTTGCTGTTAAATTGCTTATCTTACCCCTTTATCTAAATCCAACCATTGTTACCAGATTCCATACTACAGATTTTTGTTCTGTGTTTCAGCCTGGTTTCTCTCTTATACTGTGGATGATTAATGTGGTGGAAACTGATGTTTAATTATGTTTTGCATTTACAAGAGACTGGAGAAGATACAGTAAAAGACATTGAGATTATATGAGAAATATTTAGAAGTGCCTGACATTAAATAGTCTGTTATATTTATTTGTTGGAAGTCAGTCTCAATGATTACAGCATAAACCCCAATGTTTCAGTGCAATGGTAAAGTACTGGAAAAGGTAAGGGCTGTTGACGAAGAAATCCACATCTATTGAAGCATTTGCTCAAAGCACCCACAGGATCTAGATTTCATTTCGGACCCTGCTCCAGATTTCTCCTGTAATACTGGAAAATATTAACATACAGGTACATAGGGGAACAGAAGTAAGATTGTAGTCTTTAGTTCTCCCATGTTTGTATTTCTAAGCTTATAAGTGACAAATGACTTCATATAATTAGTTAAAAAAATGCTAAAAGTCCTCTTAAAAAACTTTGTGTGGACAAGCATTTTCCTGTCCACGCCAGACGTTTTTTGCATTGAGACCCAGAAGGCTGTAGCGCATATCAGTTATCAGTTGAAGTGTATTTGACCAGATTGTCAATTGTAGATACTAATTTGGTCTTAGACAAATGTTTGTTACTCAGACTAGTTTTGTGAAATTACTGATATTTGCAACCATGTGAGTTTTAAAGGACCCTAATGCAGCCAGTAGCCAGTTCAGAGAAAGCTTAATTACGTTACTGTGCTGATAAACTGATTTTGGGATGCAGCTTTGTCAAACGTGGGAGTGCTGTTTTCTGAAAGTTATTAATGAAAATTTTGCTACTGCGAGGTTATATGTCACTTGCTGACTTACTTTTCTTGATTGGTTTTTACTTGATGTTTCTCTAACTTTTATAAAATTACAATCGTTTTGTACATTATTTAGTCGTGTATTGAAATAAAAATGATGTTGCTTTTAAAACGAAATAAGTGGGTATTATTTCCAACTACTCAGTGCTGTCTTCACAATGTGAGTGAACAATGACAAAGTTACTGAATGTCTGGAGTAGCTTTTCTCCTGTCTGACTTTCCCAGTTCTTTCCACACATTCAAGATTGTATTTTATAACAGTAAGTTTTCCATGACTGCTATTACAAACTTTATTCCATTTCCCGTGAATCATCCTGTAAGCATCATCTTTTTTTCTCTAAGGAGTTTCTCTACTGCAGGTTTTCTCCTTTATCCAGCAACGCAGTGATTTAGTCTTTCTTTAAATGATGGATTCCTGCTACTTTCCAGTTTCAGTGGTGTCTTCTCATGATGTACTTACTCTCAGCTGCTGGAGTTCCCAAGTGCCCTGAACTCCCTTCCTGCTCCATGGCAGCCATGCGCTCTGCCAGCTCTTCCCTCGCATTTTGACTGCCTGAATCCCTCTGTTGTGTCTTAGGTGCTTGATTCCTGTTTTTAGTGGAGATTCCTGTTTCCAGTTGCTAAATTGAGTTTATGTAAAATCCAGTCTTTTAATGTTGCATCTTTTCTCCAAAACAAGTGGTGGCACCCAGAAGATATTATTTGAGTGTTAGTGGAGAATAAAATACAGGAGGTCCTCTCTAGATGGGCAACCTAATGAAGTCTTCATGAAAAATACTTTATTTTTAACCAACTCCCCTGACTACTGAGAATTTAATGTGTGCCTGAGTTCAGCTTTTTCAATTCACATAATTTGCAGGAGGAAAGGGGTGGTTTGTGTTTTTTTGTGTTCTGTGTTTTCTTTTTTTAATAAAATATTGTACCTGTGTACTTAATTTAATTATCAGTGTTATACTGGTGTTACTGGCTGTTGCTTCCTTCTGTCAGACACTGTTTTCAGTTCAGAGATTTTTAGTCTTTTTTTTATCTGGGTCTGACTATTTTTGAGAAGTATTTTAACCACCTTAAAGAATGGTAAGATATTCTCTACATGGATACCATAGGAGTGTTTTGGTGACTAATGGTTTCAGGAATGCAAGATGTGTTACTGTCCTTGTGAAAGTCTTCCCAAAAACCATTAACGTGCCTTTGAAAATTGCAACTTGAGTATGATCTGTGAAGATTTGCAACAGAGTTCAGGAAGTCAAGTCTCAGATTTTCACTTCAGTGAGCACTTCATGACTGAGTCTGTACTTGTCTTTTCTGTTGGACAGCTCTTAAGATTAAGAATACATGTGCGTCGATTTTGCTGAGCTGCCACACAGGCTCCACCCCAGAGTTCCCGTCTTTTCCTAAAAATGAGTGCTTCCAGCTGCTTTTTAACTCATGAGTTGCACTATTTGCAGTGGGTCAAGGAAATCTTTCTCCTACCAGATTTTTGCTGACAAAACTCCTGACAGGTTTAAGGAAAAATGCTTAGAGATGCAAATGCACAGAAATAAAAGCAATGAGGTGGATTAGGGGAAAAAAAGCTGGCGAGATCCACATTGGAAAAAGAATGGAGGCAAATTTGCTGGAAGCTCAGGAGAAAGTGTATAAGCCAGTTAGGGGAAAAGAGGATGGAAGAGAGTGACTGATGGAGGTAAGGGAAGATATTTGAGTTTGATGAAAACAGTGGTTTTGGAAAAGCAAAGCAAATTAAAATACATTAGGACAGTAGATTTACAGGGTAGATGATATACCCAGAGCATGGGGATACTGTTTTAAGTGTATGCATTATAAGGATTATCTTAGAGCAGTTTAAGTTAGAAGGGACTTCCAGAAGTTACCTGCCCTGATCAAGGCAGGTCTCTTTAGGCCAGGTTGCCCAAGGCTGTGTCAAGTGGAGTCCTGAACACCTACAGGGAGGGAGAGCCCACAACCTGTCTTGGCAATTCGTTTCTGACCCCTCTTACAAAATAATGCTGTAGCAGCAGCCTCTCTGACAGGATGATCATTTCTCTGCAGGCCAACTTTACATCTTTCCTTGTTCTCAGAGCTCATAGCCCTGTCTGGTTAGTCTGTGTTTTCCACTGGGGAGAAGGAACGGAGGCTGAAAGGGAGCAGCACATCCACTCCTGGCTGAGGGTGCTCCTCCCTGCACAGCAGTGACAGCGCACAACTGCTGTCACCAAAAAGGGAGTGAGTGCTGGGGGTTGCTGTCTGGCAGGGTTCCAGTGCTCCAACCCCTGTTATGGGGGATGTGCTTCCAAGGTGAGTCTAAACATGAAATGTCTTCAATCAGGGAGGCAGGAAGGTGATAGTGGTGTGATGGGCATGTAGAACAGACCAGCAGGAAGAGAAAACTTGGAGACTAGTGCAGAAGGAGCTGGTATGGACATGGGAGTATTTTAGATTGTTCTGATAAGAGGGATGGGATTATATTTGGGAAGAGGGATGTCCTGGGAAATTTAGTACCATGGTAAGACTGGCTGAAGAAGGAAATTGGTACTTCAAGGAGAAGGGATAGAGCTGAGGATAAGAAACTTAGTGGAAGGACAGAGGATTGGGAAAAGGATATGTTGGAAGGGATCATTTAAAGTAACTAAATTTGGGAGAAGGCAGCAATATAGTCTGTGTAAGTTACTGTGTAAGATGATAGTGGTTGCTCAGCTCATGTGGAATAGAGGAAAGTAGTGGACATTGCTCTGTGTGCAGCCAGCAGTCCACGCGTGTGATAGTTGTTAGTCAGCAATGCTATAGTAACAAACACTGAAACAATTTAGACAAATACTATTGCTCCTTCGGCCGTTGAATTTATCTGCTTCCAGAATAGCTACTGACCCCTTAAGCCATTGGTTCTGCTCAGCTGTGCAGCTGTCTGTGTTGATGGGATTCCTCACTACTGCCCCAAAGGTGAGAGAAGAGCCCTAAGCCCGGGAGAAAGGCAGATAGTACATTAGAGGATCCTTACAAGAAACTTACCAGCTTGCAGGAAGTTAATTTAAGTAATTATGGCATTATATGCTAGTGGTGCACAGAGGGTCTGTCTTCTTAACTGCTAACAGAGGTCTGTGGTGTCAGTATTTTCCATTCACTGAATTTTCAGGACACCTCATGGAAGCAGGTTGCAAAACAGCCAGACCATTTCACACATCAAAGAAAGGCTACACAGCCACTGGTTTTGACTAGAACTGTACAGTGAAACAATTCCAGCAGGGACTGCGCCTCAAAGGCCTTTCAGCTCAGGTAAGCTTGTCCAGCATTCCCTGTCTTAGATAAAGTTTCTTGTAAGGATCCTCTAATGTTCTATCAGCCCTGGCTGAAGTGTGGCGAAAAGCAGCTGCTTGTGCCTCGGCTTGTCCTCTGCTCGGACTAAGAAACTGAAGTAGCTGCCTGCAGCTCTAGGAAATGGTCTGGCTCACTGTGTACACTTGGATGTATTTGGAAAACATTACTTGGGTATAACTTTCAACTACTTAATGAGTGTACCTACCTTTTAAATACTGTAGGCATGCTGGAGTATCTACATGGTCTAATTTTGCATTCCTTATTCTTTAGTTCTGACATAGGCGTGGGTTTCTCAGTGGTCTTTGAGACTGTCGATGAATTATCCAAGGGTAGATTTCTGAGAGCTAAAAATAGTTTAGTTATTTAGAAATGTAATCATAAGTAAGTTAAAAACCTTAGATTATTCTTCTCAGCCTTGAATTATAAACCAGCAGGTTATAGAACCGTAGTAGGATTGAAAGGTGTGATTGTTTATCTGTAACCTCTCTGTGAGATTATCTAACTGTTTCTTACTGTAAGAAAAACTCTTGACTATCAAGAGGTTGGAGGGAGGGGAATGTAATGCTCTGTAGCCTAGATTCCAGTTCCATGTGATGTTTTTTTTCCCCTCACTTTTCATCCACATCTAAGTGGATGTCACATTAACTAAAGGGCTTGCAGAACTCAGTTGGTTTTTTGTTTGGTCGGGGGTTTTTTTCTCCCTGTGGTTAAAGCCAACATCTGAGTTAGCAGAATGCACTGTTATGTATTTCCTTTATACCTTCTTAATCTAGTAATACTGAACATTATTAATAGCCTTTCAGGTTCAGTAAACTTATAAATCTCCCATATTGAAATATGCCTGGGTAAAAAATCAGTATCCAAAGGGATGGCTGTATCTGGTTCTGTGAGATACAGCAGTCACTCTCTAGTCACTATGCTGTTGTGTCATTAACACATTTCATCATGAGATACTTTTAGCTATTTTAAAGGACAGATTTTTTTTTTTTATTTAAACAGAAATCTTTCTGGAAAGTCGAGGGAAATAATTGGATCATTCTGCTAGACTTACTAATGAAGTGTGCCTTTCCCAGAGTATGATAGGTTCGACCTGGCACTGGAGAGATGTTTAATTTATGCAGGTAAAGGCCTGCTGTTGTCAGGGGTGACCGTGGATGAATTGTCAGCCTTATTTTAATTCTGGGGACAAACAGATATCATTACTTATACTGTCATTACCACCATTATTCTTTATACATTGATTAAATAATTTATATTTAACTGAAATCTAAATGTGGTTGATGCAGTTTAATTTGGTATCTACTATGTGAGGTCCTTAACAGCTTAGTTAATTCAGAAAGTAATGTTTACCTATTTCAGATAACTTTTATTCCTCTGAAGTATTTTCCATGCACCCTTTTCATGTAAAACATAACGAAATATTTGTTGCAGCCATATAAAAATCACATTAAACTGGGATTAACTCATTCTGGTTCTGTATTTAAATCTTCTATTTTGTGAATGCTTCCTTTCTAGGTAGACAATGTTATTAGCTCAGATAAATCGAGACTCTCAGGGAATGACTGAATTTTCTGGAGGAGGAATGGAGGCCCAGCATGTGACTCTGTGTCTAACAGAAGCTGTAGCTGTGCAAGGTGAACCTTCAAGTTACAATATCTCAACGTTATTGTGTCTTTCCTCTTTGAAACTTGGATAAAACACTAAAATTCATGTGGTACATTTGAAATGAAAAGTCTAACAGAAAATAGTTAACTGTGATTGGTTAAATTCACTAATTTAATTCTGAAAGGAAATTATCTCTTAATTAAGAGAATAGAAGTGTAAATGTGCCAAAATGCAAAATATAAAATCTGACTTTATTCTCAGTATAGTCTTGCTATTTTATACTTTGTAACTTCAGTTTATATCTATGTGGGCATTAAACAAGTTTTGAAATAGATTAGTGGCCTAAGATTGGCTTAATGTTTTCTGACAGCTTTATTATGATTTTACATGATTACAAACTCTTTCCCATATTTTAATCTAAATAGTTTTGTGTGTATCAATGACAGCTAGTGTTGTACAAAACAAAAATATCAATACAGGTATAGATATTGTTATTTAATTGTTGACTCTCATGGCCTAATTTGTAATTATTTATTTAGTGTCACTGTGTATCTTTTTAGTTAAGGAAAATAACATTTGAGCTGTCATGTTTACAGAGCAAAATCTTGAACATATGTCCCAAATGTGTGGCCAAGGTTCAAAACCCAGAAAGCAAGTAAGAACTATTTGCCAGTATTCTTTAAATTTTCTTCCCTGCCAGATGGAGACAACTTAGAAAACATGGAAGGTGTGAGTTTGCAAGCAGTTACCCTGGCTGATGGCTCCACTGCTTACATACAGCACAATTCTAAAGGTACGTAAAGGACTGGAAGTTGATGGGTATTGAAAGGGTATCCCCCTTTTTAGCCCTCTCTTTGGATTTTAAAGTCAGGCAAAATCTGTACAATGTTTATGAAGTTCCAATTCCAGTTGGAAATTACAGGTATTACAGTAATATTATAAAATAAATATTTACTTATGCTGATGATAAGATGTAAAAATCAAATTCAGAACATGAGTCAAACAAAAGTGAAGTGATCTTTACAGTTCAAACTGAAATATCAGCATTCTGCCCACTGGGTAGAACAGCATACCTTTTCCATTTTTGTAATCCCAGAATTTTAAAACCTCTGTGCAGTTACACTGTGCTTACTCTTTACCAGACATTATTTCTTGATATTATTTTATTTATATTTTAATTCAGAAAGTATCAACTGTGTGTTTAATGTGTTAGACAATTAGAATTCTTAAAATATTCTTTGTATTTCAGATGGTAAATTAATGGATGGCCAAGTGATTCAATTGGAAGATGGTTCTGCTGCTTATGTTCAACATGTTCCTATGCCTAAAAGCAGTGAGTGCAATAATACAAAACATATGTTACAAAATAATGTATTACTGATAAATATTGATCAATTAATTAACAGTTGTGATAATAGCTTGATTTCTTATTGTAATGGAAACAGTCATGAAGTGATCTTGGGTATGTTGTAATCCTGTGTATTTAGTGTTTAATCTTTCCAACTAAGGTGTTCTTCAGACTGTTGTTCTGTAATTCTGTGAGCAGGGGACAGCTTGCGTCTGGAGGATGGGCAGGCAGTTCAGCTGGAAGATGGAACCACAGCGTTTATTCACCACACCTCGAAAGGTAACTTTCTTTTTCGAAGTGTGATTCGTTACATTAGCATTCAACAGAGCTTCAGCAATATCAAATATGATACTCTCTTAAAACTATCACATTAGTTAGTGTGATCCCCAGTGTAAATTACTTGTTGCCTTTACTTTGTGACATCTAGAAATTGCTGAAATGGGACTGCTTCGGTTCCCTATTTGGGCCTCATATAACAGTTATAAACAGAATCCAAACCAGCATATTCCACATTTTCTTATTAACCCAGGGTCACATTAGAGTAAATGTATGTCATGCTAGTAGAGAATGTAGGGCCTTAATCAGATGTCAGCAGTAATTGCATGTGAAAATGGAAGAGAGAGAATTAGGTAAGAATCAGTCAATCTTGCTTGACCTAAAGAATGTAGAGATTGGCTTAACATGCTATTGACGATTTTGCCATTAGGCAGTAGGGCAGAAAACGTGACAGCTGACAGGCAAGAATGCATATGTATTTATTCCAGATGATAACTTATGTTTCTGTAGAAGATGATTATACTATGTAATACCACTTCTCTAGAAAAAGTGGTCAAGTATGTATTTTAGGTCTGTTTAAACCAGTGTGACAATACCAAGAAGAGAGAATGTAATAAAGAATTTTTTTGTTAAAAGTAATTATATATTGTATGTGTTTCTTTGCATATTTGCATGATTCTGTACTTAAAATGATCAGAATTACTAGTTCTAAAATCTGAAGTATTGACATCAATACATGTTACATTATTTTAATTTTATTATGAGTGGATATGAAATGGAAAACATACTTGTGTTCCTGGTTTCCTTTGTAAATAAAGCTAGACCAATATAAATTTTTGTTTGTACTTTCATAGGTGCAGAAATAAAACTATAGGAGGTATTGTCTTGAAAAAAATTTCCTCAGTGCTATTCATAGTGTTACTTTAAGTGTTTATATTTCTCATATACTAGTGGTTATATTTCTCATATATCTCATATGTATTCATGACTTTAGGAGACGTTTCCTGAAGAGCAGCAGTGTCCCATGTAACACGCAGACGTTGCTGTTCCTTTTAGAATCCTAACACTTTGTAATACCCTTTCTCAGACAGTTATGACCAGAGTGCATTACAAGCTGTCCAGCTGGAGGATGGAACCACTGCCTACATCCACCACACGGTGCAGATGCCGCAGTCAGACACCATTTTAGCCATCCAGGCTGACGGCACAGTGGCAGGACTTCACACGGGAGATGCTGCCATCGACCCAGACACCATCAGCGCTTTGGAGCAGTACGCAGCCAAGGTACTGACACGTGTTTTCTCCATCCATAGTGTTTTAGTGTAGCAGCAAAAGCCAACTGTCATCTAAGAATTAAAATTATAATTAAGAGAGCCTTAGACTTTTAGAAGAGAGAACACCAAGTTGTCATGACAGTGCTTCCCTGTCATGACCAGCTCTAGTGTGTAGTGTGCAGAAAAAAAAAGACTGAATGCTGAAGTCAGACCGATTTGGAAAGCGATTTACATAGCTAGATAATAATCTTCTCTATAATACAGCATTGCAAAGGAGCCTCTTGAAAGGACACTCTTTGGAAAGGACAAAAGTTAAATTATTCTTGCTAGCCACTGTTGCTGGATTTCTTTTTTTCCTGATTGGGAAGAGGATGGCCTGGTGTACTGGGCAAGGACAACACATGGTATGAAGTGTAAAAAATTGACAGAAAATTGACAGTTACTGACCTAGGGAAAAACTTCTTTGATCCATACTTTCAATAGTAAAATGCAGTATGATGCTCAAAATCCATGCTGTGCACTCTACTGGACTAAGCATGATGTAAGGATAGTAATGGGTGATGCAACTTCAGGACTATAGTTTAGCAGTGTCCCGGTTGCTGGATAATGACCATCAGTGCCAGTATTGCTCTGGAAAAAGAGTAGAATAAATTTTAAAATCTGTCTTCTAGAGTCACTGAGAGTTGTCAAATTTTGGGAGAAGGCCAGTTGGGATAATTAAATGGCTTATGCACTATTCTTTCTATTAGGCTTCTGTCTGTTACAACTGAGAGATCCTAACACAGCCAGTCAAATTGTGTTGTGTTTGGCTATGCCTTAACATTTCATAAAATAAAAGGTAGTTCAAGATCAGTGGAACTCCAATGACAAGCTTTTATGCACTCTGTAAGTACTATTTCGTGTAGGTTTAAATCAGTCATAACTTTGCCCTTCTTAAGTAGCAACTACATTAATCATAATTTCTGATAAATTTTTTTTGAGAAGGTAAAGAAGAAACACAAGAAATGCAAATAAATTTGCATTTTTGCCCTATTTATCTCAGTATGTCTTTTTTTAATTCTGTAATGTGAATTTGTTTTCTGTAGTGCACTTGTCTATGTTTAGGGAAAATTCTATTTATTTTCTTTAAACTTTCATCTCAGAACTTTATTCTGAGAGGTACTGCTCGAACCTCTGGGGAAAGTCAGTAGAAGTGAGTTTCCAAGTACTATACCTGGTTTGCTTACAAAAGCAAATGATAGCTCACTGGTCACAATCCTAAAAGGAGAATTGAGATTTTGGGATTCTACTCCATGTGTCTGTACACTTCACAGTGAGGCAATGTACACTTTGCATAGCAGCTTTTCAATGGTATAGACATGTTGAAAAAGGTACAGGAAGAAATTAAATACATAAATTAAGTGTATGATAGAATGTTATAAAATTTTAAGTGACACAAAGAAGAGTAGTGGTTTGTCATTGTCTGTACCAGTTTCAGAACTGGAAACATCAGATGAAACTCTCAGGTGATGGTTCAAGAAAAACAAGGGAAGAATACTTTTTCAAACAGCACAAAGTTAAGCCAAGGCACTGCTTGTAGGATATTTTGCATGCTAATATATCCCTGGAATCAAAGAGTAATTAGATAAATTCATAGAAGAAAAATGTGTCCATGGCTATTAGGTAGGAACACGTGACTTCTGGTTCAGGAAGTTCATAAGCCGCAAATTGCTTGGAGGTTGGAAGAATATTTTTGGGAATGCATCACTACATGCTTGACCTGTTTGTTTAGTGTTCTCCAGCATCTGGTACTGGCTGCTGTTGGAAATTAAATGGTGCACTAGTATGGCCTTTAGTTTGACTCAGTGTAGGTGTTGTTACATTTTTAATTGAAGGAAGACTAAAACTTTCTTTAAAATATAAGACAATCTTCTAGGAGGAACTCAAAGATCTGCTTTGGAATCCTTCCAGAATTCTCACAATACTGCAAAAGAGAGATTTAAAATTGGGTGTCTTTTTTTTTTTTTCTTTTAAGATTTTATTTTCAAAACTTGAAAGTGCAAAGAAAATTTCAAAGGCGGGTTTGGAGAGTGGTGGTTCTTCTGTTTCCCTGTCCTACATAACAGGCAGAAAGAGCAAAGATCAGTGCAGAAAGGATCAGTACAGAAACTATTAAGAGTTCATACAAAGAGATCCAAGGAGACTACACAGAAGCTCACTGGTGGAACGTGTACCTTTTTCATTGTCCCTTGCTCCTCCTTCAGGCATGGTACTACTTGCCCACATCTTGCAAAACACATGCAGACTTAACTATAATCCTCTTAATTTTGGGCTGAGTCATTGCCACCTTTCTCCCAAAGCAGTCAAGGAAAAAAGAGATCCTTGCTCTCTGTGAAAATAAAGTCAGGAGATACGTGATAGAATTGTGAAGACGTTACAACACATACTGTCCTTCCATAAGCTCTTTTCCTGACACATTACAGCTGTTGGCAAAGTACAGTTCCTGGGATTTGGGCATGTCTCCACATATGTATGCACGTTCTGTTTGGATCAATTGTTTCCAGAGGCATTGATGAAGTTCTAATTTCATTTCAGCAGTTACTTTCTCAACCAACAACAGGAGGTTCAGGAGGAAGTAATTTAAGTCTCCTTTCCGTGAAGGTTCTCTCCCCTTCCTTTAAAAATTCCACGGGAGGAGGTCCCAAAATGGCTATTGTTTCCTTTAAAAAAACCCACCCAAAACCCACCTGCTTTCAGACTCTGTTTGCAATCTTTTTGTAATGTAGACTTGCCTCTGCTTGGGTGCTTTCCTCTTCACTGTTATAGCTTGAAGTTCCCAAGAGTTTATTGCTGACAATTGTCTAATTTAGAGAGACAGTACAGTTTGAGAACCTTCTTAGGGGGCAAGTTCATCTCCTGTCTCCAGGTGAACTGATGCTTTGGGCATCAGTTTGACACAACCACAGCATTGTCAGGAGCCTGCTCTGACCTCCTTAAGGAAAGGGCATGAGCATCCGCGATGGGGTAGGGTTCCTGCCAAGCTGTTTTAGATAATAAAAAATCACTTAGACTAAGTTTAGGCGCATTAATCTCAGTCTTGAGTATAATGGATGCAGAGAGTGAATGCCTGTGCTTAATACAGAGGCAATTAAGGAATGGGAAACTATATAAAGGATACTTTAATTTTTTCTACAGTGACTAGTAAGACTGTTCTTTGAGTCGCTGCATGTGAGAGAGTTGTGGGGTTTTTTGTTTGTTTGTTTGTTTTTAACTGAGGAATTATACTTTTATTTAAATAAAAATGTCACATTAACATCTAATACTCTTTCAGATATTTTTATAAGCTCCTTGGAAAGCAGCAATACCTTTCTTCTCCTGTAGAACGTTTTTAAAAACAAACCCATAGAGCAATACACAAGTTCTTGCTTAGCTGTTGTAATTTGACTAGTTCAAATTGAGATGTAATACATATTGTCTTAACTCCTTTGGAATCAAATTACCTGTGCTGTTCAAAACAAGTAATTTCTGCTTAATGTGGAGTGAGATAGGTCCTTATTAAAAGGATATTATTCCTTATTATTTACTTCCTTATAAAGAAAGTAAATGTTTGGGTTTTTTTTCTGTCAGAACTTAGTATTGTTAAATTTACAAAATTTATAAAGCAACTTTGATATACCCCTTTGCCTATTCTGTAATGCAGGTGCTGCATGTGGTGATTTTTATGAAAGCAGGATCACCATGTTCCAAGAGGGAGCTAGAGAGCTATGAAATAATAAACCCTCAGGATCTGTCTGTAACCCTTTGTCTTTCAAATGAGTAAAAATAACCTGTAAATGTTTTTCCCATTTCAATTTTGTTTTTCAGGTGTCTATTGATGGAAATGACAGTGTTAGTGGCACAGGAATGATAGGTGAAAATGAACAAGATAAAAAAATGCAGGTATGTGCCCAATACAAAATAAGTATATTAATTTCTTCTGCCTTCTGTGCCCAGCAAGCTGCATGACAGGTAGTCCTGTAGCCATGAATTAGGGTCTGCTGCTACCCCTCAGGAGTCTTAGATCTCAGACCTATACAGATAGATTGTACTTTGTGCAAGATGCTGTCACGAGATTTTAAAAAGATCATCTAATACTTACTGTTTTCTAGGGGTTTTTTTCTGTTAAAAGGTAATTAAAGATTATGTTGGGTTTCTAAGATTTTTCAAGCTGACCTGGGTATTTAATCAGTAAGAGTGTAAGTATTTCAGAAGTTCTTTTCCAGAGAAGGAACTGACTTCTGACAGTATTTAAAGCAGAAAGAATGCTGTCTCAATTAATTACTTATTTTCTTCTCAAGAGAGACCATTCCAGGCATATGTCTGGAACTGTTCTCTCTTGGATGACTTATTTTGATTCCATTTGCCCTGTCAGGGTGCCTGACTGTTATTGCAGGTTTTATAAGGAATCAGTAGATAAGAGTGTTGTTCCTAGTGAATGCTTAAAGAAGCAGAAAAGTACTTCCATTTCTTATTCTGGATTCATGTTGTTAGTACATAGAAATATAAAATCCTTTTCAATGTGGAAAGATTATCTTAAAAGTTAAAGGGGTAATGGAAAATACGGGTGCAACTTATTAAGTCTCAAGCTTTTTTTTTTTTCCCCTGGGATCCTTAAAATTATGTATTTTTCATAATATTTTATTAAAGGAAAAGACAAAACAAAATGTATTTTGGTCTTCAAAGAGTTATGGCCAACAGCAAAAATAGTACTAAAACCTCTATACCATCACATGTTCAGATGACAAAATCAAAACTGGAAAAGTCATTGCATTGAGAAAGGTTTGCCCAGAGAAGCCCCATCTTTCCTTTTTGTTTATTTAAGAATAATGGACTAGATAAGGAGAAAAAATATCTTCCAACATAAAATACAGTACCTGTGATACAAGTTAGTTTCCACAATATTTAAAGCTGCAGACACCCTACTTTTGCCTGTGTGGCATGACTGTGGAAATGCATGTACCTAATACATGCATTGTTTGCTGTAACTTGCTGTATTCCAGAAAATGAAATGAAGAAATTCAAAGGGTTTGCACACTTGTAGGTTGGAATAGGGATACAATTCCAATAGAAGGCAAAATTCAAGGACGAGTAAGATAAGGTCTTGGTTGGTTTTAACTGAAAGTAAGAGCCTATTAAGCAAATTCCCTGTGACCAGTATCCAGTTAAATGTTGATTTTGGCCTCAGCCCCACACAAAGTGAATCGAAAGGTTGTTTTATCTTAGACATGTATGGCAACATATGTGCCATGTGGAAGTGTGCCAATCTTATGGAGCATTATATGTTCGAAACAAAAGGAGATCTGGTATTTCAAAAGAGATTGAGGCTTAGTCTCAAATTCTGACCCATATAAAGTGTCTTCAGTTGGCCAACTGAAGGGGCCTAAAGCTACCAATTATGTATGAAAATACAAATCATGTTTATATCTTGATTTAAGTAGATACCTACTTATAACTCATTCTGAATTAATATATTACTTGGGATAAAATAGAGTCATATTTACAAGGAGAATTAAATAGGTGTATGTTTATAAACATTTTAAGTCCAGAGGTAACAGATGTAGTACTGTTAAGCAATCATTCAGACTTGCATGTGGTTAGTGAGATGTTTCACTAAAGAAAAGAGCATAAACCCTCTTTGTGATTTCTACCTGTGGAAAAAAAAGACTCTGTGTGCTCAAATGGATATCCTACACTATTTCCTTTCAAACCTGTCATACCCATCTGTTCTTAATACACACTTTGGTTATATGATTCTGCTTTTACATATGCAGTATAAAAACCTTACTCGAGCTCTTTGTTATCTTTGTTTTTCTCTTGTGTTACCTGTCTGAACGCAGGATGCATTTGTGATCTCTTAAAAATAAGGGGTTTTTTAATTCTGTGTATTTAGAAGTGTTTTGAAGCACACAGTTCCTCTCAGCTTCACGTTGTTATTTGCTACCTTCTTCTGACTTTGTGCCTTCTAACATATGAATTTTTTAGTTTCCCTAATGTATTGTCTTCTAAGAACAGTAATTTTAATACTATATCTGTTCTTCTTGAATGATACTGAATTCTTAATAATGCTTGAGTCATACCAGCTAATGTAGTGTGAAGCAACACATGCTTCTGCAAACAGTTGTTTGAACAAACAAATGCTCATGATGTTAAACTGATTTTTTTCCCCTCAGTGTTCTCTTTGATACAAAGAGGGGGAGAAAGATAAAATCTTAACATTGGTTAAATTATGTCTGGTTATTTCCTCACAGATATCAGCACACTATAGAACTGCTTTCATTTTCTTTTAAACTTTGGCATACTTTATAGCAGATCTCTGGAAGTATATGCATATTTTATATGCTGAAACAACAAAGAAATAGTAGTAGGTTTACTGACAGAAAAAAAAAATCAGTGCTTCAGTGCAGACGCTCAACCAAGAGTATTCTTCATGATCTTAATATATGGAAGTGACTTTGTGATTCACGCTATCATAGGTTAAACAATAGTATTAATAATGGGTTTCTTGATCCAGGAGGTTTTGTTTTTTTTCTCCATGGTTCCAGAGAAGCTTTTCTGCAGTGATGCAGTTGAATGTTTCGGTTGATTAAAATTTTATATGTAACTTTGCTTCCTCAGTCTTAAGCACAGTCTGAAGGTAACGGGGGGTATCGCATCCTCTCTGAAGAATCTGTAGGAATGTTGTTCCCAATCAAATTTGATCTATCTGAATGAGGAAGTAGAGGTCGATGTGCAGTTGCAGGGCTGCAGTCTTGCTGGGATGAGGGGGATGTGGTGGGAGAGTTCAGACAACTGAAGTGCTGTGATGGATAGATCCAGGCTCTTTAATGAGGCCAGGTGGAAAAGGAGAGGAGCAGGAGCCGCCCTTCATGTGGGAACAGCAGGACTGCAGAAGGCTCTGCTTTGGGATGGGTCAGAATAACCAGCCTGGGGAGGTTGTGGTGGTTGTGGTCTGCTACAGAGAGCATGGTCAGGAAGAACGTGAGGCCTTCTTCAGACAACTGGAAGAAACCTCATGTTCACAGGCCCACATCTTCATGGGGAATTTTAATGACCTCAGTATCTACTGGAAGGGCATCACAGCAGGGCACGTGAAATGCAGAAGGATTCTGGAGTTTAGAGGTTGCAACTGGCAATCTAAAGCAGGTTACAGAGCAGCTGGCAAGGTGAGTGAGAGACACTTTGCTGGACCTCAGCTGCCAAGAAGAATTAATTGGGAATGTGAAGGCTGGGGGCAGCCTTCAGGAGTCTTCATCCTTAGAGATACTTGGAACCCATTTAGATACTGCTGTGAGGAACTTGCTGCAGCTGACCATGCTTTGAGCTGGAGGTGTTGTCTCCTCATCCATTTTGTGAAATGTTCTTTTGGCAGTTCAGAATAGAATTGGATCCATAAGGAAAGGGAGGTGGTCCAAAAGGGCCGACCCTTTAAAATAGTCTTGATTACTTTGCATACAGTTGTATCAAAGTGCTTACATTTGGGCTTCTGCCTCTGCTCAGTCTGTATGAAAGTTTCTGGCATGTTAGTGTATGAAGAAGCTTTTAAAAGGGGTTTAAGTTGCCTTCTGAAGGTATTCTGTGTGTTTTCCTGTGTGTCATGCCAGAAGGGAGATGCAATCTAAGATTCATTCTGTCTACTCATTTGGACACTTTACCAGTCTTATTTCTTAAATTATTTTGTCTTTTCTATTTAGCTAATTAATGCAAGCATTTAAATTTGGTAGCTACAAGCATGTTTTACAGTTTCTCTCATCAGGATTTATGCTTTTCAGTTACTTATTTCTAGTTAGTTTATTTATTGAGGAGTAAGAAATATGTGGCATAGCAAAGAGAAACAAAAGAAACCTGTCATAATCAGTTCTGGCTTGGTAGCAAAATAAAGTTGTGTGACTTCTCTGATCCATTTTGGTTGTTGGTTTTTTTTAGTGTGTGGTTTGATTTTTTTGTTTGGTGGTTTTGGTTTTGGTTTTTTAAATTTCTTTTTTTTCTTTTAAACTTAAGATTGTCTTGCAAGGACATGGAACAAGAGTGACTGCAAAATCTCAGCAGACTGGAGAGAAAGCCTTTCGCTGTGACTATGATGGCTGTGGCAAACTGTACACAACAGCTCACCATCTTAAGGTGAGAAGATGTACAATGTGCATTGTTACTTTGTAGAAATGATTCTTTTGGAAAGCTTGTGGTTTTAGTAATGGAAGTGAACAGAGAGCCAGTTGCAATAGGGCTGTTTTGTCAAATGTTTATTGGATTCATTTGTCTCAGGTGCTCAGCTGAGTTTGCTTGGTGTTCTGGGTAGATGCAGGTGTGTTAAGCCACTCTGTTGCCATAATATAAGAAATCACTTGTTGAGATCTTTTTCCACCAGCAGTGCCACAATAATTCTGGAATCCAGTGTTCACTTCATCGTCTTTTTTATTGTGTGTGTGTATGATCATGCAAAAATTCTATTTTTTAAAATATTTCACCATCATAATACAAAGTCTGGCTCTTCAAAATGATCTAACATTCAAAAGCTGGAGCATCTTTTCTTTACAGATGGCAAGTCCTTAATTCTCTTCTCTTTTTAAACTATGTAAAGGAATTACTGAAACAGTGAGGGTGTAGAGCTGTTCCCTTTCCAGCTGAGGCTGAGATAATCACTTGCTGATGAGGTAACCTCCTTGCAGTGCTGCCTTTTTTCTGCCTAAATACAGGAGCCAGTGAGTGGCTGACTCTATGGATCACATGCTAAAATTGTGTCTTTGCTGCAGAGGTTTCATGCAATATGAGAGGATCATTGGAAACATTCAGTGGAGTCAAAAATCAGATAGAGAGTGGGCTCTGAGGCATGTTTGCATACTGTCTTTAATGTACATGCATGATGGCAGCTCTGCCCACGTTTACAGAAGTGTTTTGTGCAAAACTGACTAGAAGGATCAGGTTCAACTTTGGAAAGAGACACCTTTGGTTTTAGGGAAAACGTTACTATGTTTCATTATTTTTCATCACTGACGTAAACAGACATTTGAATGTGAATCTTAGGAAGAGAAATAAAACATATTGACTTCGAGAAAGAACTGTTTCTGTGCTGAAGTAACCAAATACATTTCATTAAGTCTCTGTCTTGGATGTCGGCAGGTGCATGAAAGGTCACACACAGGAGACAGACCATATCAGTGTGAACATCCTGGATGTGGCAAAGCATTTGCAACAGGTAATCTTTTGTAGACTAGCTCCTCCTGCTTGTTAGTGTTTGTCTCTGAATAAAGTCTTTAGTGTTGTCTTTTTTAAACTGCTAAGTTGGTTGGAAGAACTGCAAACAAAAAAAAAAGTAATCTTTTCAGCTAGTGTAGCACAAAGAAATGACAGAGGATTTAACTATTAGTTACTGAAGGAGGAATGACATGAAACACTCAACACTTCCCTTACTCTTCACCTGTTATGCTACAGTCAAATTCTATGTTGAAAAATAGGCCTTTCTTAGCATTAAACTAATAACAGAAGTTAAATGGGGTGATAATAGAAAGCTGTTGGCTAGAGGTAGATTCATGATCTTCTGGTCTAAATTTGAAAGGAACTTCGAAGGAAGATGCTGTTTTAAGTGTTCTTTACTGTATTTGTATCAGAATGACATTTCTCATGAAGTGAACTACATTTCACACAGACTGCTCTGTTCATAAATGATGCTCTTCCTGAGACTGAATTTGATTGTGCAAAATGCAATTATGAAGAATGAAACACGGAAGGGGAAGAGCAAGTCTTGTTTCAAATTTTATTGTTTTCTTTGAATGTAAATTAGTATGATGCTTAGAAAAGCTAGGCTTTATTTTTTTTAAATAAGGTGTTTTTAGAATAAATTCATCTGATCTAATACATAAATCCTGATGAGAAAGGTCAGAAGGGAAACAACCACACTTACAGAACTGCACCTTTAATTGCATAGTGTTTGTGAAGGGATTTCAAAACTACACAATGAAATATTCTCTTCTTTTGCAACAGACTCTATGGCTATAAACAGCTGTTTTCTCTAAATACCATATTTTTGGTCAGAGCCATTGTACCACTCTAGTTCAGCAGTCCTTGCCTTTGACAAAGTTCACTTGAATTGCTGAATGATCTTGGTATAAATATGAAGAACTCTCCTTGGTTGGATCATGAAATTGAGTTCATTTTAGCTGTAAAGAGTGAATTAATGCTCAGCTTGGTACACGTGCTTTGTGTTTTTAAGAACATTAAGAATAAGGATTTCAGTTATTTTGGGGAGAGCACACTGTGAAATTAAAGGAAATGCCGTTTTCTTACAGACTTTCTTTATTTTGTAGAAATATACACATCACTTGTGAGCACAAGTAAAATTCAGGTTTGTTTTCTAAAATGGCTGTTTCAGGCTTCTTTAGTCATTATATTTTCAGGGAAGTGCTGAAAGGAAAATCTTGGTAAAATGCTCATTTGAAAATAATTTACAGAGAGACTGATCCAAAGTTCACTTTCAACTGGTAGAGATTTTGATGATGATGAGTTCCTAAAAGTTATCTTAAAGGAAATGAGTGTTTGTGAGTGCTATCAGTTAGCACCTATGTATGTGCTTTTACTGCTGACTTCATTAGTGGTATTGTTTTTTTCTGAGCAAATGTCATTTTGATGGCAGTAGTGGGAAGAGGTGAAAACTAGATGGAATAGATGCCTTCCTCAGAAGGCAGAATAAATATTTGTGTACACTATAATGATTACAGTTTATCCTTCTGAAGGGAAGAGGATGCATTATGGAAGTGTATTTTCTTCCTAAATGAAGGATGAAAGGATTTCTAAACTGTTATCTAGAGTTCTGCTGCTCTGTATGGTAGAATGAAGAGCTTGTGAAGAACGAAAGAGCAAATTTTACTCATCATCCAGTTTCCTGATTGGAATGGCAAGAGCAGCTTTTGATGGTGATGGTTTATGAGGATCCTAATTTTGTGTTTACACTACTATAACATCCTTTCTGATCTTCAGGGTATGGGTTAAAAAGTCATGTCCGAACACACACTGGTGAAAAGCCTTATCGGTGCACAGAAGAAAATTGCACCAAATCATTCAAGACTTCAGGAGACCTGCAGAAACATATTCGAACCCACACAGGTACTATTATCACTCAGTACTTTTCTGTTAATTCACTCAGGTGGATCTTTTTTGTTCTCTTTCTTCATTCTGTGACTTTATACTTACAAAATCAGCCTGTGTATATTCTCTTTCTGAAGCCCAGTGAGCTCAACAGCATTTCAGCATGGTAAGCATTTACTGCAAATCCAGCATGCTTTTCTTGGAAAAAATGCCCAGGCATTCACACTGCTTTTGTAAACACACTAACCTTAGCAATGCCTCACTTACATTGTCACTGAGTCACTTGTTGCCTTTACAGTTTCATCTGCAGCGGTAACAGAACAAGGAACTTTTCCTCAATAATACGTGTCTCACTTTTTAGAAATGGCATCAGTGTTCTTTTGTTTTGGTGCTCTAATAGAACTCGCATGCCAGCTTCATGAAGGTTGATACTTCTGAGCTTGTTATTCTGATTTCCCTTCTCTTTATGCAGCAGAAGAAGGAACAAAAATATCGTAGAAAACCAACTGTTAATAAAGTTTCCAAATACATTAAAAAAAGTCCTTGTATTTTTTCCAAAAAGGTTAATTTGAAAAGCAAAACACAAATTCTAGATAGCATACACTACAACTCTGCAAAACTCTGTGGGTGCACTCATGTAAAAAAGCTTGCACAATGTCTCCTTTGCTCCTGAGATCTTAAAAAAAAACAAAAGAACCCTTAAATCTAGGAAAAACAATCTATAACTTGTTAGCCTATACCATTAAGTACATTTATGTCTGCTAGAACACTGACAAGTTTTTCCACTGAACATTCTGAATCTTAGTGAGTAAAGAAGAAAAACCAAAAGAAATAGTGCTTTTTTTTCCTCAGATTCAAAAGATCAGTAAGGAGAGGTGGGATGTAAGTGCAGGCAACTAAAATTGTAAAACCTCAAGATTACATTAAGATATTACTTGTGCTTTCTCGGGCTTCCATATTCAAAGACAGTCTATTGGGATTAGTGCTATCTTGATGTTAAATTGGTCACCCCATGGCTCTGAAGCCTTTATCAGGCAGATCGGGGTTAGTGCTTTCTTAATTTTCTGCCTGTTTTTACCAAAAGTGATTTTTGTTTTTTTTCCCTCTCTTTGAGTAGCAGTCCAGTCTCACTTTTTGTGCTATCAAATGCTTTCCTCGGGTTCCTCCGTGACTTCCCCAGGCCCACAACTAGGGGATCAGAGAAGCTGGTGTGGATGTTACCTCCTGGTGCAGTGGGGTAGAGCCTGAAGGCTTCGGACTTGCTTTGCATTTCTAGTGCTGCAATTCTCGGTCACCTGGAAACAGGTCGCTTTGCTAACTAGGACATTAGAAACTGAAAAGGCTGCCTTCTCTGACCCGTCGGGTGACATTCCTGTGGGCATTCTTTAAGAGCACTTTGTTTTTGTTTCTAGTGTGGGGTCTGTTGTTGGGCGGGGTTGGCTCTGCAGCCCTGGTCCTTTCAGGCATGTTTGAGGTCCTGGCAGAAGCAAGGCTTGGAGGAGCCATGGTAACACAACACTGAGGCGTGTGTGCGTCATACACACGCACTGCCTTGGCAAGAGGATGGAAAATCTTCCCCAAACAGCTGCCCGAAGGAGTAAATAGGAGTTTCCTCTGCCAAGGAGTTAACTGCTTTGGAGTTTTGTGGTATTAGTGTCTCTATCAGGATTTGTTTTTTTTATTTCTGTCTCTAAGTACCTATTGTTGTATCTGTAGTGGTGTTCTGCCCTCTCTTGCTCTAGGATTCTTCTCTTTGGTAAGCAGTACAGTGGGTTTAGCTCTAGAAGTGCTGAGGTGCAGGACAGCCTGTTAGGTGGCTCAAACTTCCCCAAACTTAAACTCCCTTTGCTCTCCCTCTCTGTGTGCTTTGATAGATCTCAAAGATCAGGGATATTGGGGTGTTGGTGGTTGGCCTTGTCTGGTGTTCACAGTGAAATGTTCTGGTGCAGGGTTGTAAGTTATTGTGCTTAAATTTATATTACATTATTAGACTTACTTTAAAAGAACCTGTATTTGTGATTGCTTTGGTTTGGGGGTTTGAAACTTGACTTTTGTGGCTGTCTCTCTTTATAAAGTTTGTTAAAGTTAAGTGCTCTATAGTGAATTTTATTTACCCGTTTGTATCTTATCATATGTTAAACCATGAGATTTTTTTCATTTTATGAATTAACAATTGACAAATATGCAAATGGTATGATACACTTGTTTTGGATAATATAGGTATGAATTGGTACTTGTTAAATACAGATGATGTGGAAGCTCATCAAATGAACTGAGTGTGTTTTATACATTATAAAGTATTCATCTAAATGCTTCATCATTTAACTTACAGACTGTGTAATTTTCCTGAACTATGCCAGTTTTGGCTAAACTGGAACACTTTACAGTGGCATGTTCATGGTATTTCTGACTGAGGATCTCAACGATAAAATCGGTAGCTTTGGATTCCTACATTCGGTCTAAGTGTAACTGAGTTCTTTTATAACTTTTGCATGTGTACCTTTTCTTGTCTTTTTTCAGGTGAAAGGCCCTTTAAGTGTCCCTTTGAAG
>JAWWES010000168.1:10322635-10339795 GCA_035583135.1 Lophotriccus pileatus | reverse complement strand
ATGATGTGGAAGCTCATCAAATGAACTGAGTGTGTTTTATACATTATAAAGTATTCATCTAAATGCTTCATCATTTAGGTTACAGACTGTATAATTTTCCTGAACTACGCCAGTTTTGGCTAAACTGGAACACTTCACAGTGGCATGTTCATGGTATTTCTGACTGAGGATCTCAACGATAAAATCAGTAGCTTTGGATTCCTACATTCTGTCTAAGTGTAACTGAGAATTTTTGTTCTTTTATAACTTTTGCATGTGTACCTTTTCTTGTCTTTTTTCAGGTGAAAGGCCCTTTAAGTGTCCCTTTGAAGGATGTGGCAGGTCGTTCACAACATCTAATATTAGAAAGGTTCACATCAGGACACACACAGGCGAAAGGCCTTATTACTGTACAGAGCCAGGATGTGGGAGAGCTTTTGCCAGTGCAACTAATTATAAGAATCATGTGAGAATACACACAGGTATATGAGTGATGCTTTGTATTTTGAAGTGGAATCTGCTTGGGAGAGGCTGTCATTTTCCTTGTGAACAGTGTTCTGGTGTGTTGTAACTGGGTATAGTCATGTTCATATGACCTGGGTTGGTGCTTCTCTTTGGGTTTTCTCCCCCCTCAGCTGAGGATAGTTTAGGCTTCCCACCTTGCTGTCAAGGCAGAATAATTTTGGTTAGGATACAAATTTTTTTAAAACAGATGCAAAACCTTGTCTTCAGTGGACATTGGGCTAAATCCTTAATGTGGTTCTGGGGCTTGCCTCACTTGTGAGCTGTTTCGTAAATAAATAACAGTAAAGGACAAGTCTGAGCTTAACTTTGGCTCACTGTTATGAGTCACCCTTTTATCCCAGCTGTATTTTTCCTGCTGCTGAAACTGTGGTCAAAACTTCCTTTTTGTAGACTGGAGGTAAAAATACTTACCCAACTTGGTTTTCAGGGTTAGTTGGCAGAAAAAATCACCACAAATTTGAAGATTCTAAAATATAAAAGCCTGTGATAGCCATATCATCTTGGTAGCATTATGTATTTTATAAAATACAGGCAGGCTTCCTAGATCTTTGTTTTGTATTTCAGTTTATATTTTTACTTTACAATGTAATTTAGACATTTGTTTCATTTTTAAGTAAAAGTTGTTTCTATATGAAACTGTAGTTGTTTAAACATGCTTCCTGTAGATTTCTTCAGAGCTTTACACACTCAGAAGTAGGTGATACTATAGTGAATGGACATACCTGATCATTGAGGAAAAGTATAGGATTTCCAGTAATAAAAGAAAAAAGTTCTGAACAGAATGGCAAACTGACATGGCAGCTTTCAGCCTGTATCCTTCTGTCTTCATCAGAAGGATGTTTTAGATGGAATGAAAGGGGGGAAAAATGGGCCCAACTTGTACTGGCAGTAATTTTTAAAAAAACCCAGTAAAAGATTGCATTGATAAACTTTGTGAGGATGAGCTTCACTGTTGCTTTTGAAATTAAAGTATGGTTGGTAATGAAGGTGCGTCACTAAATATCGTTTGCGGGCAAATTTTTCCTAGGTAAAGTTCTCTTTGTCCCTTTTGTTTTCCCGTACAGGGGAGAAGCCCTATGTCTGTACAGTTCCTGGTTGTGATAAACGTTTTACAGAGTATTCCAGTTTATACAAACATCATGTTGTACACACTCATTCCAAACCCTACAACTGTAATCACTGCGGGAAAACCTACAAGCAGATTTCTACTCTTGCTATGCACAAGCGGACAGCGCACAACGACACTGAGCCCATTGAGGAAGAACAAGAGGCTTTCTTTGAGCCACCTCCAGGTTAGAATTTCAGTCTTCAGTTCTCTTGTTGTGAAGAAAAAAAAAGAAAAGGGGCTGGATAGTATTTTTCTGGGGTTTTCGATAACCAAGGAAATTAAAGCATAGATAAAAATTGGAAGTACTTAATAAAGGTATCTTAATTTCTTTGTAAAACTTCGCTGTGGTAGGCAACTTGTAAAGAGAAATTGAGAGAGTAATTGGTCAGATAATAAACTCATTTATAGCAGTCCTGGAGATAAGAGAGACATTTGAGTCGCCGTCTCAGCAAACCTGCAATAAACATGAATGTGGGGAAGGGACTGAGAGAATCTAAACTACTTTGATTGCAACCTGCTGGATTTTGGTAAGAGTATACATAATGCCATGGTTAGTGACAGTCTTTTGTGCAGGAGTAAAGGCTGTTTTTGCAGCATGCTGATAGTGGGCTGGTTCTGCTGTGGTTTTTATAGCAGTTCTGTGAAGTGTCCTAGAGGCAGATATGGAAATAAGCTGCTGTGCTGCAGCACCCCTCAGAGTATGTTTGTCACGGTATCATGAGTATTGAATCCTATGACTATAAAAGATGAGACCAAAGGAGGTACTGTGACAGGACAAAAACCACTTGTCAAATGGTGATATGTAGATGAGACAGAATATCAGAAACATTGTTTTGGTTAGAAAAGTTGTTTTGCTATATGCTCATGGGAAACTGCACTGAATGCCTCAAGGAGATTTGCTATAGCCTAACTCCTTCTCTTAAAGGAATGATAAGATTCATTTGCTGAGGTTAAACATTTCTTAAGATAATGAACTTACTTAAATCTCCACACAAAGGTATCTCTGTGTTCTCCTGTATCTTCGTTAATTAATAACTTTTTTAAAAAGCTTCCAGTTGTGTTTGCATGAAGTCCCTTGTGGAGAAGTTAACATTTAATGGTAATTAAATTAGGAATGTTTGCCACCATTTTAATATTTGCTTATAAGCTAAATGTATAGTTTCTCCATGTGTAGTATTTATGTGTGTAAGAACTCATTGCTAGATGATTATATCCCGTGTCCCCAGAATAACAGACTTTCTGGCCGGTTTTTGGTGTCTTTTATTTTTCTCATCTTTCCACTAAAGTTTTCCATTGGAGTGTTTAAAAACTTCAAACCAGGCTGGGACTTAATCCTTATTTGCTTTCCTGGCAGCATTTAAAGTATGTAAACTGTCCTCTCGCCTTCTTTGTCTCAAATAGGTCAAGGTGAAGATGTTCTCAAAGGCTCCCAGATAACCTATGTGACGGGGGTAGAGGGAGAAGATGTAATTTCTGCGCAGGTTGCTACAGTTACTCAATCAGGATTAGGTCAACAAGTGGCACTAATATCGCAGGATGGAACCCAGCATGTAAGTAACCACAGTGTCTGAGGGCTGACAAAAATAAACTGAGAATAGAGGCATGTGTTTGCAGATTCTCGATAAATAAGTACGTGGGTTTCTTAAGGAAAGAAGCTTCTTTGGGGCTGCATCAGGATATATTTAGGGTTCTGCCTCCTGTGGGATACCTAAATGAAACCACATATACTGACATGTGAAACTTTTTATACAAAGATAGGGGGTTTGTCTATCTTTGATATCTTTGTCACTCTTAAATGAGATGTTTTAACAATTGTCATATACACAACCTAGTTTTTGAGGTTACTCAGAATTTCCTGATGATGCTGTTAATGATGGTCATCTTCACTGTTGTCTGCACACACTCTGGGGGGCTGAAGGAGTGGGAAGTCTTTCCAGTCCAGGTGCCTCCTTTACAAGCAGTTTGGTAACATGCAGTTCTTGCCATTCCTAACAAAAGCCAGAGGATAAGGAATGCTTTGTTACCTCCTCCACTTGAAAATTCCTGTGGCTGTGTTATTGTAAGGATATATATATATGTATGGATATATATATATTTTTTTTAAGGATTTCATATGAAACTTCACTGGGAAGGGACTTCAGCAAAACTTTCTTGATTCACTGTAGCAATATACTGAAGGCTTGTGAGGAAAAGTTTATATCTCAGCTGGAAGGGCAGCTTAAATACCAGTGGCCTATGGAAGACATATTCTGAATTCAAACTGAAAATGAAATATTCAAGGGGGCTGTTACATTGCCAGCTCTGGACATTGCAGCGGTACTGAGTAACTGGCATTTTTACCCTCTAAAATGAAGGTCTGCAGAAGCCTTGACACAGAGTTCCTACATTTATTTAAATTGTACTTCAGCTTGACTTCAGTTCTGGGATTTATTTCTTTGTAAAACAGACATCAGATCATGTATCTGATGCCCTAATGCATTTATACTGGAGACATCATTAATTTAGATAATTAATTTTTATGGATTTATTTTTTGTTTAAATTCTAAGCCTTTATAGGCTTCTTTAGTATTTCCATTAAGGTCAAAGTATGTCAGGTGGTACTACCTTAAATCCCATTGTTGACTAAGACACATGCATAGATAATCTGTCATGCTGTTATTTGGGATATGATCTGATTAACATGGAGTTGTAGACTCTGGGATTAAGTATGCAAACTCTTTTTTATTACTGGGAGTCAGATTTTTATTTCTGTAAACAGATAAGTGTGTCTGAAAGGTCATGAACTATTAGATCCCAATGAAGACAAAGACAAGGGCTCTTTGTCACAGATGGGGACTTGGCCAAAGAGTGATGGTGATCCCGGAGGAATGAATGAGCACACTGGTCAGGAAGTGGAATAACGGCTACTACATCTTTTGGCCAGTTTACTTGAGATCATGGCTTTAAATGTTTTTCTCTGCTACTGTGAACAAGTTGCCTTTTTTTTTTTCCTGGATTGCTACACACTGTTTCAAATAAAGAAACCAAACTAGCAGGAGTATTCCTGCTGAACCAACTAGCAGGAATAAATGTTGTTAAGGAGTATCATCTTTTTGTTTAAACCTTACTTAAAAACATAGGTTATGTTGCCAAAAACTTAAGACACGAGTATGACTTGAGCAGCAACCAAACCTCCCATGTTTACTTCCTGAATGATTTTGTGTTTCAGGTCAACATATCCCAGGCAGACATGCAGGCCATCGGCAATACTATCACTATGGTGACACAAGATGGCACCACCATCACCGTCCCTGCCCACGACGCCGTCATCTCTTCTGCAGGAACGCACTCCGTGGCAATGGTTACTGCAGAGGGCACTGAAGGACAGCAGGTAAGAGATCATCCTGCACACAGATGTAATGTTCCTTTATGAACTGGCATAAAATGGGCATCTGAGCCATCACAGTTCTGGTGTTCGTGTAGGTTTATCTTAGTAAAGCAGTTTACAGCACTGGCTGTAGCAGTCCCCTCCTAAGTGTCTGATGTGTTCTACTCCACTGCTACACATCAATATATGGCAGAACGTTCATGTATTCTGCCAAGACAACATTCTGAGGTACCAGTCTGATAATTCATTTAGGTGAGTGGCAGAGCTAAGAATAGAATACAGTTTGAACTGTATCATTTTATTGCTTAATATTATGGGACTGTGACTTATGTGGCAGATAGGAAATTTGTGTAAGTCTGTATCTATGGATTTGGTTTTAATATGCATGCAATAGCTAACTTTTTAGTAAAAATATAAAGATATGATCTTCAAGTTAAAATGCATTCTGCTGCTCTAAAAATGCACCACATGAAAATTAAGATACTTATTCTGCCTGTGTAAGTAATCACAGGCTTATAGGCACATTTACTGAATATCTGCAGTCCTGAGGGTATTTTTATTTTAAGAGCTAGGAGATAACTTTGAGAACACAATTATGGCAACCTTTCTTAAAAAGTTGAACAGTCCCAGGTTTGAATTTAACTGTGAAGACAGTGGTTGTATGAGGTCAGTACAGTACCAGATCTGTCACCCAGCTGATTCTCTTGTTTTGGTCTTGAAGGTTGCCATTGTGGCTCAAGACTTAGCAGCATTTCACAGTGCCTCCTCAGAAATGGGACATCAGCAACACGGGCACCATTTAGTGACTACAGAAACTAGACCTGTTACATTGTTGGCTACATCCAATGGGACACAAATTGCAGTACAGGTAAGATGGGGATAAATGTTTTTTGGAGTGCTTCTACTTGAGTTAAAAGTTCTAGTCATGTAGCAAAATGATTCAAATAAGCTTGGCATTCCTGCAGAAAAATTGGCCATAACCATATGGTCTCATATTTTAAATAATATATAGGGTTAGGAAGAGGAATAAACAGCACCTGATTTTCCCAATCTACTTTTAGCATTTCCATAAAAGGGGGAGGTTGGGGGGAGAGTCAAACTTCAGGTCAACTGAATTGTTCATGGAGTCACAGGTTTTCAGTGGAAACGTGCTTTCATTCATCCTTCAGCTTTACATATAGAGCTGACACGTATAAAACCAAACTGTCAAGGGTAAATTGCTATGAACCTATAAAATTAGTGAATTTATGTTATTTGAACCTTGAAATGCTAACAGTGAAAAGGTGCAAACAGTTACATAGAAAGATTAACGATCAAATCTCTGGAAATAGGGGCCTTCTGTGTATGTGCCAACCCAGAACAGTACAAGCAGTAGTCTCTGTAAACAGTTCCTCACATTGTTCAAACACTGTAATGAAAAGGTAGTTTCTAGGTATGAAAGAGCTCTTCAGAGCTCAAGTTGAAAGGAAAAGTGTTAATATCTTCAAGCAGAAAGGAGAGACTGTTATTTCCTCCTTTGTTAAATGGAAAATAGCACGTCAGATGCTGGTTGAAGAGCAATGAAAATTGAGAAGCTCTGAATTCTGAACTCCTCTCTTTTGAGCTAAGTTGGCAGTAACCAAAACTGCATGTAAGAGAAACCATATCAGAAGGCAATTGTTTGCAGGAAAGCAAAGTTGCACCCTCAGCAGTGTGTCCTTTGAATGAAAGGAAAATACAGACACTGTCTGCTCATGCCCCTCTTTCTTTACCAACAGTGGAACATTTGGTGAAGTATCTTTACATTTATTAAACTTAAAATATATAATACAAATAGAAGAGAGAGAATTCAAAATTAAAATATTAATTATTCCTCAGGTTTTGATAGTTTTTCCTGTTGTACTTTGATTCTAGTAAATTAACCTGTTCTGTTTCTAAATACTGGTAAAGCCTGATGGTCAGGTTAAAGTCCTAATGAGGTGATAACAGAGGTCTTCTTGATTTGAGTGGCTCCAGAACGTGATATGCAATGACTGTAAAAATAACAAGGGATACTTACAACTGTCCCATTAGGTCAAATAATCTGGTTTTATCTTTCACACTCTCATTTGTGTTTCTCCCAGGCCAACAGGTAATGGCCAGCTGTATGTTTTTTTGTGAGGTTGAGATTGGCTTCAGTGTATCAATCACTGGTTGTACATGCATAGCATCCATATTATAAAATTCCATGGATTCTTTCCCCAAATCATGTCTCCAGTTGTCTTTATTCAAGTTATGTTGCTTCTGGTAGTGCTGGATACATTGATGGCTTTGTAGTTTGCAACCACAAGATAATTTCCTCTCTAAGCTACTGTGGAATCAAACAGTGTCATCACAACAGGTTTTTTATACAGTCAGGATTCTGCAGTAAATACACACTTTTTCTATAAATTACTGTTATATGGTGTTCCACAGAGCTGACTTTCCGTTAGAGAGTTACGAAAAATGGAGATGTTTGTTTGCTTTACCAGTGTTAAAATGTAATCCAGCAGTCACCACGACTTTAGAAAGCCTTGTTTTAGCTTTGTAATGTCTGCCAAGTTGAAATATCACCTACTTTGTGTGTTGTGAAGTGTGTTTACCTTGGAGCAGTTCTTTCAAGCCAATGTATTCGGTAATACTTAGAAACTCAGCTTAATCTCCTATCAGCAGCTATCTTAATTGTCATGCTGATTAGATAGCTGCTAGTATATATTACTCAGGAGAGGTGTGACAATACTGATCATGCTTATTTGGGCTAAAATATTGTTTGATATCTAGATCTTTGTTTTCATATCTTTTTTTTAATACATTTATTATCTATGTATAACACCTTGGATTTACCTACGTTTCAATGCATTTGTTTCAGCTTGGAGAACAACAGTCTCTGGAAGAAGCCATTAGAATAGCCTCGAGAATACAGCAGGGTGAAACACCAGGGATTGATGATTAACTTCTAAAACTGCTACCAGAACAATAGAGTGAAAGGTATTTTATTTTCAATCAGCAAAGGTCCATGCCAGCAGCAAACCATAAAAACTTTTGAAGTCACCCACTCACTGATACTGTGTACACATTTTATGCAAGAGTGAAGAACATTTTCTAAGTTTTGTGTACATAACCCTTGGAATGGACTGACATCATCTACTTCCAACCGCTGTATTCAGGAATATGGAATTAGGATTATATAGTAAACTTCCTTGTTATCCTGTCATCAGATTTCAGACTGGTCTACAAGCAAGTGAAAAATAGAAGCATTGGAATTAATTTTTCATGTCATGTACAAATAATGAAGGCATTACTGAAGATTTCAGAGTTTAAATCACCATTTCAGGAACCCTTACAAAGAATAAAGGCAATAAAGCCTTTTAAATTGCATTCCATCAATGGAAAAGTCTTGGATTTTGAGCCTACTACTGTAAATCTTCGTATTTTGATTTGTTTCATACAGATTTGAATACTCTTTAGATGATCTACCCCATCTCATTCATTGTAAATACAGACTGTTAATGCTGGAAATGCTAATTATATTATCTTTAAATTGGATTATGTACAAAGGAAAAACTGGTTGTTCAATATTAAAGAAAGTAAATCTAATGGTTTTGTTTCTTTACATATTTTACTTAAGATGTTACTCTCAGATTATTATGCAATAAAATATAGCAAGATTGTATTGTTTAGATAGGATGATATTGTCGTGTGACGTATTGTTTTACTTCCTAATGAGACTGAAGTTCAAATTATTTATTTACGGCCTTGTATAAATTTTTCCAAAGTTTATTTATCATAAACTTAATTTTTTGATGTATTAATTTTGATCATAATCCACTACAGTGTGTTAAGTAATTAGTCGTAATAGTTATTTCAAACGTTCTAAAACACTATGAGAATAATTTTGACTAAAAAGTAAAGTTACCCATTCTCAAGAGAAATATTTTCAAATGGTGTATTTGCAGCATAAGTACGAGTACTAATAGTCTATTTTCAACAGTTCTGAGTGCCTGCTGCTACCATTCAGTACCTAGGATATGCTGATAATCAATGCTTTTGAAAACCAGGACACAAGTTACTAGAAAAAAGGGATTAATTAATGATGATGTAAGTACAATGCTGCTCTCCAACAATCGTTCTGTAAAGGAAAAAACTGATGTAGATATGTCTTAACACATACAGCAAAATGTACCTTTTTTTTTTTATAAAAAAAGTGTTTCTACTTTTGTCTTGTTAGTAAGCTGGTTAAGTGAGTTAAAATTTTTTCACTTCCTGTAAGATTCAGTGCTTATTTTAGATGAGTGTCAAGAGCACTTCTGAAACTGAAGCTTCATTTTTCTTCCTTCTCAAGGGAAGGATTAAACATCCTCTGGACAAAGTCTTTATCAAGTAATCACAAGCGTTGTGAAGTGCACATTCTATGAAAAAATGAAGTCCGTTCTCCGTACTTTGAGGTATTTGACCTCAAAAAGGCCAAATTTGAATAGAACTAAGCTAATTAATTGTGAATTACTATGTCAGTGTGGGTTGCAGCCTTTTATGTTTTCTACACAGAGGCCAACTGTAAAGTGCAGTGAGAGAATACTGTAATGTGGGATAGAAGGGGATACAGCAAAGACTATTCTCTGGATCCATTAGAGAGTACAAATTGGAAACAGTTAGGCTGTCTGTAACTTGTATAGGATTGAGGCTGCTTGCTCACTTAGGTGCCAGTTTTCCTGAAGTGTTGTAAATCTTGATATCCCATGGAGATAAATGTACTATGCAAGGAGGATTAATTGCCTGTCAACTAGACCAGTTTCTTAGTACTTATCACCTTTTAGAAATTAAAGTTGTATCATTTGACATGAACGTTCAAGGTTCTTTTTTTTTCCCCCTTAAATTTCATTGCTAATAGTTTCTGGAAACGGTGGCTGGAACAGTGGCTTTGACTTAGCAAAGAAATAACTTCAGTTCTTCTTCTAATTTCCCAGGACACTTTCTGACCACTGTACAAATGTGAGTATTCCTTCCCTTTCATACCAGTTGTTTTACTGCAAGGCATTCATTCACAACCAGCTCAGTCAGGAAAAGCTGTAGTGTTTTAAATTGTTTCTGACTGTTACTTTACTGGTTACTCTTGCAAAACTTCCAGGGTGGTGCTTCTATGTCTTGCTAGGTACTTTTGCAGAGGAAAAGATACTGAATAAATAAGCTAGAATGACTTCATGTTTAAAGAGAAGCTGAGGTGATTACGTGTGTCTTAGCTATGAGGCCTGCATTCATAACAGACTTATCTTCCCCAGGAGAGCCCTGGGTGACTCTTCCATCCTGCTTCCATTCAGGCATGAGTGGAAGGAGCTGTTTTGCTAAGCTGATGCTGAGTGTTGGTCTTGGAAGGTCCTGGAGTGGAGGTTAGACAGGACAAAATCGAGTTCGATAGGAAAACTGGCCAAAAGGATCTCTGGAGGAGGAAACAAAGATTATGACTGACAGGACTGCTTGTTTGGCAGTAGAAATCTCTATGCTTTCCCCATAGGTTTTACCCTTCTTGAAAATTCTGTCTCGAAGGGAGTGCTTTGGCACAGTAGAAGGAAATAACTTGTAAAAGATTACTCCTATTAAGTAAAGCAACTGAGTAGATTACTTTCTCTTACAAACTGACTCCCACATTTCCAGTCACAATTTTTCTTTCAGATCTGGATTCCAGGCCTACACCAGTTTCTCCCACAAAGAAGTAAAACCAAAAGTCAACTTTCCTCTTCTCAGTGTTTCTACAGTTTTTCACCACGGTGGGTTTTGCTTTACTGTGCCTCTCCTGATAGTAAAAGAGAGGATTATTTTCCTGGCTCCAGGCTGATGACCTATTGTGCCAGACACACTGTGCATAATAATAGGAGGCCTTTTACCCTAAAGGGCTAATGGTTTTCATAAGAGTAAATCCTGTTGTAAACAGCCATCATCCCTGATGGTCTAATTAACCCCAGCAACCATCAGCTGACCGATACCGCAGATCTCGGCACAGGGTGCGAGACAAGGCACGTGGTGTCTGCTCAGCACACAAGGGGAGGACAGAGCTGATAGTCCTGATAAACAGAACGTCTGAGCTCAGGAGGCAGTTCCTCCTAAACTTTAGTCTAGTTGCTGACTTCCCTAACCCCTGCTGTACTGGAGTACAGGAAAGCACTGTGCACTGCTGTGTCAGGGAGCCTTCCCCAGGGGCAGGAAGCTATTTAATCGGTGTTTAGCCACCAAGAAAAGAGGGTGTGGAGCAAGGGTGTGTGATCAAGAGTGTTTCTGAATCTGGCAACTTCAGCTGTACAGCTGTTGGGATTAGTCAGACTGTACACTTTAACCTGACCATAGCTTCTGCTTACCAAGATGCAGAAGTGTAACAAATCTATTCCAGTCACTCTTAGTTTGTCACTGAATGAAAACAATTAAATGTTCTGAAAAATTTTCTGTCTAATTTTTGAACATAGCACAGATGAAATTTCACTAATAGTTGGGTGGGAAGCAAACTGATTTTCTTCAGCAGAAAGGTGCTAAAGAGACTGGAAATGACGAGTAACTTGTGTCCTGTTCAGCTATTACTTTACAGGTGTTTGGAGCTTTAAAAATTTGTTTATACAGCATGCATCATTCTTATCTTGAAAAAGATGGAAATTGCCTTGTCTTTGCAGATGCAGAAATTCAAACTCCAGCTGGTTGTTTACAATAAGGTACTCCTATTTTTTTTTAATTTGCAAAGTATATATTTGAACACCATATTTCCCAAAAGTATTTTGTGCTCTACTGATAAAAACCTTCCAAAGCTTGGACTCCTATTACAACAGAACAAAAATCAAGAGTCACTTTCAGTTCTTTTGTCGTAAACAGTAAAGGACACTCAAGCTGAGGCATAGAAACAAGAGCTTTGCCTTGTTATGTGTATTTTAAAACATCCCAGTAGTTTGGCATTCCTTTGATTCTATTTTTCATGCTGCCGGTGAAGTTCACTTGGCCAGAGGAAAATCTAACAATCTAATTAGGCCATCACCATTAGCAGTAAGTGCTTGACACCTCGCCCTATCAGGAGTAGGGTGATACCAGACTTTTTCAAGTGAGTGTTATGTTCAAAGCAGACTTCAATTATCCCAATAAACATACATACATATCAATTATCCCAATAAACATGCAAGCTTGTATCAACAAGCAAGCATTCTATCTTCAGCTGTGTGTTTATATCTTATTGAAAAGAGACACACCCCCCCCCCTTAAATCCCATCCATCTCAGGTTTTGAAACAGTAAGAGATTTTATTTGGGTTATTTTTGTTCTGTTTAGATTATTTACAGCATTTTGCTCGAAGGAATGACAAACCATTTATATTTTCAGGGCACATATGATTGTGTGGAGTCTTTTCTGTAACAAAAATGTATCTTGTGTTACTGTCAAACCCCAGCATTTTACCCTTTCCTTTGTTTAAACCCATCACCAGCCTGGCTGGCTGCCAGGTTTTACTTATTTTATTGGAGAGTTTTAAACTTCCATCATGTTACTGCTTGATTCTGTAGAGAGGGTCCCAAACAGCTTTCTTAGTGTGATGCAAGACAAGGAAAAGAGGCTGACTTCCCAAAGTCTGGCAGGTCTGCTGGAATAACAGAAACTATGTGGCTGTGGAAAGCTCCTGGAGATGTGACAGTGATGTGACAGTGTCCCAGAGCTACATCTCCAGTGGGCTTTTTTCTTTGGTGTAGAGGTAATTCAGACTTGAATATAATTTGTAATGACTGAAAAATCAGAAAGTACAAGAATGGTTTGTGGGACAGACAGGAATAGCTGCTTTTTGGTTTTAAACAAAACATTCAAGACAGTAAGAGAGAGCTTTTTGAATGCACGGAGGTTCCTGAGGATGGTGTTGGTGGGAAGAAAATGGCTGAGCTGTGTGAAACCTTTAGTAGGCTTTTATCTTTTTTTCATCTGCACATCTAAAAATGTGTACAAAATGGCTCACCTTAAATGATAGGCATAGGAGATTATTAAAAGAATATTAGATTTGAAAAAAGGCTGAGTACCTCTTTTGTGGCTTTGCATGTTCCCTGAAGGAGAAAAAGGAAACAGGTTAGTGATACAGGTAATTAGTAGTGTAATGACTACTTAGTTTCTCTGCATTAAACATTTTGAGGTTTTTAATTGGTGGTACAAAATCTTTCCATTTTGATCATTTTAACTTGACTTCAACACAGGAATGGGACATTCTGATTGTACCTGGTTTCAGTCATGGTAATCATTCTGTCTCTTCCACTTTTGAGATGTTTTGGAGGAAATGTCTTACCTGAATACAGCTCTTGGGAACAGATTCTTTTGCCATTTTCTTGGTAAGTAGAGATTTCAAGGGTTAAGAGTCAGACATGCAGGCAAAAAGAGAGTCACTAAAAACTGTTATGAGTGTGTGCTCTCAGTCACAGAGAGCTACTGAATTGTATGTAATTCCTTGGCAAAACCCATGCTTTTTTAATGTACCTTGTGCATTGTGGCTTCTTTTTGGGTATCTTCAGATCTTTCTTTAAATTCCCAGATTTTGAGCCCAGAAGCTGCTCTTTACTTTGGGAAAACATCCCAGGTGCTGTCAAATTCCCTGTTCTATTCTCCACCTTGTTATCTTATTATTTGGAGTTCCTGGGTGAACGCATCCTTGAGAAATCCTCTCTCTGCCTGCAGATTATAGGCTAAAAAGAGCGAAAGGACTAGCAGCCTCACCTCCAGGCACATCTTAGGATGCAAAGTCCATTTTTGGTGGGGGACCCATTCAACTCTGAACCTTGTAATGAAGAAAAAGAGGTTGCCAGCTAACAGGAGCTGTTAGCAGCACAGCCCCAGATAAAATAACCTTTGAACTGCTCACCTTGAAGCTGTCAGTGCCCTGGAGGCAACATGTCCCACTGGGCACACAACCACTGAGACCTGTTGGCCCGTATATGCCAAGTCTTGGGTGAACATGGGAATGCCATCACTGGCACTGGTGACAAGCACACTGGTCCCCCAGGTACCTGCTGAAGCCCAAGAGAAAAGCTGGGAATAGCAAAGATCTGTCCCTCCTCTCAGTTCTCCGGCAGCCTTGGCACAGGTGGCTGTAGAGTTTCTGTTTTTCATTCAAGCAACTTGACCTTCCTTCTCTTCTTTTTCACTCCATTTATGCCTCTCATACTAAGGTGAACTCATCGTAAACCATGCTGGCTGATGTAGAATGGGTTTCATCCAGATTTTGGCAGAACTCTTCCAGTTTGATGGAAGTGATCTTGGAGGGCTGCAGATGAACTTGCAAGTGCAGGGATCCCAACAAGATGTCAGTGTATCCACTGCTGTGGCAATTTTCTCTGACAGACAGACAAAGTGGCCATTGTTCCATTTCTTTCCCATTCATCATTACTTGGGCTCCCTTGCTACCCACAGAAAATGAACAACAGTTTCCCTTGAGCTTGAAAACTCCTAGCTAAAAGCAGTTATTTGTGAGTATGTGCTGCCCCAGATAAGTGTTTCTGGTAGCAAAATCTTCAGTGCACCATATTGAGATATATATATATAGAGAGAGAGAGAGAGAGAGAGATTAATTTAAAAGCAAGTATTATTAAAAGAAATCATCCAGAAGCCAATTTTGCAAATATATCCTGAAAACTCGTAAACCACTCAAATTTGTAGGAATATCAGTTAGGCACTGCCTGGGCGTCAGTTTATGTGCTGTTATATCTATTTGGAGAATCCGGGCTTTGGTTTGCAAGATCTGTAGTGGCTCAAAGGTGCAATTTAATCAGATCCAGAGAATTGGGATGAATTTGGCTTGGAGGGTAGAAGCCTGCAGAGCTCTTCCTCACTCACCTGTCTTCCTCCTGTGATGATATCCCTTGCTAATGTGCTCCCTGTCTAAGGGAATGGGCTCTGCGGTGCTCATTAGTCGGGCTGTAGGCCTTGTAATGCTAATTATGGGTGTGGGGGGACAGGGAAGCAGAGTTTCCACACTCGGTTTGGGCAAAAAGTCATCTCTTCAACACAACCATTTATGGTCCTGTCAGACCACAGCAAAGCTACAACTGATGTAAGTTCAGAACAGCACGTACGTAGAGCCTGTGAATGTGGCCCTCATAACGCATTTTGTTAGTTATGTATTTATTCAGTACTTCCCTTTCTTATTTGCTCTGTTTGCAAATAAACTGTCTTTTAAAATAATTGTTACTGTTTTCCCACTTATTTTTCTATTCCTTTTTTCCCATATCTGTCTTCTTTTCAGAAATACTTCTCTCTCTGTACAAGCTCTGAGTTGTTCCACTTGATTTTGTACCACTTAAACTGTTCCAATGATTGGCAATTGGTTAAACTCTGTACAACAGGGCTTCAGAATTTGTTTGCCACTTGCTCTCACTAAATGCCTATGTTTTTAGACTCCAGAAAGCACTGCAGAAGGTTGAGCTTAGGAAGGAAACTGCAGCTTTGGCATTACAGGGGGAGGGATTTATCGAAAGCTCAAAGTCTTTAAACTTTTTTAAAGAAAAGGAAACTTCATATATGACTAAAGCAAGCCACAGATAGTGGCTGGGAAGTTTTGAGTCACTTATTAAGTATTGATTTGCATCTCCCCCTGTGGGCTATGAACTGAGAAAAAGGGGGCTCGTATTTTTAATAGCCTACACTTACATCATGTGTCCTAAAACTTGAATCCTTCAGTTAGTATTTGCTACACAGTGCATTTTATCTTTAAAAATGAGCATTTTTAATTGGATGTTATTGTGATTGTAAATTATTGCACACTGAGTGTGCTTGCACTTGGCTTGATGTAGCCGTATCTCTGTAAATGCTGCCCAGTCCCATTTTCACAGGTTATGTTGGCTGCTTTCAGTTTTCTGAAACCAGTTTTCATTTGGTTTCTCCAAAATGCAAATCTCAAAAGTTATGCTCCTGTGGCTCACCACTTCTTGTCCTGAAAACAAAAAACTGTCATAAGCTTTCAGATGATTGGAAATGTGAGAAATACACAGGGATTTGATATTTCATCAGGAATGTTTCTATGGAGGCCTTAAAAAGAAAGGGTAGTGAAATAATTGTCTTTTGGAGATACAGGTGTCCTAGACAGCAGAAAAGGGACTCCAAGCCCTGTTCTTGACCACGGGAGCTGGAGCTGTGTGTGAAGTTGCTGCTGAGGCCTCCCCCATGGACATCAGGGACCAGGGACAGGAAACCAGCAAACAAAGCAAATGTGGTTAAGTACAAACATCTATTTTCTAATCACCGCCCTTAGCGGTTTTAGCTCCTCACCTCTGGAGTTTTCAGACTCCCAGTCAGAGGTGCTGCTCTCTGTAGGACTGTGGGGATTTGTCCTCCAGGCAAGGAGGGGCAGGCTCTGGGGAGGAGGCAGGAGAGGGGCTGTGCTGCAGCATCCCAGTGCCCTCAACTGCGAGAGGTGAACCCTGGCACTACGTGCATATCCAGGGAATCGAGTATGTTCCCGGAGAGTCTGGGGAAGCAGAAATGAACTCAACACAGACGCACACCTGGCATTCTCTAGGACTTCTGTGGCTGGAAAAAAACCCTGTGTTTTCATAGGGTTACCTTTGTTACCCAAGGAGTTCATTTTAGGTTGATTTGATACAGTAGATTGGCAGGTTTATTTGTTGGGTGTCATGAGATGGGAAATGAAGCCAGCAGGCAAAGTGGTGGAATCTGTAGCGAGATGGCCTGGCTGATAAACGGCATCAGCTGTCCATCCCATTGGCTGTGCTGGGACTTGGAAGTGTCTGATAGGAGCGCACGGTGTGTTTGACTGCATTTTAAACCACGTGAATCAAGTTATCAGGAATACTTTTTTTTTTTTTTGGTTCAGCTTAAAAAGCCGTCTTCAACAACTCCCTGTGGGCCAGTTATTGTATTAGTGCCACAGATTAAACAGTTACGATAACATTATTATGGAGATTTATGCGCACTCAGTTCTAGTAACCAGAGGGGATGAAAACCACGTTGCAGTGAAGCGGGGAGGAGCTGCACCCCGGGCGGGGCGGCCCGCAGCTCCCCGGCCTCAGGGCTGGGCTGGGCTGGGCAGGGCAGGGCGGTGTCCCCCGGCGGTGCTGCCGGCGCTCCCTGGCAGGGTGAGGCGGTGTCCCCGCCGTGTCCCGGCCGTATTCCAGCCCTGTCCCGCCGCTCCTCCCCGGGCGGGGCCGCCCCGGGCCAAGATGGCGCCCGCCTCG
>JAWWES010000168.1:10258452-10321688 GCA_035583135.1 Lophotriccus pileatus | reverse complement strand
CAGCGGCGCGGCGGCCGGGCCGCGCTGCCTCCCGACGGCACACGGCGACACCCAATAAACCGCTTCTCATGTATATTTTATATAACTATATTATTCACTTATCAACGGGGTTTGGCCGTGTTTTGTGGAAAATATATTTAAATATAGCTTCGAAAAATGGGAGCGTGTTAAAGCTCCTCAGATAAACGCTGCAGTGTCGCGGGGGCGTTTGTACGTGTGCAACTGGAAAGTTAAAGCTTCAGTTGGGGTTTAACCTCCGCCCCCTGCGAGTCTGTCAGTGAACTGGCACGTCCTAGGAGGAATTCCTTCATGGAAAGGCTGATTAGACATCGGAACGAGCTGCCCAGGGATGTGGTGGAGTCATCGTCCCTGAGATGTTTAAGGAAAGACTGGATGTGGCCCTCACTGCCATGGTTCTGGTTGACGTGGTGGTGATGGGTCACAGGTTGGACTCGATGGTCTCAAGGTTTTTTCCAACCTGCTCGATTCTGTGATCCTGCCTTGTTGCAGCACTGCTGCTGCTGTGCCGTGTGCCAGCGCTGGTTCAGTGTCTGGACTCCTGCATCAAATGTAAAAGGCTGTTTGAATAGCCGATGCTGTTAAACTGATGGATTCCAAAGCTTTAAGGGATAGATGGGCAGCTCTTAACTGTCAATAAAAGACTCTTGGAAGGCATCTCAACTTTTGAACTCGACGCTCATGTAAAACACTGTATAGTGAATTTAAATCTAGTGGTAATTGGCTTCCTTTCTTCATTACTTTTCATATAGCCCTTTAGAATTAATCCTGGGATAATCCCCGGGGATAATCTCCCAGGGGTCTATAGACTATGGATGGAAAACAACTGACTTAAGGTGTGAGGAAGGCAACCTTGTTAATTGGTTTTCTACAGCTTCCATCTCCAGTGAGGTTTCACTGGTAGAAATCAGTGGTGCGAGTTTGAAAATGCTAAAATTGGTGATGATTTTTATACTGAGTCAGGAGCTTATGCTTAAGAGATCCAAAAGTCTTGTGACACTAAAACTGAAGTTGACACTAAAAGCTAAAGTTTTAACACAGCAGCTCAGTGGGATTCTTAAATTAGGTGCCCAGAATCTACATGGGTTATCTTGGAGAGGTTATCTTTGGCATCTGGAAGAATCAGTTAGTTAAGGTATCCAGTGGAAGTACTGAAATGTGTCCTGGGATGCTCAGTGACTTAAAGGTCTTTATGTAGTGAAGATTTGAGGACTGCAGTTGAGATTCCCAAGTACTGAGCCTTCTTCCCTATGGTGGTTTAGGCAAATATCGCATCTTTGTTTCGAAGGCTGTTCTTAGGGTAAGGCAATACTCCTGCTTGTGATCCAGTCATTGGCATCCTCATCAGGATGAAGGAGACTCAGGTGCAAACTTCCCAGTGTAACTAGGAGAGGTTTCATCATGCGCCAGGAAAATGCCTGATCTGGCAAATTACCACCCAAAAGATCCATTTTGGATATTTAACTGACAATACAGCAATTCTTGAACGTTTTTTGTAGGCTCATGAAGATGCACCTGTGCATCAATATTAAATGTTTTATTTGCTAGATAATTTCCCATCTAATCTAACTTGGCTATCTTGTATGTGGAAATTACGGAGATATAGTACAGGATGGTCCATGGGTTTCATCTGTGTTCATTTCATGGATAAAAAATTGCCCAAGAAGTTTAGATGATGACATGATTAAAGACAGAAAAACATTGCTTTCATTATCTTTCCTGCCTTGTAAAAATTACTTTAACATTCAGTGTTTGCTTGAACTATTTTTGTGTGGAGTACAAAGCATAATAGTTTCTTTGGAATTATTTGATGGAAATGCAGGTGCTTAAACAACTGATCCCAACTCTGATTAGAGAATATTGTAATGATAGCTTCAAGTATGATCTGTTTTATGTCTAAGGCAATATCAAGACTATAAATGTGTTTGTTTTTCTTTTAATACAGAGCTTGCTTTCTAAAGCACAAGGACTAGGCTCCAGCTCAGTCAAACTTCGAGGGGGCTCACTGTTCATGAATGTTGGGAAATCTGAGAAGCAAGAAGAAGATTTTAGACAAACACCTCTTGTGAACATCAATCCCTTCACTCCCGATTCCATGTTCCTTCACAACTCTGAAGGAAAATGTCGTAGGAGGAAGAGGATACACTGGAACGAGTGAGTAACTTGGAGCTTGCTTTGTTAAGCTTATATGTAGAACTAATTTTAGGTGCAAAAGTTTTGTTACAAATTGCTTCTGTGAAAGTATTTTTATTTGCAAATTGTCAGTGATGTATAATACAGCTCTTAAAGTATCTGCTTGCAGATGCAGATATCACGAAATAACCATTTAGCACTAGATCTTTTGATTAGTTTACAGAGAGGATAGACTGGGCTGTGTCCTACAGTCTTTTTCTGTCGCGGAATGAGTTACGCACATGGTCTTTTCTTGAGGAGGAAAAAACACATTGAATACTGGTATGAAACATGTCTAGTGTTCAGTTAGTTAAACTAAGGTGGGATGGGAGAATTAGCTCTTTGGAAGAAGTAAGTAGCTGTTGGACTTCAGTTTTAAGTTTGCTTAAGCCATTATTGCTGCAGAAGTAACTGGTGTGAATTTCAGCTCTTGTGGAGAGGACATGGAACCAAGTGATGGAGAGCCTGAAGAGGAGACCATGAGACCTGCAAAGGTAATTAATCTTTAGAACTTGATACTGATTTTGGCAGTTTGAGTATCTGCAGATCTAAGTGTTTCCCTTTCCAATCTTTGCAGAGGATAACAATAACAGAAAGTAATATGAAGTCACGGTATGCAACCGAATTTCATGAACTGGAGAAGATTGGATCTGGAGAATTTGGGTCTGTATTTAAATGTGTGAAGAGGTTAGATGGCTGCATTTATGCAATAAAGCGATCCAAGAAACCCTTGGCTGGCTCAGTGGATGAGTGAGTACTTCCTGCTATTACAATTTACTCTTGGTGCTTCTTCTTCACATGTCTTTGTGTTGGTGTCTAGAGAAGGTGTTTCAGAGAAAAGTATAAACCAAAGATAAATGTAAAACAGATACAATTTTGAAGTCAATTTTCTTTTTTTCCTTCTCCCCCCCAGATACTGTGCAGTACTGCGGAGAAAAGGCTAATTGGCCTTTCTCCTAGCAGGTGTTTGTCCAGATATTTTGTGTGGAAACAGATTGTTCTCACCTGGAAAGTAAGAATAAAGCTTCCTTGCATTAGTGGCAGGAGAGACTCTGTGAATAAATTCCAGTGGTGATCCTTTGAGAGGTGAAAGTAATATTCCCAACTAAGTCTGAGTACTTAGCTTGAGTGACACTCAGATGAGTCAAGTCAGTTTGGGGGTAATTTTTGGCATTTGTGAATGAGCCTGTGATTCATGACTTTTCCCCACTCTGTTTTAATAGTTGTAATATAGAACTGCACAAGTTTGAGTTGCACAGAATTGCATGTGAGACTTACAGACAAGAAGTTAGGAGTGATGAGTTTAGTAAAACTCTTGACTTTTGATCCCCATTATTTTTTTCCTCAGACTTCAGTGATGCATCTCAAAGCTTGATATTGCTACTGGTTGGCAATTACATAATGCAAGTGGTAGCTCCCTCAGAACTATCTGTACCAAGCTGTGGGGTTTTTTTGTTGTTCCACATACTTAATCTTTTAATACAATGTCAATTATTTTAGCTGTTTGGATGCAAGTACAAATCCACCTGAAGTTGCCACTGAACTATTATAATAAGAAATTGTACTGTTTCACATTATAATACATGCTGTTATTTTTTGTGACTTACAGGCAGAATGCTTTAAGAGAGGTCTATGCACATGCAGTCCTGGGACAGCATTCTCATGTAGTGAGGTACTACTCTGCATGGGCAGAAGATGATCATATGCTTATACAGAATGAATATTGCAATGGTAAGTAAAGTTTATTGCTTGTTCTGAACTTGCTTTCTAAAAACTTCAAATTTTGAAGACGTACAGTTCTCTACAAATTCTCAACGCTAATAAGGAATTGATTACCTTACTCATAGCTCATACCATCTTTCTCTCAAGTGTCTTATGTTTCTTATGTTGGAAAAGGCATATCAGATACATGAAGCAAAAACTATACAAAATTGCAGACCAAGTTGTTCAACCATATTGGAAGTACGGTGAGGCATTTGTGAGCAGCAAAACTCTTCTTTCTTCGGTACAATAGTACAAGGTGGAATAGAGAAAACTGCTAGAGAGTTTCCATTTAAAAGGGAAATTAAACCTGATTTCTGAAGCTTTTTGCTATTTTTGAATGCCCTGCCAGAGACTTGAAAGAGGGAGAGGCCTTTTCCCTTGTGTTGATACCATGTTAGTTTGTGTGTCAACTACAGCAGAAAATAATTTTATTATATTACATGTCTATAAAGAGAGGATACAGCTCTAGATTTTACACTTATTGTATATCATCAGCAAGTTCTTGGTAATGTATTAATTAAATTTTGGAAGCTATTTGTCGTTACTTTGTCAACTGTTTGATTTAAAAAAATAAATGTTTTCTTTATTGTTTTAGGCGGCAGTTTAGCAGATGCCATAAGTGAAAATTACAGGAATATGCGTTACTTTACGGAACCAGAACTGAAGGACCTGCTGCTTCAAGTGGCTCGAGGTTTAAAATACATTCATTCAATGTCACTGGTACACATGGATATCAAGCCTAGTAAGTTTGTAACTGCTTTATTCTGTATTGATAATTTCCTCAGTTAATTTAATCTGCTGTAGAAAAATGAGCAGTTAGCCACACCTTACTAACTGTAAATTCTTCACTGAAGTTTTGAATAGCAGTACAAAGCTGTCAGTTATAAAATTGGCTAGCAGACCTAAACTGTTGGGTTTATCTTGGGCCCTTTTTGTGTAATTTACTCTTCTTGCATAACACTTGGCTGCCTTCCCAGCAGAGGGGCCACAGCAAGTCAGTTATAGTTTCTCAGTCTATGAACTGGCTATGTATACAAATAAAACTTCTGTGTTGCTAAAGCAAGCTGTAGTGAAACTAGATGAAGTAGAAATTATACAGAAATATTTTTTTAACAAACAATTCTATTCTTTTTCAGGTAATATTTTCATATCTAGGACATCAGTCCCGAGTATAACTTTAGAAGAGGGTGATGATGATGACTGGTCATCTGATAGAGTCATATTTAAAATAGGTGAGAAGCATCACACTTGTGGTCAAAAGAATTGCATCATCTTGTTGTCTTCTGAAAGATAACTTTCGTTTCTTTTTGCAGGTGACCTTGGTCATGTAACTCGAGTATCCAGTCCCCAAGTGGAAGAAGGCGACAGCCGATTTCTTGCGAATGAAGTCCTGCAAGAGGTAACTGTTCTGTTTGTGGAAAACAGTGATGTTAGGTCTGCATGCTGTGTTCTTTAGAAAAATCAGAAAATTTATTTTTCTTTATTTTTTTCAAGAACTACACTCATCTGCCTAAAGCGGATATTTTTGCCCTCGCTCTGACTGTTGTCTGTGCTGCTGGAGCTGAACCACTTCCAACTAATGGGGACCAATGGCATGAAATCCGACAAGGAAAACTACCTAGACTACCACAAGTGCTTTCTCAAGAACTACTAGACTTACTAAAAGTATGAACTCTTGTACTAGTGGCTCGCAGATAAGTTAAATTTATTGTGTTGTTGACTTCAACAGAAATACCTTATTTTCTTTTTTCCAAGGTTATGATTAATCCTGATCCAGAGAAAAGGCCTTCAGCTGTGGCACTAGTCAAGCATTCAGTGCTTCTCTCTGCGGCAAAAAAGAGCGCAGAGCAGCTCCGGATAGAACTGAACGCTGAGAAATTCAAAAACTCTCTCTTGCAGAAGTAAGTACTTCCTTGGGTCCTTAAATATGACTTAATTTCTGATAGGTTTTCACGTGATAGTAAAGTGATGATAGAACAGGAGTGTCCTTGTTCGTGTGTGAGGTCCCCAGATCTGTAGGAATGTGCGTATCTGAGAGTACAAAGTGGGTCATGGAACTTTACAAGGAACTTTTTCCATAGAAGGCACTGCTGGGCATTGTAAGGGAATCTCAGCTATTGGTATGCAAGGCATACACAAAACATTAGTTTTTAAAAAGATGTTTGAAGCACAATGCATGCCTCTGTGACAGGGGCTAGCCTGAGTTACATCTCTGTATTATTTGAGTCTGTTTTCCCATGTCATCCGTACATTAAAACATGTTGGAAAATGTGACTTAAATGACCTAATTTGAACTTACATAAAATGGCACATCAGGAATGTGTTTGGATTAATTTGACTTGCACACAGCAGTGTTATTGGGTTACCAAAGAATCATTTGCATCAGGAGGTCATCTTGTTCTGCCCCCTGCTCAAACACTCAGCTCTGTGTTAAAGAAGCGATTCTCTTTAGGAAAGTCTGATTTCTGCTTAACGTTCAGAGAAAGAGCTAGTAAATTAAGAAACAATTGTCTGAATCTTTCACTGCAATTAACTTTGCGTGTGTTATGCATAATAGGCAGGCTTTTATGAGGGAACATAGAACACTGATTTCTTTAACTGGTTTGTTTTGAGTGAAGACAGTAATTTCATGTTTGGGTTCACTCTGGGTTCACTCCATTGCTACAATCTGACCAGAGCCAGACATACCAGTTTAGATAATTATCTTTATAATCTTCTTATGAATTACACTGAAAGAATAATTTGACAGTTTGTGCAGGTTAAAGGACAGATTTGCTGAGGTAAGTTGCTTGCTTGTATAAAGACAACATATTTTTGTATCACATAAAAGAGAAAGTTGGCAAAGGTAGTATTTTGTGAAAATTGCTTCTGTCCTGGCAACAAGAAGGATACATCCTTATAAAATAACTATAAAGAATGATTTAAAAAGAAAACTTAGCCACAATAATTTTTAACATGTGGCAGTGTACCACACAATACTTCAGGTAATTATTTGGGGGTGGAGGTGTTCATTTTTATATGTTTTTTTTTAAAAATTCCTGCATTTGACCCATTTAAAATACCACTTGTATATGTAAGTTATCTTCAGTAGAAAGTATCCTTTTAAGGAAACTCAGCTTTTCTACTGTGTTCATCCTCTTCAGAGGAAGGAAGAATTCAAGATTTCTAGGGAAGAATTCAAGACTTCTAGGGAAGAGTGGAAGGATATTGTAAAACTTAATTTCCTGGTAATGGTGTGGTGGTTGGGTGAGCACACACGTGTGCATTTGTGACTGATGTTCACAAGGAAGAGGACACCGAAACAAAAAATTGAGAAAAATTGGTTGTATTCTCTTGCAGTGAACTGACACAGTGATAATGTGGGGATGATTAGATGGGGCACAGCTGTTAATGAATAATACTTGGGCTTACAATAATGGGAATAACTTACTAAACTAAAACATGTAACTTAATTCTAAATACACCTACAACAATATGCAGCAAGCTTGTAAAATTTGATCTTGCTTTGCAGTCCAGATGTGAAGTGAGAATACAAATCTCGTACAGTAGGGAAAGTTCTTTGATGGTTAGTTTGAGATAGGAGAAGGAAGAGAGTATGGGGGGAGGGCTTAGCTCAGCTATATGCCAGTATTTAATGAAGGGAGAAAAGCAACGTATGGGGAAACCCTTTATAAAGATAGATTTGCTCTTTAGTCAGGCTATTTTGTACTTCTGTCCTGAGTTTTATTTAACTTTGTCCTCAGACTGAGTGTTGGTAATTCTCTAAAACAGAGCAGTTGGCAGAATGTTGCACAGGGACAATGGCCTCGGCTACCTTCAGTGACTCTGCCTTGAAGGCTTAAATTTTTATTAGGCAAAAAAAATGTAGGTGGTACTAAGCGTTTGATGTGGGTATGCAAAAGGGAAAGGATGCTTCCTGAGTTGTCTGTTGCCAGTTATGTACATCTGTGTTCATCTAAGTGTACGTCTGTTTGAGTCTCCCACAGAAGTTCAGTTGTGGCTGAATATGCTTCATTTGGGCAAACCTCAGTAATTAACTCTGTTTTAACATGTGGATCGTGCGAGGAAGTAAACAGCACCCTACTGTGTTCTGGTAATTGAAGTGCTGAGCTGCTTATTACAGGCTGGGCTTCAAAATCTGAGTTGCGTGAATTTTTCATTTCCTACCAGTGATTTTCAGAAGAAAGAACATCTAGACAAGTAATGAGCATCCCACTTCTGCCCTCTGGGTTGTAAACAGGTGGATGCGAATGCCAACCATCTGACCTAAACTGCCATATCTTAGGTTCTGAAGTGCTGTAGTTGGTTTGAAGCACTCTTGCTGTGCTCTGCCTGTATTCCCTGTGGATACTGCCGGGCATGACACTGTCCATGTCTTGCAGAGAGCTGAAGAAGGCACAGATGGCAAAGGCTGCGGCCGAGGAGCGGGCGCTGTTCACTGACAGAATGACAACGAGATCTACAACACAGAACAGACCATCTCGACTCATTGGGAAGAAAATGAACCGCTCTCTTAGTCTTACTATCTACTAACTATGAAGTCTGAAAGAACTACTGAGATGGCTGTAGCATCTCTGCTGGACTGAAGCCTCAGGAATTGAAGGAAGCATTCAATTCCTGGTTTCTCGTCCTATCTGTGATCAGTGTCACTAGTTTTACATCTATTGCTTCTGGGTTTTCAGTTGTACTATATGGCTGAGTATAGCTGTATTAACCATTTGAGTTAATGGACTCGGTTATCTCTTGTCTGTAGAGGATCCTGGATGTTGATCCACAAGCCTTTCGGTTACACTGTTAGATGTTATGTTGTCCCAGGGTTAACCACTATAGTGGTGTGCTGCTTTGTAGTGTTACAGCATTGTAATAAGAAGCAATATCCCTAATCTTTAAGAAGGAGGGAGGGGGCCTTGCTTTGATAGTTAATTTTTCTTTGGAGCAGTGGGGAATAATTTTTGAAAGACAGGCTTTAAGGCCACCTACAGTCAATGTACCTGATGTCAGGTAGACTTTTGTTGTGAATTTTATTTGTGTATTCAACTGGGAGCACTTTGTAGGCATTGCATAAACCACAGCTTAGAAACCTGTGGAATTAAGTGCCATGTGGAACTGCTGCTATTTTTAGTTTGTTGTCCTTGCTGTAAACTGTAGCATTAAAACAATCATTATTGTGTTAATAGGCTTCTTGTTAAAACAATTAAGTGACAAATGTAAGCTGCATTTTAGTGAAGGCAGCATCTTTCTCTCAAAGCTAGTGCATTGTGAAATAATGCACCAATTTAATATTTGGACCCTGTATTAGTGTAGTGCAATTGTTAATGTCTTTGCTATTGATGTTTTGTAATTCTTTCTAATAAGGTTCTCAAAATGTTCATATTTTCTTCAGTTGCCCTTTCTTGAGGCTATTGTACGTTTGTTTTTTTTTTTAATGTTGGAGTACTTGTAAATAGTTTAGTGTGTTCAAGTTGTTTTTCATTGTTTATGTACATAAGTTTGATTGTGATTATAGTGTACTATACTGAAACTGCAGTCTGGGATGCCAACAGCTTAACTGTTTGGTTTTAGGTTCCAGAATATGGGACAGAATGTGGCCATCAGAACCGGTGCTGATACTGAACCTAGGCTGACAGAAGAACTGTTCTAATTACTGGCTTGTCTCTTCATTCATTTTACTCTAAAAAATGTTTCCCATTTGTGCTCTATTTGTTCTTTCTAGTGTTGAATTTGAATATTAAAGTTAAAAGTTTCATTTGTTTAACATTGTCTAACACTTATTTAACTTTTGTAGTTGTGGAAATAAAAGATTGAGCCAGGGTTATACTATGGCAAGTCCTGATTAGATCTACTTCCCACTCATGCCTTGTGCTTGTAGTTCCCTCTCCTGAGAGTGGGACAGAGATAACACACTTGCTGGTGGCTGGGAGAGGAGCACCCCCTGTCCATGTGTAGTGTCTATAGCAGTCTGTCTCTGCAGCCTCAGGAATGGTATTGCACTGGGGAAGATGGAACCCCTGGAACATGTGAAGTGGAGCCCATGACTGAAGATGGAGGACTAAAAACTCTGAAGAAAGACCTGGGTCTGAGGTAAGGAAGAAAACTGATGAATTGCTGGGAATGGGAAGAGAACAGCGGGAGGAATTGGAATAGTTTTGGGCACACAATAACGGCATGTTCTGTGGTGTGGATGCAAATGTAAAGACAGATACAGTAAATAAAAGTTTAATCGATCAGTCTGTTGTGAAAGTTTTTACATACCTGTATTAAAGAGTTGCAGGTGACTGTCAGAGAAGCTGTGTCTGAACTGAACAGACCATAGTAAAATTCAGCTTTGCAACTAACAAAAAATAACTGCTAAATATTTTTATTTTTAGGAGTTCTCAGTTTGATTCCTATATGACAGTGAGATTCAGAGACTTGGTTTAGGTAACTGAAAATGCATTTGTCAGTAAAAATTGATACATTGCAATACCTTTAAGTTTTTAGTTTTTATGATGGTTCTGTCTTGTTTGTGAGAAAACTTAGAATATATGGTTTTGTTGCAGTGTTTTCATCTACGTTGAATGACAACTTTCTTAAAGCATACTTAACAGTCAGAAATACCAGTGGGGGGGGGGAACAGTGAACTTGAGCCTTTCTTCCTCTGTAGTGTAAAAAAATTTGGTCTACCTGTGATGCATGCTTTTGCTTCACACATTTTCAGAGGTCTGTCACATCAGCACAAGTATTGCTTTGCAAACAAGCCATGTCCAGTAGTTCTGTGGGCTTTGTAGAGCTTGTCTTGGCTGGGTTAGGAACTGGCTGGATGGCTGGGCCCAGAGAGTGGTGGTGGATGGAGTTCTGTCCAGCTGGCAGCTGGTCACCAGTGCTGTTCCCCAGGGCTCAGTACTGGGGGCAGTCCCGTTAAATCCCTTCACTGATGATCGGACAAGGGGATTGAGTACTCTCTCAGTCAGTTTGCAGGTGATGCCACGTTGGATTGGAGTGTCCGTCTGCTGGAGGGCAGGAAGCTCTGCAGAGGGATCTGGACAGGCTGGGTCAATGGCCTCAGCCAGTTGCATAAGGTTCAGTGAGGCCAAGTGCCAGGTCCTGCACTTAGGTCACAACAACCCCAGGCAGTGCTCCGGGCTGGGGGCAGAATGGCTGGAAAGCTGCTCAGTGGAAAAGGCCCTGGGGGTGCTTGTTGACAGCAGCTGAACATGAACGTGCACGTGCCCAGGTGGCCAAGAGGGCCTGTGACTTGTACAAGAAACCAAGTGGCCAGCAGGACCAGGGCAGTGATTGTCCCCCTATACTTGGCACTGGTGAGGCCACACCTGGAGTCCTGCATCCAGTTCTGGGCCCCTCAGTACAATAAAGGTGCTGGAGTGAGTCCAGAGAAGGGCAATGGAGCTGGGGAACGGTCTGGAGCATGAGTCTCATCAGTGGCTGAGGGAGCTGGGGGTGTTTAGCCTGGAGAAAAGGCAGCTCAGGGGAAACCTTATTGTTCTCTACAAATATCTGAAAGGAGACTGGAGCCAGGTGCGGGTCAGTCTCTTCTCCCAGGGAACCAGGGACTGGATGAGAGGTTACAGCCTCAGGCTGTGCCAGGGGAAGTTTGATTGGCTATTAGGAAACATTTCTTCACTGAGAGGGTTATCAAGCACTGGAATATGCTGCCCAGGGAAGTGTTTGGGTCTCCATCCCTGGAGATAGTTAAAAACATGTGGCAATTACAGACATGGTTTAGTTGTGGACTTGGCAGTGCTGAGTTAGATGGTTGGACTCCATGATCTTAAGGGTATTTTCCAGTCTAAAGGATTCTATGGGTCTATTCTAGTGCTGGTCACAGGTTTTATGCACCATGGAAGGGATGCCCAGCTTAAACCGTGTGACTCAAGTGACTCAAGATGTCTCCTGTGTGCCAAGGACAATGTTTAAAAAGGAGCTTTAGCCTTATGTAGTTTATGGGGGCAATGAGAATGATGAAATTTTATCTCAAATTTTCATGAGCCTTCCTGATGCCAGTGATGAGGCTGCAAAAATGTCCAGTGGGAACAGGCAGAGAATTTGGGAAGTGTGTCTTCATGCTTCCTATGAATATTCCCAGCATCCAGTGATTCACAATTCAGATGCTTGCTGAGTAAGAAGTGGTATCTATTTTTACTGACATTGATGTTTGGGTTTGGTTTTTTTTTGTTTTTTGGGTTTTTTTTAATGGAAACGATCTTACAGTAATTTTAATATCTTACAATTTTATTGCAAACACAAGACTTGGGCAAAAGTTGTATGTAGTCAAGCAAGTCACCTTTTCAGGTGGAAGAACAAGCTCCTAACCTCTCACAAAAATGTAGAAAGTCAGATGTCATCAGATGTCAGTTGAAGAAATTCTACCAAGCTTGGTATAACAAGATGAGCTTCAGCACTCTAAGAAGAAAGCTTTATCTCAATTTAAGAAGAAAGCATTAGGATTGGGTGGCAAATGTGTTCTTCAAAATAGCTACATTTAATGTTTAACCATTCTTCTCATGCATTCATCTTGCTTAACTCTCCAATACAGATGTAGCATAGTAACTTAACTTTTTTGATCAAGCTTTTTAAAACACTCATAGAAAAGAGAATGTAAAAATACCTGAAAGCAGATATTTCATATCCCCACCTCCACTAGATATTTGTCTGCTCCTTTGTTTTCTCTGTCTTCTAACTATACATTACAGTACCTGCCTGGTCTTGCTTAGTTTTGCTGCGTCTTGTGCCCGAAGAGTGGGTGGTGTGGTGGACTAAAGCTCTCACAGAATTAGTTTCCTGTAAAGACATGACACTGTTTAACACTGACAAATGCTGCTTTCCAAAAGAATATTCTGAAATCGTTCCATCTGTTATTTGTGAATGAATTGTCTTCCATTTGCTCAAAAATGAATTTTTGTTGGAAACAAACAAAAATAGTGTTAACACTCCCCAGCTTCTTAATATGAATTTCAAGTATCAAGGATTGATTCACTTTTTAGACATCCTCCTGTGAATCAAACCTTTCCATTGACTATAGAAATATCGATGGTTTTGCAGGCTAAACTATTGTCAAATCACAAATGCTATATTTTAAAAAAATCAAGTCACATCTGGCATTCAAATACCATACAAGATTCTATTTATGCCATTACTGTCAAAATACAATTGGATTTACTTGAATACTTTTTTCAGAAACCAGTGCTGTGATAGTCATGCCAAATACTGGTGCATTGCAGCCATGAAGACCAACAGTCAGATAAGGAGTGTGTCTGAAAAGAGAAGTTGGCGCCTTCCAGCTGGAAACTGTAGCATAACTAGAAATTGTTCTACTTTCATAGATTGCATATCAGATTTCCAGCAATTTTTGCCATGAATTCACACAGGGTTAGCCAGCTGGAATTATGATGGTCATCTTTGTCTCCCTTTTTTGTTTTGTTTCTGTTAAGTTTTCAACACACAGCAGTTGTCTAGGGCCTTTTGTGGTTTTTGTTGGGTTCATTTTTCAGTTTCTGAGTATCCTGTTGTCCTATTGGCTGTCATGGATCTGAATTAGTAAAATGTAGAACCTGAAAAGCTTACTGTCAACTTGGCTTTTTTATAAAGTTAGAGACAAGCTTTACCTCCTCTTAGAAATGGAGTTAGGGATTGCATATATATTCGAAAGTAAGATTTCAATGTCATAGCTCGCATTACTTTTATCACATTGAGAAATTTAGTGAATAAAAGTGTAATTAGTTACCTTATCCTTGCTGGTCTGGGGCAAGTCAAGCCATCAGTGTTTCACACCCTCCCAAAAGCTGGCCCGCTGGACCTTGACTGAATGTGTTTTGTAGTCTCCAGCAACACCTGCTGGACAAAATTGTTAACTGTACACTAAATTTTTGTCTTTAAAGTTTTTGTGTGCTGTTGTGACACTCGAGGCTGATTGTTAGCAATCATTATCTTGTTCTGCAGTACTCATCGAGCACTCTTGCCAGCAGTAGCTCAGGTAAGTGTCTTTCATCCACACTCACCCCTTTAGTTCCATAGGCTTGGGAAACGCACCCTCATGATGTCACCGTGTGTGATTTGTTTGTAACGTGTATATATGTTTAATAAACCTCGGTGTGTGTGCTACCTACAAATGTCACTGGGTTTGAGGACTTGGGTCTAAAGCAAGAGTCAAAAGCAGAGTTGTTCCTTGCCTGAAGCCACCCTTCTTCCAGGGAACCTGAGGGAATGCTCTGAGGGAGCGCTGCCAGCTTTCCTGGCTGCGGCAGCCGAGCCGATGCAGAGGTTCTCGGCTCAGGAAACACGGCACAGAGAAAGCAGGAAGAAGCAGCAACTGGGCAGGACAGCACATAGGAAATAGAGGTCCTGCTCTTGTCTAAACAGTTGGAATTGGATGAAGATGCTATCTTCCCTGAGTGCAATGGGACTGGGCTAGGGGAAAGGGAGGTGACCCGAGGAAAGAATATTGCTGTGCCTAATTAAACAGGAAGCAATTTATTTATTACAGTTTAGCTTGTTGCTCAGACATCTGAGGTTGTACATGCCTAAAAATGAACTGAGATTCTGGATAGTCTTGAGAAATCTGGAGAATCGATTTGAAAGGTCTTGCTTTTGCCAGTCATTTGACTCCTTATAATACTCGACATCAGTATTTAGCATGACATCTGAATAATCATGCTGGTGTAAAGTGATTTCTATTTATTTCAAGATGAAAGACTAACTGGCCTGATTCTGACTGATGATCTTCTATGTATTTCTAGGGTTGCTGGCAGATAAGTGGGCTAATGGACATAAACCCTGCTGCTCTTACTGAATTATCATTTATGCACAGGCAAAGGTTCTGCGTGTTCAGCCTGCATCCTGATGGAGAAGACATTGCTCATCTGTTGAATTACAGACCACAGAAGGCACCACTAATGAAAGTCGTTTAGGCAAGGTGTTTTGCAGGATAGGGATGGGGGGGACAGGACGGGAGAAATACCTTCTGTTCCCAAATGTTAATAATAGTCTCACCAACCTTAGGTGATCTTTCTATCTGCAGCTGTTTCCTTTTACCCCTTTGCACTCTCATCTACTTAGGTGTTAGGCTGTTTAGGGCAGAATCTCCCCATATATTTGATCCATGCCTTAGCAAATGGGATTTTAAATTCATTTTGATCTTCTAGACATTGAGTCAAGGCTGGATCAATCAGCTAAGGCCAATTGCATAAGGTTCAGCGAGGCCAAGTGCCAGGTCCTGCACTTGGGTCACAACAACCCCATGCAGCACTACAGGCTGGGGGCAGAGTGGCTGGAAAGCTGCTCAGTGGAAAAGGCCCTGGGGGTGCTGGTTGACAGCAGCTGAACATGAGCCAGCACGTGCCCAGGTGGCCAAGAGGGCCTGTGGCGTCCTGGCCTGTATCAGAAGTCGAGTGACCAGCAGGACCAGGGCAGTGATTGTCCCCCTGTACTGGGCACTGGTGAGGCCACACCTGGAGTCCTGTGTTCAGTTTTGGCCTCTCACTACAAAGGGGTTGGACTCGATGATCTTAGAGGTCTTTTCCAACCTTTGTGATTCTGTTGTTCTAAGAAACCATAGAATGTACACTGAGGCACTGCAGAGTGTCTGAAGAAGCACAGCAGAGCTGGGCGAGGGTCTGGAGCACAAGTCTAGGATGAACGGCTGAGGGAGCTGGGGTTGTTTAGCCTGGAGAAAAGGAGGCTCAGGGATGACATCATTGCTTTCCTCAACCACCTGAAAGGAGGTTGTAGCCAGGTGGAGCTCAGCCTCTTCTCCCAGGTAACAGCAATAGGACAAGAAGAAATGGCCTTAACCTATGCCAGGAGAAGTTTAGACTGGATATTATGAAAAATTTCTTCACTGAAAGGGTTGTTAGGCATTGAAACAAGCTGGCCAGGGAAGTGCTGGAATCACCATCCTTGCAAGTTGAAAAACATGTGGATGTAGCTCTTAGAGAAATGGTTTAATCAATTACAGAACCAAACAAATCCTGTTCTGGCAAAATGAAATGGTTTAGTGAACATGGGCAGTGCTGGGTTAGCAGCTGGACTCAGTGATTTGGAGGTGTTTTCCAAACTGAAACATTCTATGCTTCTAATTGACTGCCTTCCACATTAACCCTGCTTAAACAGCTTTTTCTGTTTACCCTTTCTGTTTCCAGGTTCCATCCCAAAACATAGTATCAGATGGTTACTGCAGCACACATGGGACTTAATTTCCTCTTCCTTTCTGCAAGTAATCTGTGGTGTTCTGTTGTATGGCGAGTTCTGTAACTTGGTGAGAAATACCTTATCAGCTACACATGCAGAGTAAGATGTGTGTTACCAGGGAGGAACTGAAAGGTAACCTAATGCTTTACCCCTTCATTGTGTTTCTTTTGTTAAGTTTGAATAAAAATGCGTGTGTTGTGCATACATGTATAAATAACAGAAAACTGTGTGATGAAGTAGGCGTGCTTTGCTGGAATCCCTGTAGAGATTGCTCTAGAATTCTTTTGGAAGTGAATGGAAAATTAACCTTTTTTTTTTTTTTTTGTAGGGGAGACTGAGCTGCCATTCTGATTCAGCACCTAATGCTGCTTCCTGTTTCACCTAAAACAATTTTCATGCTTAATTTCTACATAGTTTCAGTGAGAATATTTGAAGGATGTGTATGAGGCCAGAGATAAAATTTTTGAAGTATTTTAAAATAACAAAAAACAAATTCCCAAGATGGCTTAAGGACTGGGTCATGGTATAATATCAAATACACTTACTGCTTTTTACACTGACCCCTAATGTTTCCTTGAGATGATTTATGGTAGTCTGTTCAGAAACTAAGACATTGATCATAAACATTAACATTTGCTTCAGTTTTGTTTTCTACTGAAAATAGCTGTGAAATGGAGGATACTGGAAATACAATTTACTATGAAGCTGGCTTAATGGTCTTCGATTTCTGTTTGCTTCCATTAAGTTTTCCTGTGAAGAATGAAAATGACTGGTCTAGCCACAGGTCAGGAAGATTTTCTCTGGGCGAACAATGAGCAGAAAACTGAGTTACTGATGTGCCTGAATTCTTTCCTTGATGTCAGTTTAACTGACTCAGTGGCATAAAACAAAATTAGTAACGGTTCAAGTGCGTAATCTTTCCTCTGGTTAGAACCTCCTTTACAAACACTTATTATTTGGCTAACAAGGAGTAATTAAGCTTCTGCAAGGAGGACCGAGAGAGAAGTGATTGACCTCTTAAGGCTGAGCCTCAGCAGGGTCTAACTAAAGCTCCTTCCTGAAAGCATGAGTCACTCTGTGAGACTGTGAGCCAGTTTTCCCTCCCTGATCTCCTCAGCACCGTTCAGACGTGTTTTTAACTGTGGTGAGCAAATAAAATGAGAATAAGCACAGATTTAAAATAAAGTTGCTGAGCTCTCAGGCAACTTTCAAGAAAAGCAGCAGTATGTGAAGTTGCATCAGAACCTACTTTTGTACTATTCAAGTAATTCAGAGTTTATGTAGTGCTATCAAGAGTTTCATGGTTAAGTGGGATTGCTGTTAGTTAATGTTTAATGGATTACATGTCAATCTTATCTTCAAAGGTTTAGAATGTAAAATCTTTGATAAAGAAAGATCCAGACTAGCATATCAAAACAGAAGGGTTGCTCAAAATAACTCACGCTTTGGGTGTGGATGCAGTTAGTCCTGTAACTTTGTTAAAGCTATTTTAGGTAAGTATAAAAAACAAAGGTTTTGTTCCACAGTGAGTTTATGTCTGCACATGAACTTCAGTTTAACTGGTTTTGCTCAGTTAGTTCAATCCTGTAAAAACAATTTTAAATATGAGCATGACTATATAAAATCATGTACAAGTTTTATGCGTAACTTGTAAATACCCTTTTGATTAACCTACTGAAAGCTGGAGCAGCTGAGGCTTATATAAACCACTCATTTTAATGAAACATTTAAGTGTGGACTGCTAACCTAGTGCCCTGAATGGGACTATTTGTATTCTGAATGGAAAACAAAACCCGTTCTGGGTTTTTTTTTGGTTGGTTGGGTTTTATGTGTGGGGGTGTGGCAGGTTTTTTTGTTGTTATTCTTGTTGGGGTTTTTGACAATTTCTGGGGAATTTTGTTTTAATTTCATTTTTCTACTCTATTGTTTTTACAAAAATGATCTGCCAAAAAAATCACTGTACTCTGTTCAAAACAGAAATTAAGTCCCTGTCATTAAGAGATCATGTGTGAACTATATTAATTGCTTTTCTTCAGTGACATTTCACAGAATCTAACTATATTTTAATGCACTTAAATAAGGATGTTCTGTGTTTACAGGTGCTCAGCTACCAGATAAGATTTTTAGGTTACCTGCATATATAAAAGTTGTCTCCTTCCTTCTTTAGTGGAATAGCTGTGGTGAAATTGAAGAAATGCTAATGTATTTCAAGATGCTTCTGGTAATATTAACAGCTGTAATGAATCAGATTCATTAGGAAATTTAATTACTACAATTTTTAATAATAATTGCGTAGCTCACACCATCCATCTTGAAGACAGAGCATAAATAATTTTGTGTGGATTCCAAAGTCCTGAATAAATTATGGAGAAAAACGTTAAGAAAAAAGAGGGGGGAAAGGCTGCCAGGATTTGTCTTGTGAAGAGGGGAGATTGTGTTTGAGTGCTGACTGTTGTACTGAGAGACCACGACATCTCTGCTTGTGCTGAACTGTGCTGCCTCTCCAGCCTGGCCTCCAGGTCCATGTGGGACAAATTTTACCTGGTTCATGGTCCCAGAGGAGCTTGAGAGCAGCTTGGTATGTACTTGGTACATGGGATTATATCCCGTGTGTCCTGCCCTTTATCTGAAAATGGCAGCAAGAGGTTCTGGTGTGAACGTCCTTTCTGTTTGGCAGTAAAGACAATGTATAGAGTTGTTTTCTTGTAAGAAAATCCTATGTTGTTTGAATGACCAAAATGGTGTAACTTTTCCAGAGGCAGGATCTGTGTGACGTGCTGCACCTTGCTCAGAGATGCTGCACAGCTCTGGATCCCCAGCACCTCAAGGAATGTAAGGTTATCCACTCTCTTCTCTCCATTATAATGTTAGCTCCAGTGAATGATATTCTAAGTGACACTTCAGACTCTGAGTGCCTTTCTTACTGGGGTCATAAAGAACCAGCACCACCTGGTACAAAACAGCCATCAAACTGTACCTGCCAGAACTATTTCACTTGGAGTGCTGTTTTTGTTCTGACGATGCAGTTAATTGAAGACTAAAATCGGACAAAAGGTAATTTTCCCCTCCCTCGTTTATTTATGTGTCTTGAGTTTGGGATCTTAATGGTTCGTTATCTTAATTATTTTTAATTATCATAATAATGGGATCTTAAAAGGTTCCTGAAAGTGAAACCTTGACATGATCATGGGCTATGCACTGTGACTGACAGTCATGTGCAGCACTCAAAGCAGTCAGGATACACGGGTTCAACTCCTACAGGCAGAAAAATGAACAGAAAACTCTGAGCTTTGCCATCAGTTGCAAGAAATACTGCGTGCAACAGTCTTATTTCTCAGTCTTCGCCAGTCAGTAAGGATTAGAGTGGTTTGCACCTTCTGATGTTTAGGCCACGCCCATCATCACTTTCTTCTTCTCACCTGTTATCTCTTATAGCAAAATAAGCTCACAGAAGTCTCAGTGGGTGGCTAACATTTGGGCCTAGGGCTTCAGTGCCTTTGAGGTTTGGATCCTGTCTGTGTTGCTGACATGATTTATGGTATTTGCTGTTCAGATCGAAATGCTGAAGGCATATGTCAGGTTGTAGAAAATGGCCATTCCGTCATTTCTCTCTCCAAAGCATGTCTGAAGAAGTATTTTTGGCTAAGTATGACAACTAACACTGCTTAGCTGGAAAAATAGAGGTTCCATACACAGAAAAAAAGGACTGTCGAGGTCACACCATGTACATAATAAACAATAAGTTGTTTTTCCTATAAAATGCAACAGAAATGCCACATAAACTTTTGTTTTATAAATCTCAGTTGAATTCTAAGCACAAGAGCTGCACTCAACAGTGCTTACTCCCAACCCACAGCTTTAAAGAGTTAGCCCCTCCAAAAAAAAAAACCTCAAACATCCTACCCCCCTAAAAAACCCTCCCATCAGCACAACTCCTTCCTTGTGTTCACATTTTGTCCTGTTTCTGCTCTGGAAGGAGGTTTTTTCAGATCTCCCTCTGCACGGTGATTGCACTTCACTCTCTCCAGCTGCGTGCAGCCTCCCTACCACGCTGCTTTCTGACAGTCGTGGGACAGGAACATTCCTAGGAAAGCTGCTCTCCTCAGTGTGTATATCCTGCTGGGAACGCTGCACCTGGGACTTCTGTGAATGGAATTTATAGACTCAGTTGTATTCTGCCAAAAGTCACAATTTCCTAGAGGGGAATTATTTGGAGGCAGTCCCTCGGCCCCGGGCTGGGCGGGACGCGGCTCCCGGGGCGGGCCTGCGGGGCCGGGCAAGGCAGGGCCGGGCAGGGCCGGGCACCCGCCCCCGGGGCGGGCACGGCGGGGCCGGAGCCGGCGAGGGCAGAGCGGCGCTGGGAACGGCGCGGGGAGCGGGCTGGCCATGGTGGGGCTCAAGGAGGAGCTGCTCAAGTCCATCTGGCACGCCTTCACCGCCCTCGACCTCGACCGCAGCGGCAAGGTCTCCAAGTCCCAGCTCAAGGCAAGCGCGGCCAGCCCGGGGGTCGCGGGGCCCGAGGGGGTGCGAGGGGCCGGGACACGGCCCGGGGTGTCCCCACGGACCGGCATGGGGGCGCGGGGCTGGGGCCCGCTTCCACGGCTCTGATGGGGCTGGCGGTGCGTGTTCCCTGCCCAGGCTGGCTCCGTCCCTGTCCCCGCGGCCCGGGGCGTCTCCGTCCCGCGGGAGGTGGCCCGGACCCCCCCGGAGCCCGAGCAGGCTGATTCTCATTCAGCCCAGGCAAGCGCTTCGTCCTCCCCGAGACGTCAGTGCACAGACCCTTGTTGTGCTTCTGGTCCGCTTTCAGCCACATGTCCTTGGTACCCTTTCTGGCCCAAATCTTTTGTGGGATAGCCACAAGGTCCCATCTATAGGGGTTGGCTGCGTCCAAGTGAAATTCACAGCTTGCCAAGGGGAGAGCGAGGTTCCACAGTGCCCTCTTATTTGGATATAAACAGGAGAATTACTCAAGAGGCTCCAACTGTGCCATTCTTTCCTTAGCTTATACGCTGAAGTAGTGTTTGTGCTCTTAAAAGAGCTCTCAGGCAGCTTGCTGAATCCAGTCCCGTCTTGGCCCTGCTTTATGGGACCATCTTGGCCTGGGAATAATAGCAGGAATCTGGCTAAATAAATATTTTGAATAAGAACGCAACACCTGTTGACATTTGGGACTGTGGGTCCTTGTACTGAGTGCTGGGGTTGTGTGGGACACAGCAACTAGCTGAAGTTGGCGCCTTTCGTGGGATTAACTCCGTGAGTGGCCGGGCTGTGGGCGGCATTTCCAAGTGCGGCTGGTAGCTAATGAACTTTGTTTTTAGAATTATGTAACGCGTGTGCAGAACAGGCAGCATTCTGCAAGCAGCCTGTTCCTCTTCTCCTTTTTGGGGCGATCGGGCGTGAGATAGAGCTGAACTTGGCCAGAAGTGACTGTGGAGCAGGAGTCAGGAGAGAGGCCAGACCTGTCTGAGCTCAAGCTGAAAACAAACATGTGCAGGTCCTGGATCTTTTACAGGTGGTCTGAAAGTGAGTATTTGTGTAGCAGTGTTGCAGGACTAAGTGAAGCAGGTTGCAGGGAGGCTTTTTTTTTTTTTTTTTCTATTGACCTGCTTTTTAAAGGAATCCTGTTTTCCTGTCACGCCGCCTTCCACACCTTGTGTGCCCTGACGTGATATGTGTGCTCAGTGCACTCACCCGGGAGTGTGTCTGCAGCATGTTGTGTTGGCTGCTGGAAAAGCTGCAACGTAGTCCACAAGTGCTGGGCTGAATGAAATGGCTAAGGGAGCAGCCAGAATGCTGGTGGGCTGGTTCTGCTCCTTCTCCTCTAAAATCACTAACTGGCCCAGGTCAACTAAAGCAGCAGTCATATTTCCAAACTGAAGCACAGTGTTGTGCTCTGCTGTCTCACTAGAGCCTCATGTCTACAAATGCTTGTGTTTTTTTAAAAAAAAGTAAAATAATAAAAAGGAGAGGAAAATTAAACTTGTCTCCTTGTTACAGTTTTGGTATTTCCATCGGCCTGTGAGAGAGAAGGGATGAAAAAAATGTGGGGCTCTGTGTGTCTGTGCAGTTCTGTCTGTGATATCAAGGCTCCCAAGGGCAGTGTCAAGTGGAGAATCTGGGAGTGCAGAAACAAGTCTGAAGTGAGGCTGCTGCCTTCTCCTTTGGCCACCAAGAATTAGTTTTCAGGAGACACAGGAAGGCATAGAGATTGTTCTTCCATAGACTTTTTGTGGCAAATGATGAACGTGGTGTCAAACTGATAGTCTTGCTCGGGAGAAAAGGGTGTGCATGATGGCAGCAGCCTCACATGGATGTGTTGGAAAGGGCAGGCAGGACAGCAAAGAGAAGTTTCTGTCTGATTGAGGTACGTCTATGTTGTGCTAAGAGGGTGTTTCACAATAAAGTATTTCTCATCCACATTACCACGAGAAAGATAAGCTTATAAAATGGAGAGATGATGCTTGGAGATAAAGAGGTTAGTAGGGATCTGCGACATTAGGAAAATATTTAATAATTTAGTGGAACTTGTTTTTTTAAAAAAGATAATAATAATATTTATTTTCTGAGAATGGTAGTGGTGTAACCTGCTGAACTCTTCCCTCCTCAGTCAGAAAACTTACTGGTAATGAATCTTTGGTTTGTGTAATCCAGTATAAGGTGTTGCCATCATGTTGCATAGACGTTCCTAAGTATAACAGGTTTCCTTGTTAAAGACTGATTTCTAGTTAGTCTTTGGAGCCTTCCGTGAACACAGATAATTTTCTTTAAATACTATGAGAAAAAGAAGTGTGTGTGTGTGTTATGTGGCTGAGGCCTTACTGTGAAGGGTTTGCATCACACATTTGTTTTTAATACACCTGAAGCAAAGGGATGAAGGTGAGTCAGTTGGGTCTGGAGAAACAGCAAATGCTTGGAGGAAAAACTAGGACTTGCTTGGCATAGTAAGGATTTATAAGATGTCTTTTATCCATTTGTATCTTTTGTGTATGTTCTTAGCTGCTGAGAGAAGAGACAGTCAAATCAGTCCTCTCTGTAATTTTGAATATTGTCTTCTTCTAGTATGCACTGATTTTTTTTTTGCCCCCCACTTTTTAAAATCTGTAATCTTCAGAAATTCTACTGTTATGCTGGCTGCAGATCTTAGCCCTTTTTCTGCATCAGCAGAAACGTTTGTGTCTCTGTTCTTAAATTACAGCTTTAAAGCTGGACACAATCATGATTTTGTCACTGTGTTTCAGCACATTCAGACACCAATACAGCAAGGCTCAAGTGTCAGTTCTGGGTATGCAGGTACAGCTACTGCTGTGGTTTGAGCATGAGCTGCATGCCAATACTTCATCTCCTATACTTAAATCCATTTTCATCTGCAATCTGCAATTTTAAAACTGACTTATTTTTAAAGTTTCTGTAATGTGCCAACATTATATCCACTTTTCGTCTGGATCTTCAAAAACTGTGGTTTAAAATATAGTTGCACTTGACAGCCAGCAGAACTGCTTGTAGTGTGTGTGTGATTGGGTCTTGGAAAGAATGCACGTCAATTAGTTTTTACACTCTCTCTGGAAGCTCTTTGTACATTGCTTTGTGGCTTGTCTCTCTTAGGCAGTGAGTTTATTTGGCTCTTGTTTTATGTGCTACATTGGGGTGGATTTTCTAAGTCTTAGAGTCTTGGATTCCTGGTGTGATACCTACAGAACGTGGATGGTGAGCCACTTGTGAAAATACTGTCTTATTCGGGCCCGTAACATGTGGGTGACCAAAGTTACTTGTTAGGCTTAGAAAATTTAAACCGGTCTTTTCTCATATCTGGGGTGTTTATAGCGTTATTATACCTCTTATCTTTGTTCAACCTTCCTACTAAATGTGAAGTCAGTGGCCGGTGGGAAGAGGAAGAGTGGTGTAATCTGGGGCAAGAGGGATGGTCCGAAGGGAGAGGAAGACCTTGAACAATGTAGCAAGGCAGTGGCAGGGGTGAGAGCCTGTGACGAGTGGGCAGGAACCCAGGCTGGACAATTGGCTTTGTGCAGCAGTGAAGGGTGGTAGGAAATTAGTCACTGTGACTCACTATGAGAGAGTCGTACTCTCGTGCTCTTAACAGGACTCAGAAGTGTCCGTGTGAGGAATTCCGTGAGGAATCGTGTTGGTGAAGTGTGAGAGGAGGGATGCTCCTCTTCCACAGGAGGTGGCAAACCAAGGCAACTTGTAGACCAAAACAGGGGGCATTAGGAAATGGTGGGGCCATGAGACTGTGCTTAAGGGGAGAAGCTCTCAGTGGAAAAACGGGCCGGTTTAACCTTTGTCCCTGAGCCAGCAGTGTGCCCAGGTGGCCAAGAAGGCCAGTGGCATCCCAGCCTGTGTCAAAAACAGTGTGACCAGCAGGATTAAGGAAGTGATTCTTCCGCTGTACTTGGCACTGGTGAGGTCACACCTCGAGTCCTGTGTCCAGTTCTGGGCCCCTCAATTCAGGAAGGACATTGAGGTGCTGGAGTGAGTCCAGAGAAGGGCAACAAAGCTGGTGAAGGTTCTGGAATGCATGTCCAATGAGGAACAGCTGAGGGAGCTGGGGGTGTTTAGCCTGGAGAAAAAGCAGCTCAGGAGAGACCTTATTGCTCTCTACAACTACCTGAAAGGAGGTTGTAGCCAGGTGGGAGTTGGTGTCTTCTCCCAGGGAACCAGCAACAGCCTAAACCGCGCCAGGGGAGGTTTAAGTTGGACATCAGAAGGAATTTCTTCACTGAAGGGATGATGAGATATTGGAACAGGCTGCCCACAGAGGTGGTGGCATCACTGTCCCTGGAAGTGTTTAAGGAAAGACTGGATGTGGCACTTGATACCATGTTCAGTCAAAGGTTGGTCTTGATGATCTCAGAGGTCTTTTCCAGCCTAATTGATTCTGTGATTCTGTTTTGTTCACTGGTTTCAGGGGAGATGTAGAAGAAAGGTGCAGTACACAGAGTATGTTTACAAGGAGCTTTTCCTAATGTCTGGGAACAGCAGGACAGAAAAGCAGTTCTCTTGGCAGCTGGACAGAAGCAGGCTGACACCAGTGCGTGCCTGGGGGCCAAGGGGGGCACGCTGATAATTGAAGGCATGAGGAAGAGTGAGCCTGTTGGAAATGGTGACAAGGGGTCTGTGAGTGCCCAAGGGCAACGGGAGCAAAAGAAGGAACAGAGAGGTGATGTGGGTGAACCTGAGCTGGTGGAGGCTGGGCTGGAACACAGTCGTGTGATTGGAAAAGAGGTTGTTGCGCTGACCCCAGTGCTACATAATGAGACTCCGACAAGGGGCATATATGATGCTACTTTCACACTGGTCGTAAAAGGAAAAGGGAAAGCACTTGTGAGTAGCCTTATTTTGGCTGGCTGGCTGCTGACATGGATGTCAGGGAGAGATGAGCCAAGAATGTCTTGGAATGATTTCATACAAAGCCTCTGAATGGAGCTGTCGGGATCTGTGATGCCAACATTTTAAAATCTGAAAAAGAGACGGGGAAGGGAGAAGACCCCCCTGACAGATGGAAAAGAAAAAGAAAAAAACACCAAAGAAGCTGACAATAGCCACTGCAGGATTAGTCTGCCCTGGTAGTGCTCCTACTGTCATCTGGGCCAAATTTTTGTTGCTGAGCAATAAGTAGTCCAGCAGATCTTCCCATTCCCGTAGAAACACAGGTCACTTTTATGGACATGGTTAAATGGAACTACTCAGATGGTAACAATTCAACACGTGCTAAAGTTTTGGAAAATAGGAGCTCAGAGGGGAGCAGCTTTGGCAGAGTAGAGCTGGATGTAAAGCAACATGAAATGGGCCATAAATAAAGTAAATCCAAAGTCTGTGATGACCTTTGGTGTTCAGCTGGTGTGTTTTATCTGGATATTTGTATTTAGAGCAGAATGCCTTCAGTGTTCCCTGGGAAAGATGGCGTGCCACTAGGCATCTTTGTTACAAAACTTCTCATGGAAAACAAAGCAATGGCACCTGGAGTACACTGGTGTCATGAACCCTGTGCAGGCTGCTGTGCTGTCTCATGGACTCCTGTTTGGGGACCCCCTCTGTACCCATGTGCTGCAGCACAGAGATGAGCCTCTGGGCTGGGGTAGGAGTTGGCTCTGGCATGAAGGTAGATTGTTGAAAGTGGCATCCAGAGCATAGTAAGTGAGGAAAGAAAAAGCTGCCTAGCAACCCTGTGGGCATAGTGAAGAGGGGAATAATCCTTAGTGGGGCAAAACTTCTTCACGGTTCATGGAGTTTCTGCAAGGCAAGGTGATTTTTTTGTACCCTAATTAACCTAGTGCTCCTCTAGGGTTTTTTTTTAAGTTGTTCATTAAAATAGAGTATCTTATGGTCCAGATAATGTGTTTTGAGAGAACAAAACAAAACGAGACCTCAGTGCAGAATTTTTCAGGCTTACCCTGCAACTGAGGAATTCAGCTGGCGCTTGGCCGCGTTGGAGAACGGCAGCTTTGGCAGGCACCGAGGAATTTCCTCAGCTATGAAAGGAGAGCACTGGGCACGGGAGAGATCGCAGATAAGGCAGATATTAGAAAATCATTGAAAGTGGAGTTCTTTCCTGGTAAATTGCTTGCTTAATGTGGAAACCACCTAGGTTTCTGATGGTCCAAGCACAGCAAGCAGGCTGAAAAAAAGGAGAAGAGAAACAGGTAGAAAGGACATGATAAGAAAGTATTTTATTGAGACTTCTAGTTTACTTTGGTAGTCAGCTTAAATGAGTTATGCTTTTAGAATATTTTTATTAGCTGAGTATTTTTTTTGTTATAGAACTAGCAACTACAGTGTGGTTGGAAAATGGTGGTCATCTCTATCTCGCAGAAATTCAAGAATTCCTCAGGCTTCTATAAATAACAACAGAAGCCTTAAATAGAAGGGGAAACACGCATGATAGTATGTTCCCCCAACCCATATGTAAATCACATGGACTCAATTATTTGATTTGATGTGGTGGTTAGAAATAAGGATAGACTGAAGGAAAATACACTGTTGATAAAGGGTAGTGTGAAATGCCATAACTTCTAAATGCTATTTTGCTGCTTTCACTGAAATACAGCTTTTGTTGTAGTATGGCTGATGCTGTTGTTTTAAGTGTTTTTAAACTTTTACACCTCATTAGCTCCAATGCCTTAGTGCTAGCATTCATAGTTGAAAATATGTGTTTCTCATGGAAATGCCTATTCTCTTAAAAAAAGTTTAACTTTGGAGGTATGTAGAAAGGAATTCTCCTCTGAACTAATCATGCATTTTGGGCTATCCTTGTAGAAGTTTTTGCTAACTAACTTAGATTCTGCATATCTCCTTATCATACATAAGAGAAGTAAATGTACTTTTGTTTTGGGGGGAGGGGGGTGAGTGGGGGAAAGCCCAGACATTTTAAATGTGTAGCATTGGTTTGATTTCCTAGGCTTTGAGAACTTCAGACTTTCACTTCTTGTTTTGCAGCTAACTCCATCTTGACCACTTTATGTCTACTCGCCTAAGGTAGACATGCTTATAAATTTTCTACACATTTTTTTACTGCTTTCTGTTTGCATCATTTGGGTCTGGTTTGTTTGTTGTTTCTTTTTAATTTTATAAAAAACTAAAACACACGCCAAAATTCAGTTGCAGTCTATTCCATGTAGTTGTTGACTTAAAAGAAATAATACCACCAGCAGCACACCTTTTCAAAAGATGGGATCTCTTTACTTCTGCTTAGTTTTCTTTTACCTGTGTGTTTTTGCCTTTGGTACATTTTTTCCAGGCAGACCATTCCAGGGCATGTGAAGTTAAATCCTTAGCCCAGTTCGTGTAGCTGGTACATGGTCTCCAGAGGCTCAGCTCTGCATCATGCCAAGGGAGAGGGCTTCCCACTGACAGGGTGCTTGGGATGGGCAGGACTGACCTGACTCCAGATAGTGTGAACAAGGAAAGGGATGGTGCTTAGCTTTTTTTGGGGGAAGTGCCAGTGGCACAGGAGTCGCTGCTGCTCAAGCTCTGCCTTCCTGTTGGCACTGAGGTGTTGGTTTGCGTGTGCAAAGCTCAGCTCAAGCTGAAGAAGTTGAGTTGCATCGGCTACCAGTTAGTTTTTAGTAACTCAGTACTTCCTTAAAATTAGTCAAGTGTGTAGTCTCTTCTTGAAGGTCATTTCTCAAGAACAGACATCAGTGCTTGTGGCTGTTATGCTCTTGACATAATTCATGTAAATACCTTTTTAAAATAAAAATTTGAGAAGCACGCCTAAACCCTTTCCCTTTCTGTAACATTACGTTTCCTTGCCAGCTGAAACGTGGGGTAAATGTTGAGAAGCAGCCCAAAAGCAGATGAGAGAAATCCATAGTTAATGCTTTAATCTGAGTGGTCACTTCTTTGTAAACTAAAGTAACATATTGAGTTGTTTTCTCTGTTACTCATTTGCAGTAGATATAAATATTTATAATTTCAAAGGCTAGGTGTTTGTGGTTGTTTTCCATAGCTATCTGATTTCACTCTGTAAATGTTGCTCTGGTGTTTCTGTGTTTTCAGCCCCATGGGTATATGTGTACAAAGGGATGCTGCTTCTGGAAACGTGCAACTGTCTGAAGCCTCTGAATCCATTGTTTTAGTTATGTTTTGTTTTTCTGACAAAAATTCATGGGGCAGAACCTGTGCTGACATCAAAGTGTCACTTTGCACGTGGTTAAGGCTGACAGCAGTGTCACTGGTATCTCTTCTGTCCACAGGTCCTTTCTCACAACTTGTGTACAGTGTTAAATGTCCCCCACGACCCGGTGGCCTTGGAAGAGCACTTCAGGGACGATGATGAAGGGCCAGTTTCCAATCAGGGTTACATGCCTTACCTAAACAAATTCATCTTGGAAAAGGTAAGTTTTGAATTCATGTTGATGTTGTTTTTGCTTTTATCAGTTGTTGTTATTGGAGTGTCTTTGCAGAAAACTGGTGTGAAACACTGGTGGTGATGGGGTCATGATGGGGCGGGTACTCTGGAGAGCCTGTGCCTAAAAATGGAAGGGTGCACTGTTTTCTACTTCTTTCTTCTCTCCTTGGTTTCTATTTCCTGTTACATCTGGCCCTTGTCTAAGCTGTGTTCATGCAGAACCATGTTCATATCAGTAAAGCACCTCAGCTTGAATTTATCAGAAAGCATCCTGGAGCTGTAGATTGTCCTACTTTATACTACATCTACAAGAGAATGTTGTCATAGACTCCTTTGCAAACATAAAGGGCAAAGTTACCTTCAATGTTCTTCACAAGGTGTTCTAATAAGTACGTCCTTTCAGATGAGTTACAGTGGGTGACATTAGGCAGCGTTGTTAAGTTTTGTCTTGCAAGTTTTTCCCTTTCGTGTCTTCACTCTTCTGCTGTGCCTTGTTTTGGGGGAAACCCTGCTATAAAGCCAGCAGGGTTTCCCCTGCTCTCCTCTCCATCATGTTCTAAGAGAGGTAGTCACTGAGTTTGAAAGTTAAAAAACCCCAAGCAGCTGTCTTCCTGCTCTTTTTCTGAGAGCTAATGTTGAGATACTGCACTGGACAGTAAAAAGCAGCCCACGTGATAGTGCTAATATGAGCTTCAGTACTACTGATTTCTCATACACTTGGGGTCAACCCCAGAAACCCTCAAGCTTTGATGTCGTGGCTGCAGAGATACAGAACTGTTTGCTTTCTTTTATTATGCTAAAAACTCCTGAACTGACACACTGTCAAAAAGTCCGAAGCAGCAATTGCAGGTGATGCAAACTCCTTAGCCTGATTTGCTGATTTTTGCCCCTTCTTTATTCTACATGTAATACTGGTGGAAAATGTGATTGATATATATGTGTATATATATATATATGTATATAAATAAAATGCAGTCTGGCAGCTTGGAAGTAGTAGAAGCATACCTAGCTAAGACTTAAGAGCTCCTCTGCCTCTCTAGTCTCATACCCAGAGAGTATGAGAGACACCCCGAGAGTGTCCTGTTTGATGTGTGGGAGTTGTTGGCCGTTAATACACAAAAAGGTACCAGATTAGTGTCTTGGTTGTTTGATGCTGAAGGCTTGCTGTGTCCCTAAGAAGTTGTGATCTCATTTCTGCTTCATGTTGGCGTTCTGAACGTCTGTGAAGGTTCAACAGAGAGCAAGCAGTTTAGATAAAAATAATATGAAAAAAGAAAAGGCCTTAATTTATTTTGACCCAAGCATTACAATGGGAGAGGCTGAACCACAGTCTGTTTATATTATTTGTAGGCAGTAGCAAGTCATTAGGTTAAAAAAAAAAAAGGAGAGAGATGGAAGGCTTTTTCAAATATAAAAGTGCTTTATTGTTAACAGGTGTTTATAGGAAAAATAGTTAAGGAAATGAGGAGTAATTGCATTTAAATAACATTTTAATTTGAAAATGGCAGACTCTCCTATAAGCAAGTAGGTGAGAACTTGCAGTGTTTAGCTGCTCAGGGACACCATGGTAAAAACAAAAGACCTTGCTTTCTCATGAAAGGAAAGAGCATGACTGCATATAGTGTCTGGTGTTGTTTTATTCAGACACTGATCTGGCCTCCAATGATTGCCTGATATACCCGTGCCATTAGTTGATCTTTAAAGATGAAGATGTTAACAAACAGGATTAAATTACCTGTAACTTCATGTTATTTAATCCTGCCTAAATGCTTATAAACAGTTGAGATACATACTATGAAGAATTAGTGAGGTTGTTTTGTCAGAAGGCTGTCTTTTTGGATGGGAAAAATCTTGACTGTGACATCTCTTCTTTTAGAGATGACTTTACATCAGTGCCAAAAATCAACATGCAGTGAGATGAAGTCACTGGTTCATAGCATGTCTCCTTTGTTTAAAACAAACAATCAGAAAAAGCACACAAGAAGCTCAGTCTTTCTTCATTCTTCCAAGGTGTAATCTCTTCTTTTAGATGAGGTGATCGTAGCAGAAATGCAATTAGTCTGTGCTAGTGAGCAGAGCTGCTAAAGAAGGAGTGATGCTTTATACCCCAAATACAGAGGAAGTTCTCTCAATTTCCAGTCATACATCTTGTGGTAAATTAATGGCTTTGAGTAAGAGCCACCTGCTCAAGAGAGATTTTTTTGATCTCAAGGTATTTTGCTTTAAGACATTCATAAAGGGTATAAGGAATGAATTCTTAGAACTCTCCTGTAACTGTGACTTACAATTGTATTTTGAGGACTTTGTAACCTTTGAAAATAGTTTCTGTTGTACTCTTAAATGCAGTTGTAGCTTTTTATGTTTTTTTTGGTGCTGGCTTACCCTGTGTATTACTCTGCACTAAAACCTTTTTATATAGAACCAAGAAATTGTCAAGAAAGACACAATTGCCAAGAAAGACAAAGGAGTTAAATGAGGTAGATTGGTTGCAACTAATTTCCTTTATCCACGTAGGAATTTTAATAAACATTTTGAATAATTAGTATTGCCTAATTGATGGTTTCCAGTAGCACACAGCTTGTTACTTAGAAGATAGATGTATCTAGAATTTTCTTGCATCTGAAACAACATCTTTCTTTTCTATGTCTCTTTCAGCTGTCATTTGCCAATATAGACTTTTCATAATTTGTTTTCCTTGGTTTCGTGACTATATTTTAGCATATTCTGTTATTTTCAATCTATATCTTTAAATACCAGTTGAAAATGTTTCCTTTTCAACAGTAGTGATGGTGGTATTTTACAGCAGGCCGTATTTATAGCGAGGGAGAGTCCTAGTGCGGGGAGACAAAGAAGGACATTGTTCTAAACCTCAGGTTATCTCATCACCCAGGCAACTTCATGAGTGCTAGTTTCACTACCAGTGCTTGTTATATTTTTGGAAAGCTGGGACTTGTATGCTGATGGAATTATTGTTCCTGAATAATTCCTAATCAGTGCCTCTGCTCTGGATGACACGTAAGCCCCACAAAGTCCCTTTCAGAATCAAGTCTGTAAAAAGGGCTTACATGTTTAAAATGGGACCGGTGGCACAGAAGAACCTATTCCCCCGTAGCAAAATGGTTCTGAAACCTACTTGCATAGTCCTGGTGGCAGTAACAGGTGACCTGGGCTCTGACACGAGCTCCTGAGGCGAGTGCAGTCTGACTTTGCCGAGTTAGCAGGAACTGTGCACTCGCCCGGCCAGGGCCTGTGCCTTTCTCCACCCAGCTCCCTGTGGTCACTGATTGCTGCCGTGCCTTAAAAAATGAGCTGCTCAGAGGGTGTCCCATCTTATTTACAGTGCTTAGAGCACTTGCCAGGTGGTGGCTGTAGAAAAGGAGGTTTCCCGCCCTTTTGGCGTCTTCCTCGGGAGTAGCATAACCACTAGGGCATTACCAAGGTGGAACTGCTCATCATCTGGGTGGGAGAAACTGTTCTAGAAAAGAAGTCAGGCTTCATTGGGCAGGGTGGGGAGGACAGACAGAAAAAGCACAGGCAAGAGTAGCCAAGGGATGAAGCACTGGCAAATACAAGGAAGGAGAAGGAAACAGGGCTTCTAGCCCTTCTTCCAGATGATGTTTGTTCTCTTAGTTGGTGTTTCATTCAAAACCCATATTTCTTGCACCTCTCATATTAGGAGGGGCTGAGAGAGTTGGGATTGCTCAGCCTGGAAAAGAGAAGGCTTTGGTGTGACCTAATTGTGGCCTTCCAGTACCTGAAGGTAACTTACAGGAAAGATGGGACAAGACTATTTGCAAGAGCGTGTAGTGACAGGACAAGGGGAATGGCTTCAAACTGAAAGAGAGTAGGTTTAGATCAGATATTAGGAAAAAAAAATCCTTACTGTGAGGCACTGGAACAGGTTGCCTAGGCAAGTTGTGGATGCCCCATCCCTTGCAGTGTTCAAAGCCGGGTTGGATGGGGCTGTCTGAGTAACCTGGTCTAGTGGAAGGAGTCCCTGCCTACAGCATGGGGGTTGGAACTAGATGATCTTCAAGGTCCGCTTTCAACCCAAACCTTTCTATAATTCTATGATTCTGTGATTCCTGTGTGAAGAAGAACATGAAGTAGCTGTAGCAGCTGTGGCTCCTACAACTTCCACCTCATTCCCAGGACAGTTCTAGCCTGGAGCCGGCGTCTTACATCAGCACTGACATTGGTGGCCTGCATGGCAAGCATGCAAAGTCTATGATTTTCTTTCATAGGCTCATTTTTATGCCTGGAAACTGTTCTGTAAAGTGCTTCTTGGCATAGGGTTGGTTTCTAGTTTACTTCTGTCTTTTTTTCTCTTTTTTTTTCCTCCACCCACATCAGTTCAGTGACTTCCTTAGTCTGTGTTTGACTTGGCCGCTGTGGCTCACCCTCCACTATATCTGACCACTTACCAGAGTGGATAGGAAATCATACAGTTGGCAGTGGGGTTCTTGAAGCATCTGAGATGCCTGCTCTGGCCTGTTGTAAGAAAACATCACTAACCATTGCTGGTGCCATTACCACAAGAGGTACAAGAACTTAGACACATTTTCCAAAAGTCTCAAAGGCAAAACATGCCTTTATCAGTTACATGTTGGCAAAGAAATATCATTGCTAAGCTGTAGGGAGATGATAAATAGGTTTAATCTGTAACATAAATGAGGGTTTAAAAAGAAAACAGGGGACATTAAAGCTCTTGCATATGCAAATAATTCACTGATCAGTATGTGCGGTTGCTAGGTATGATAAAGGATAATGAATACAGGAGGCATTTGTTTATCAGTGAGGTGAAGATTTGCAAGTCTGAGAAAAGGGGAAGGTTTTAAGTGGATTAGCAGTCAAGAAAAAATGACTCTGTGAATATCCTACAAGAGTTACGTTTGAGTAACGTGAAGTGGAAAAACATATTAAAAGTCTTTCCCAGATGTTGTTCCAATACTGCCTTTAGCATATCCACATGTAGTTTTGGCTATGCTGGTTTTCAGATTTGCTATATACAATCTCAGTAACTCAGTGCAATAGAAGGGCAACTGGAACTAAGACAGTTCTGAAGATGGTTTGGAAGCTGAAGCTAATGTGCCAGAGGAAATGCAGAATGCAGAGTAGCCTCCTTCCCATGAAGTCAGGGTGTTATTAACTCGACCAGAAGTTGGAGGTTGGATGGTAATTTTGCTGGAAGAAATTCTTTATTTGACTCCATGCAAAAAGTCAGACTAGGCTGCTACAATGCTCTTTTTGGACCTTGATGTTTCTTGCAAACTAGAATTTCTTGCTGCTTTTTGTATCCTGTTAAACTTTGTCTATCTGCTAATCTGTGTCATTTGTGCATATAATTTTTTGTTGTTGTTGTTCAATTTCTTCTTTTTAGGTTCAAGGAAACTTTGACAAAGTTGAATTCAACAGGATGTGCTGGACTCTCTGTGCTAAAAAGAACCTCTCTAAAAGTCCTTTGCTGATTAGTGATGAAGACGCTTTTAAAGTGTGGGTTATTTTTAACTTCTTATCAGAGGACAAATACCCTTTAATCATTGTACCTGAGGAGGTAAGAAACAAAAACTTAAGCTGTTTAACACCAGTTTGCTTAATGGCCCAGTTGAACTATGTTAGTTTTCTATTCTCTAGATATTTAAGAGAAAATATTTTTAAATATAAAACTTTTATTCCCCTTCTTTTAATAATGTAAGGCCTTGGCTGCATTTTTCTTGTCTTCTAGGGTGCATATATGGGGATTTCCACAGGATACTTTAGATACTGATGGCTCTGTGTGTCTGTCGTTTAAACAGCCTGGACTAAGTGGAATGTGCTGCTTGTCCTCAGTAAATAGCTTATTTTGCTTTTTGTGAGGATGACTGGTGCTGGGGACACGAGCTCCTGTACCAGCACTCAGAGCTGGTGAGGTTCTTCCTTCACTCACGAGCAGTTCATGGATGTGATCTTTAATCACTGTGCTTGCTTAGAGGTAGTTAAAATTTTGCACAGCCAGTACATCGGCGTGATTTTGAAAAAGAAATCCCCCCCCCTGTTCTGTGTTACTGTGACTTGCAAGATGAGTCTTTGGTCTCATGTCACCCTCCTGATGAAAAGGAGGCGCACAGGCTTTTCTGATGAAGTCTGTTTCTGATCAGAAACAGCCACCACCTGAACATTTTTGCTTGAAATGGCTGAAGGAATAATAGCACAGAGATCTCTTTAAGTTCACGAACAAGTATCAGCAGTGCTCAGGTATTTTAACCCTAAAGCAAGATTTCAGTATCTCTGCTATTCTCCCCTCTGGGAAGGGTGGGGAAAGAAGCAGAAAGATCAGAACTGTAGGCATAAATAATCCCTTGCAAAACCATGTACAGGAATCCCAGGGTTTTGCAGTTTAGCACTGGAGTACTGAATAATAAATATTTGCAAATTGCTGAACAGCCAGAGATCAAAACAGTGTGATTAATATGCCACTAACAACATAACCGTTGGACTCCAAGGTGTGGGGCCAAACCAGAAAGTACAGATAACTTGCCTATCAAAATAAACTGCTCAGTTTTGCTTTCTTACTTTTTAGCAGGAGACTTTCATTCTGTACAGCGTTTCTGTTTTTGCCAGTCTGGCCCTGGCATGCTACATTCCCGTGAGAAATGGGACAGTCTTCTTGATTGGTTTCCTGGTTTTGATGTTGGTTCTGGGAGATAGGGATCATGGTTCTAAAAGGTGGAACAGTTCCCTTCTTAGTGTTGCCAGATTTGGCTTTGGTAGAAGGTCAGAGCCAGTAATAAATGTGAAAACTGAGACTCAAATCTAGGCCTTTGCCTTGTCAGTCTGTTCCCCACTGTGCAGCCTGCCTTACCTGCAGGCAGACTTTTCACATCTCCTAAACTGTTGGCATGGGTAAAAGCTTCAGACCTGCCAGCTCTGGGGTGTTTCTCCTTGCTCCCCCCCCGACAAGCAAGCTCCAGATTTGTGCTGCCTTCTGTAGCTGATGCCAGGTGATGACAATGTGTCTGTGTGTTGGCAGACGGGCTGCAGAATCGGCTCCTAGCCGAGGTTTTTCAGATTTCCAGATTTCATATCTGCTGTTGTTTACTTTCCTTCTCATCCTTAATTCCCAGGGTTAACCTGGACTGCTCTTCTACTGGGTTTATTTTTCAAATTCTTAGTGTGGATCTGTGTCTTGCATCTCCTTGATTGTGAGATGCAAGATTTAAATTGTGCAATCTGTTTAAAGGGAGCTTATGGGAGCCTGACTGACAAAGAAAGGCTGCTCTGTTCTTATCATATACAATGCCTGTATTCACTACACCTTCTGCCTCAGACCACACAGGTAATGTAATCAGCCACTGGAGGAATGCTGGCTGTTGAAAGCACTCCTTTCTGGTTTGCACTGACGCTCCGTCAGGTTCTCTGTGCTTCTGGAAAATTCTGTGTTTACTCATCTACCCTTTACACAAAATTCCAAAAATAAAGATGCAAAGTCTCAATTTCAGTCAGTTTTGCTTTTTCTCTGTGTGACCTTTCATGCCTGCCTCTTTTACAAAATGGCTTGCACATTGTGTGTGAAGTGAGGGGATTTTTGCAAAGTGAAAACAGAGGAGATGGAAGCACCCCTGTGATATTTGTGTTTTGCTGAGGGCAATGTAAACTGCTCATGTGTGACTACAGCTTCCCACCCAGGGAGCAGGCTTTCCTTCCCTGCCTGGTTGTTGCCCTTATCGTTGGCTGAGAATGTTGCAACACGCAATTTACTGCAGTTTCTGGCTCGGAGTCCTTTGTGTGGTATCCAGCTGTTTCCCCTCCTCCCTCCCTTCCACCTTGTTGCCTTTTGGGGATTTTTTTTCCCCCCCACTTTATAGGTAACTGAGAAACTTGCTGCATACTTTCAGGTTGGAAGGGTAATCCCTTGAAGATTTTTGCCTCCTGTCTTGTGGATGGCAAGACTTCTTAGATCTCCAGTGAATGTATTAACACAACTTCATGTGGTTAAAAAGACGCCTTTTCTTCCTCCTTGCAGGCACTGCTCTTTGGGACGTGGTTGGGAGTCTGAATTTCCTCTTTTTTTTAATTTTTAAAATGAGATAAGTGATTCCTGCAGTCATTTCATATCTCATATCTGGAAAATTCTCCAGTTTGAGTGCAGTCTTCCCTTTGTGCTGGCTTGAAGAAATGTTGAAGCTGCTATCCTTCCTTCTTGCCCACCTCATGAACTTTTGCACTAGTGCTGCAGTGCTGGGCCTTTCATGTTAGACAGCTGATTGTGGTGGGGCTGTCAGCCCCATCTGCAAAGTGTAAAGTCTTGATTCCCTGCTGAGGTGTTGAACAGGCAGCAAACTGGGAATGGCTGCAGGGAAAGCAAGCTACTTTGGAAAGGTTTCTGAGATGCAGGTTGCGAACAGCTTTAGAAAGAGCAAAGTGAGGAAAGGAGTTATCAAGAGAGAATTTGAAAGCAGTGGAGAGGTGACACAAGGGCCAGAAACTGCTTGTTTAGCAGAGGCCAGGCTGAAAGCCAGAGGCAGTGACGGGCCTGTGTTCTTCACCTACCCTGGAGGGAGGGATGTCAGCCCTGCACTTGAGGGAAATAAGGTTAGTAAAATCCAGCATGTGGTGTGCACTTGTGGAATGTGACTTCAAGCTTGAGAGGATCCCTCTGTGTTATGGGGAGAAGTCAGATAACAACAACACAGGAGAATTGAAGCCATAAGAGACGAAATACTCTGTTTTGTCATGAGCTGGCTATGCAGGGCACTGGGCTTAGCTTGGTAATGGCCTTAGATCACAGTGTTGCTTCTTTTGGGTACTGGTGGGCAGCAGTTAGGAAAGTTGGAAAGGAGCAGAGAGCCTGAATGTTTTGCAAAGGTGCTCATGTGCCAAGCAAATGGTACCAAATCTGAAAGCTCCCTCCCCTTTCGAGTGAGAGGCCTTGGTATGCAGAGTGAAACACTCCTGTGAACTGGCTATGTGGTATTTCAAAAAGATGCAGGTGAAGTGGAGGAAAACAATGCTGTATTTTGTTTGCTGTAGTTAAAACTAGTCCTGATGGACAGCTTTCCGTGTTGATACGATTCCTGGCTAACAGCAGAACTGCCTCCTGATGCAGTGGGCAAAGCTTTACCAAGCAGTTATCGTGCTAACATTCCCAGAAAGCAGGGGGCCAGGTGGGAGCTCTTCTCTTCCCCACAGCTGGTCTTTTCCATTAGATCATCTGAGATGCAGACATCCGAGTGTGTGTTTCCTTCAGCTCTTGCAGGCATTACCTCTTCCATGAGAAGGATAAAGATGGAGAGAACTGAAGCCATAAGAGGTGAAACACTCTATTTTGTCATGAGCTTTCCTTACAACTCACCTCTTAGTTGTTACAGACTCATTTGTGTGCCCTGGGACTGTTTAACCAGACGTCTTCTGTTTTATAAAAAGGTTTCCGAGCACTTCCCCTTTCTTACTTTTGGACATGTGACTGCAGCCTGTGGAATGCTTTATCGCCTGAGAGCTGTGGTGTGTGGTTTAGCTGTGTTTCTGGGCCATCCTTCATGGTGAAACTCACAGATAGGTACGCTGCAAGCTGTGCTGTAACCTAGCATTCGCATCACTTGTTGCAAATAAGCCAAACATATTTGCTGTCTTTGCTTTTTAAGCCTGGCTTCATGAGGAAAGATTTGTACAACCATTTTAGCCTTTAACCTTCAACTGTATTAGCACATGGCATTTCTAATCCTCCTAAGGGGACCAAACCTTGTGTGGCTTTTTGTGGCATTTCAAAAGGAGATGATGTTTTTTAGCCTGAGAAGGTGAAAGTCTGAAGGTGTCCAGTGTTGATTCTTCTGGAGGCATTTCTTGCAGAAAAAGTTATTTTGTGACCATGTTTGCTTCCTTGTTCTGCATTCTAGTGTCAGAAACTGAAACAGTAATGAAGTACTGGGAGATTACTCTTGTTCTTTCAGAAATAACATCAAAACTGATACAGAAAGAATGAAAGCTACTTGTGTGGAGTTTTAATTGTCCCATGATCTCTACAAGTTGATGTCGATGGTTAGAAAGACTTTTAGTCCCTTACAACTTGCATCAGTTCTTTTCCTTTCACTACCCTTTTCCTGGATTGCTGCAGGAAATAAGAGAGTTTTCAGCTTATGCAGCAGGTTGGGTTTTTTTTGGATTGGCCTTTATTGTACTACTTAATGCTGATTTAATTTTGAAAAAAAGAAAGGAGGTAGTGGCTTATCACTGGAAAATGAACATGGTTTTGCTGGTGAAAAGAAAGCAACAAGTATTTGACTGAAATGGAAGTGATGTTCTGTTTGGATGAAAAAAAGGGGTTGTTGATGACTGTGAAAGGGGATATGATTGCTTTCATGTGTCTTGCCCCATAATGTATGCTTCTACAGAAATCTGTACTATGTGAGTAGACTTTTGACATCTGCTCTCTTAATATCACAAAGGTTATTTGAATATCATAAACCAGAATAGTCTCGTTCTGCTGTGCTCTGCTGGGCATGAAGGCCTCCTTGGCATTATTTTTCTTATTCTGAGAGACCCACTTGTATACCAGAAAAATATGTGAAACATCTATGATACTTCATTCCCCTTGGAGGATAGTGTCAGGAATACCTGGAAAAGAAACAGATACTGAAACATGGGGAAAAGAAAGTGCCCTCTGAAAGAAGACACCAAACAGGATGCACAGCTCTGTTCTTTATATTATTTTTGCTTTCTCTTGGCAAAATTCTGTCTGAAAAGTTTCTGTTGATTTGAAATGGAAGCTGTTTTTCATACTGTGCAGCCAGTTGGTCCATACTGGTGTATGTATTCGTGTGTGTAACCTCCATGTATTTTTTTACACCTGTCTCTGGAAGTAGGGTCCATTCAGAATAGCAGCAAAAGCTGCTTCACTTTTGCTTTTCAACACTGATTTTTAACCACAAGAGTAGGTTATATGTGAGGCAAGAGACTTAATTTGTCAGTTATTTGCTGTTTGTGTCTGTGAAGGGGGGAAAATGCCATTTGCCCTGGGGTTCCTCATTTGAGCACACAATGAATGGTCTCTGTTTGCTTTCACACTGATGTAACTTATTTCTTTATATTTCCCTCACACTTCCATATTCATACTGCACTGCAACAGGCACTGCTGTTTTTGAGCAGATATGTTAATTTTCTTCTGGGGACATTGGTTAGCCATGTACTTAAGTAAATGCAAGACAAAGCGTGAAACTTAGTTGTTTTTAAATTTTTAATTTTTTATTTTTAGAAACTGAATTGTAAGATGCACAGGTAATTTTTAAGTTTCAGAGAAGAGTTAATGTATTTTAAAATAAAGAGATATTTTATGCACTTTAATGGGATTATAGGATATTTGTGGTCATGTTAGTGATTTGTAGATGGGGGGATTAGCAGACTTAAGTGTATAATTCTATTCTATGAATCAAAGTAAGATAAAATGTGTACAAATTACATTAAAGGAAAGGATGTATTGGCTTATTTTTAGTGTGTTATCTGATAATGTGTAGTAGCCAAAAGTTTTGCATTGCTTTATTTCCAGACCATTAGTTTGATACACATTTTATTCATATGGCTTGAGCAAAAATTGGAAAAAAATTTATTCAGGTGTGCTCTTTTTTTTCTGTGTGTGTTTCATTGTCACCAAGTCAGTCCTAGTACTTTGAGATAATTAACCAAAGGAATTTCAGAGCTGCATGCCTCAAGCAGTGTAGGAGGTTGTGAAATCTTGGAACAATACATTTTGAAGTTAAAAAAAAATCATTGAAACTTAGGAACTTGTTAAATTACTATTACTGCCTGGCATTTTGGTAGGTATATTATCTACCTAATTAAGCCTGAGTTCTTTTAGCTTTCCTTCCAGCTGAAGTCCAGGATTGTAGTTCAGAAATTATGCTGCTCAGAGGGAATGAGCTGAGTGGCAGGAACAAAAGTGGGTAAAAAAGTTACTCCTGCATTGATGCCAAAGCTTGTTCCAGCTCATCAGATCCAGGTTTTAGGAGGTTTGTTTTGAAACAGCTTTGCAGTGCTCCTGTTCTTGCATGCTGTGAAGGCTTTTTTGTGGGTTTGTTGTTTTTTTTTTTTTCTACAAAACTTGTCTGGAATAGGAAGTAAGCTGCTTCCTGCCCTTAACTGAATTCTGAGGATTTATGGTAGCTGATGCTTGTAAGCCTTGAATTAGTTTTTTAACTTAAGGGTTTTGGAGAGTGAAAATCAGCAAAGCGTATTTTAAATATTTTGAATTTGAATGTCACTTTTGCAGAGGCCTCTGTTAGAGAATATCTTTGCTTGTAAGAATTGCATGAGGAGCTAAAAAATACTGAAGTGTCTTAGTAAAGCTGAAATGAAAAGCACTGCTCTCCACAACTTCTGCACCCACCATGGAGCCATATTCTGTGCTTGGCTGGCTTGTCTCCTAAGCCAGATTTGACAAGGAGGATATGACAGCCACGTCTTGGAGGTGTATGCACTTCCCGCTCCTTCAGCAGAGCAGGAACTTTCCTCCTGGCAGTGCAGCAGCTTGCTGTAGCTTCTCCATTTTGCTGTGGCCCGAGCCCATGTGCTACCAGAGCAGGGGCTGCGAGCCCAAGAGCAGTGACCGAGCTGAAACAGTCAGAAAACCCGACTTCTCTGTAGGGTGAATTTGGTAACTTACTGCTTCACCAGATATGTGTTCTACTGCACATTTGTGTGTTTCCTGATCGTAGATGTGAGGGAAAGGGAGGCATTTGCTTGTACCAGTTGCAAGGGAGAGAAGCAGCCACAAAATTAGTATGTGTGCTGCATCAAAACCTTGGGCGTCCTTGTGGTGAAATGTGTTGGGGGACAAAAACACTTCTTTATTTCCTTGTGCTCCAAAATCTCTTGTGTAGAGACTGCTGGGTGCTCCAAAGGTGACTCTGAGCTGTAGCCAGAATGTCAATGTATTCTGTGGCAAAACATCCTCTATCTCTCTTGGCCAGGGTTTTTCTTACCTGTAGGAGAAATTACACTGGGTTTTTAAGCAGTGCCAGGGAAGAGAGGTGAACCAGCATTGGTGATTAGAAAACTGAAGTCCTGGGAATTGTTTGGTTTCACTGCTTTTCAGTGAGGCATGTTCATGGGATCATAATGGGATTCAGAGTCTTGAGTCACTCAGTGTTTCCAAAACCATGGCTAAAATAGATAAGCTGAAGGTGGAGCAGACTGTCCTGAAGGACTGACCATCAGAAAAGCAGCACTTGAGCAAATCCACGTTTTCCCCACATGCACAGAGAGAACCTGAGAGGATCCTGTTGCTTTCTCTCCCCGCCTCCACTGGGCAGTGGCAGTTCCCACCCTGTTGCATCCCTCGTGCCTGCAGGGCAGCCAGGATGCAGGGTGAGCCCTTCCCTGCAGCTTTGTGTACCAACCCACCATGAAGTGATTCTGTGTCGGGTTTGTGGTGGCTGAAGAGCCAGCCCTTGGGGGAGCTGCTGCTTCCCTGGCCCTGCAGTGCCTGGTGTGGGATCACTGCACACCTTCTCCCCAGGCTTCCCCCTTGGGAGGGCTTCCTGTCTGCCTTGTCTGGTTCCCAGCAAAGCTGGAGAGGAAACGCGGTGAGCCATCACCCAAAATAGCAAAAGGCTTGGTCTGTGTTCAACACTGGGCTAAGTGCTGTAATTGGTATCCTGCTGTTCTAAGTCACAGAAACTCTGAAGCGTGGCTTTTACTTTGCTGTGCAGAGGTCTTTCTAGAAAGGCCCTCACCAGTTATTTTGTTTAAAGTACTATTAAAAGCATTTTTCCTGTGCTTAAAACTGTTGATGGGCTTAATTTAAAATACTGTGAATGAAGAGTGATGAGTTTAAAACCAAGATAAAAACCCAGACAAAACTAGAATCCGAGCCTTCTTTCCCTCTTTTTCCTTCTTGTGTTTGTTTTGATTAGTGTTATTGGTGTCACTATCCTGTGTATGGTAATGCTTACAGAAAGATGAAAGATTAAAGGAGAAGGAGAGTTTATTTTCTAAACGGTAAAAACGGACATGAAAAGTTTGTATTTCTCTTGATACCTCTGCCAAGACTGTGTCCAGGGATGGAGTGCTTGAGAGCTAGAGGAGAGGGGTCAGGAGAAGGCTAAGGTGTATGGTCATACCCTGATAGTTTTTGATTTCTCTTCATGTCCAAATTGCCATATTTTCTTATTTTTTTCCTAATTTGTTTGCTTTCTGTCTTACAAGAATGCTTTCTGAAACTTCTTGCTTTCTCACACTTCAGTCATCGCAGTTTGGAAGCTGTTGCAGGGAAGGTCCCTTGTGTTCTGTAGGAATCTGAAATATTAAATGAAGCTGTCAGGGTCAATTCTTTGTTTTACTATGAAAAGAGCAGTTGTGGGATGGGCTTGGCAGTCAAGAGTTCAACTGAGACAGGAGCTTAAAACCTTGGATAATTAAACCACCTACGCTTAAGGGCCTACATGTGAGCGTAGGAATCTCTCTGTCATGTCTCTGGAGAAGCTTAGTTTCCAGCTCTGCAACACTTGGCTTCCAGGCCTGCTGAAAATGATTGATTTCTGTTTGTATTTCTGCACAGATTGAATACTTACTTAAAAAAATCACCGAAGCGATGGGGGCAGGCTGGCAGCAGGAGCAGTTTGACCACTACAAGATTGCCCTCAACACCAGTCGAGAGGGTCTCTCTGCGTGGGAGCTGATTGACCTCATTGGCAGTGGGCAGTTCAGTAAGGGCATGGACCGACAGACCGTGTCCATGGCCATCAACGAAGTCTTTAATGAGCTCATATTAGATGTACTCAAACAGGTAAGAACCACAGAGAACTGGTATTTTAAAGCAACAATTTATTGTGCAGTTAGAAAATGTTCAATTTATACTGAAATTTTTTTCACCCGGTGAATAATGAGCAGGAGGAAATGAGATAAATTATGTGTAAGGGTTCTTTAATATGAGTTTATTTTTTATAAAAGAGAAATTGTGCTGCTGTTCAGATTGTTGTAGTTGTTGCAGTATTATGAATGAGTTGCTTGTTGGGAGAGCTTGTTTTTATGAAGTGAAAGAAGTGGGCTCTGACTTGAAATACGGCCTTTTTTATACTACTATCAGCTGCTTGTTAGTTGACAGAATAGCTGCAGCATGCTTCAGCTGGTGACAGCTCTTCAACCTTTCAGTTACATAGCAGGAAATACAGTTGTGCTGGTGACAACCTCTGTATTCAAACTAGGGGGTCTGGACAAGGGTTTTGCTCCAGCTGAAAGGTCTGCTTTTAAGCTGCCCCACTTTGACAGGGCCAAGAGTTGTGGAAGAGCTCCAGAGCGCTCTCCCTTCTTGTTCTGCTTTGCAGGCTACGTGCCTGACAAGCTGCTTACCTGCACTCAAACACAAGAAGTCATGCTGGCCTTTTATGTTCTTAGCAAACTTTCTTTCTTCAGATTTCCAGTGGCTGGATTAACAGTTTAGGAATGTCTTTAAAAACTGCGTTTCTTTTCTGGGATGTAAAAATATCACAGGAACCTGAGGGGTCACAGCAGAATTTCTAGAGAGCTCTTTAAAATTGACTTCTACCTGGCAGAGATTTTTGTTCATCTTTGATTTCTTGGTGAGGAGAGAAACAAAGGCTTTCTTGGCAGGCTTTCCTAAGCTGTTCTGAAGAAGTCATCAGAAAGTCTTGGCACAGGAAATTCTTTCAGAATATCCACAGAACAATGCAAAAGTCTATTTTTGTTAACTGCTGGTTGCCTGTTGGAGGTGAGGGCTGGGGACACACACACACACACACATAGTCAGTTGAGGGCAAAATGAAGTCATTCTGTTTTTTGATACCATGAAAATAAAATAACCAGTGTCAGATCAGTCCTTCTTGAAACTTGTGAGGAAGTCAGATTTCTTCTCAGTTTTGATACTGCACTGTGTGTTTTCCCCCTCCACTTTTTTTTTTTTTTTTACTGTCTCCTTTCTTTCCTCTCTTGGTGCCTGGGCCTCTTACTCAAGGATGTCTGCATGCCTTTGAAGGGTTGCTTGACACGGAGAAATAGTTTGTGGCAAGGTTTGGCCCAGCATCTCCTAGATAGTCACTGGCCCATTGGAGAAGAGAGTTCCCTGTGTGACTTCTGGATGTGGTTCAGTCACAGCTTATATTCTGATACCTTGTTGATTCACAGACCTGTTTAATGTAGTAATCATGTGATCACTTCAAGGTATTAATTAATGACATATGGTATTGTAGCCAAGTGTTGTGCTGCCCCTTTTATTGTACACATTCTGGATCTCCAAGGCTTATGGAGGGTAGCAGTGTTAATTAAATTTATAATACCTAATTTTCTGAAAGATGTGTCCTTCATGTGATAGTTGGTGTGAAAAAGCTCCTGCTTTTCAGGAGCTCTCAGTGGGCTCTTGGAAGATGAGATGCAGCTGATACACTGAAATAATAGGTAAACATTTTGCAGAAATTTGAGGGGAAAATATCAGTCTGACTTGGCTTTGAAAGCAAATTCAGTATGTCAGGAGGGGAAAAAAAACTGGTTATGACTTAGACTGTGCAAAGCATAAGAGATTGAAGCTGCAGGAGTCCTTCACACGGCCTTGCACCCACCCAGACCTCAGATCCGAGTATGGGGGTGGCAAACAAAGCTGTTTCTCTGTGCATTCCTGTTTGGGAGTGAGGGAGTGGGATGGCACATGGGAATAGGCACGGCCTTGGCCCTGGACATGTTTAAGTGGCTAGAAGAACTGAGTGCAGATAAGATGTATGTGTAGGGAGCTGTTTGGTTTTCTGTTTGATTTGGTTTGTTTTTTAAATAAAAAAGCTTCTCCAACGGTACTGAATTTTTTTTCCCTTCAGACCTGTGCAGAAAGATACCTTTGGCTTAAATGTGTTACATCTGCTTGTATCAAAAATTGTTATAGATGACAGCCATAACAGAAAAAATGTCCCTTGGTCTCCTTTCCAACTTTCCCATCTCTTAATCTGGAATACTTTGATTATACTTTTTGTGTGGCTTGTTCATAGCTATGTTGGTGTTTCAGTTTCATAACTGCACTTAGTATTGCTGCTTATACTTTAGATATGTTAATATTCAGTAGAGGCAAACTTGATCATGATACCAGCCCTATTTATTGTAATTACAGAAGATTATAATTTTTATTGATTTATTTTTATAAAGCAGTGTGCTGGTATTACGAATGGGGTGTGTAAGTGAAATGTCTGAGGCCATGAGGTGACTTTTCTGTGTGCTCTTATTGGGCCTTTACACCACATAACCTAAAGGCCAGGTGGTTGAACAGAGGCCAAGCATTTCAGCTGATCTGTTGCTTTTAACAGGGCTATATGTTGAAAAAAGGACACAAAAGGAAAAACTGGATGGAACGATGGTTTGTGCTAAAACCCAATATCATTTCCTACTACGTAAGTGAAGATTTAAAGGACAAGAAGGGAGACATCATACTGGATGGCAACTGTTGTGTAGAGGTAAAACCACTCCAAAAACTAAGTATGTCTCCAAAGATAAGAATTAATCCTTTTTTATGTTTGGGATTGATTCCTTATATCTTTTGTTAACAGAGCTTTTTAAACTTTATAGAAAAAGAGTTCATAAACACCCTTTTAATAAAGGCTCTTAGTGCTGGTATTTACAGCTCTGTGGCTCACATAACTGCATACATGGGGCTTGACTGTATAACTTGATTTCAGTGTTTGCAAGGCTAATCCTTTTGTTACCCATTCTAGGCCTTGCCTGATAGAGATGGAAAGAAATGCCTTTTTCTCATAAAATGTCTTGATAAAACCTTTGAAATCAGTGCCTCTGATAAGAAGAAGAAGCAGGAATGGATTCAAGGTGAGGTTTCAAAAATGCCAGTTTTGTGAAAGTTAGGGTGAGTGGAATTCTTACAGCTGTGCTTTACTCAAATTTGAAATTCTTGGTCTTGTGATTTTTTGATGTCTCTGTTTTGGGAGCATGGAAGGGGGGGCCAGAGACTCAGGAAGAACTAAGGATCCATGTAAGGGAAATCAGTTTCTGTCATTTAGATGCCTTAATTTAGGCAGCCATAACCAATATGAAATGGTTATTATTGCTGCTTTTTCGATATTGGCTTCATTTCTAGGCACGGGGAAAGGAAACAGCATCGTAAATTGTTGCTTTGGGAGAGAAAGGGAATTTTATGATGCTTGTTCAGCATCATAAAATACTGGCTTAGCTTTTACAGTTTTGCTTGCAGTAGTATGTCTGGGTGAGCTGAGGGTAAGGCTGGGAATTAGGGCTTACTCCATGGCGAAGTCACTTGTCCTGCAAGACCTTCCCAGATACGTGCTGAGTGATGGTTACAGCCATCTGCAGAGTGAGGTAGAAGCCCTTGCAAAGGTTCTGCTGCCCATGCCATTGGAATATGTGCAGCAATTAAATATTTGGAGCTGTGTTCTTTCCTTCTTTACCTGCAGCATGTGTTTTGTTGCACCAAAGTCAGATGTATGATGAATGATTACGTAGGTCCAAACAGGAGATTTTTTTTTTGCAGTTGTAGCAGGTGAATAAAATACCACTTCACTGGTGTTCTCTTCCTGTCCCTTTGTCTCTCCTTTCCAGCCATCCAGACCACCGTAAACCTGCTGAGAGCAGGGAGGCCTCCACCCCACAAAGAGGCGCGCCAGAAGCGGAAGGAGTTGCGGCAGAAGCTGCTGGCTGAGCAGGAGGAGCTGGAGCGGCAGATGAAGGAACTGCAGGCGGCCAACGAGAACAAGCAGAAGGAACTGGAGGCCGTGAGAAAGGTGGGAGTGGGAGCTGCCAGCGCTCAAGCCTTAGGCCCAATCCCTTGGTTGAGCTGGGCTTCTCGGAGTGTAATTGTGCATTTGTTTCCCGTTCAGGTGTTTCAAGCACACTGAGCAAACTCCTCCAGAGGAGGTGGGCTTGTGTCAGCATCAGTGCCCTGAGCGTGTGGATCTGCAGTCCCTTTCCAAGGACTGCTCAGCAGGCTCAGGGAACTCACTGGCCCAGCCCTGTCCCTGTACTTAGCAGCGTATTGTCAAGCAAAGTGATTTTATGGATTTTACTGGAGTAATTTGGGAGAGATTTGTGGAGCTGGGGCACATAGGAACGTTTAAATGCACGTTCCCCGTAAATGCTGGATTAACTTGTGAAAGCCTGAGAACTGGGTTAGAAATGTCCACAGATTAGAAGAAGACTTGGTGAGTACATTGTCCTTGTGAACAGTCCTTTAGTCTGAGGACTGGCAGGAGAGGTGCCTGTACTGTGGCTGCACGCTCCAACAGCAGAATGGACACGCTGATCTGTCTTTGGACTTCGGAACAGCTGGTGCCTCTGTGATAGTTCTCTGCAGACACTTGATTAGTATCCAAATATAACTTGTCTTTACAAAGAAGAGACGTGCAAGAAGACTTGCTGTGACTTTTATTGCCGTGATAGCTTTTAGTGTGCAGTGGGCCTTGGAAACAGCACATCAAACACCTCCCTCCCCACTGCTGTCCCACGTGTCACCTGCTGAGTCCCTGCTGCTAGAGCAGTCCAGGTCTTGCTCTGTGCTTAGTCTGAAGAGTTGTTTGTTCACTACCTTCCTAATTTAAGGTCATTTTTCACATTCCCATTTAGAAAAAGTCTGCATCATTGCTTGAGTTTTTCATAAATCAAACCCATTAGAAAAAACTTTAATGATCTTTGCAGTGGGGGGAAGCTATAAATATTGTGAACCTTGTCAAAGGTTTTCAGTCTAGAAAGCAAATAAACCCATCCAAAATACTTATTTTTAAAAGTCTTGTCATTAAGTCACAATTTGTGGCAAGGACAAATTTTTCTTTTTTTTTAATTAACCCCTCACTGACTGTGGGTATTACTCTGTTTGCCTTAAATGGAGTCTGACAGCAGAAAACCATTTTTTAATTTAATTTTAGCACCTATAATCTACCAGATGTTTAAGATTCAGTATGAAAAACAGACTTTAAAGGATAGCCTGTGTTACCTGCAACTGGCAAGTAATACCCCTGTTAACAGAAATCATAAGGTTGGATTTCTGTGTTGTTGACTCCATGGAGAAAAAGTTATGGGGAGAGATAACATGAGAGCAACCCCAAAGGAGCGGTAGGATGTTGACAGGCTTCAGGGAGTTTTATAAAAATGGCAAACTAAAGGGAGGGAGTTGTGGCCAGAAGCATCTTTTGAAGGGGACTGGATTAAAATGACTTCTCAAAGAAAGTAGCTTAGGCTCGGACAGGAACTACTGCATTTTGCCTAAGTGGAATTAGTGGGGAAGTACAGTGTTGTAGGTACTGAAAGTGTTTGATTAGTCAGAAAAAACCTTCAAGGAAAAGGCTTTGTAAATGGTTCAGGAAACTGAATTGTTCTGGAGAGCTTAGAGATTGATTTGCTGCTAATGGCAGTGAGCCACCATTTGCACACCACTTACATCTGCACTCTGAAACTGGTTTGTATTTTGATAGCTCCTGCAGCAAAAAGCATCAAAAGAGTAAGAACTTTTGTCTAAACCAGATTTTTTTTTTCCATATTTTTAATGGAGTTTTGAGATGTGCACATTGAACAGACTGAAAGGTAAGTTTTTCTAACTATGAGAGCATGCACAAGATGTGTGCACCCTTTTTGTTTCAATTTTGGGTCTTGCATGGGCTTCAGAGACTCTGTGCTATCTAACAGACACCTGCTGGAATGGTGTGTTCCTGTTGATCCCCTCCCCAACACTTGTGACTTCTCCCTGAACTGCACAGTTCCCAGTACCTACCAGGAATTGATGTTCCTGAATTAAGCAGGAAGTTGCTGATATGGAGAGGACAAACAGAGCGTTTTCTTGTTGGCACCCACCCTTGGCTGGGACTCTGCACGTTCGCCCTCTTGGCTCAGTGTTGGCAATGCTTGTTTAATTTCAAAGCAGGGAAGGAAATGAGAAGGAAATTTCACTTAAATAGGCATCTTGAATTTGACTACAATTACATGCTTTTGAATGTTCTGGCAGAGGAGGAATACTGCTTCTGAAACACTGGCATCATTTAAGCCTTTCAAAGGAGAGCAATTCTGTACTATGTTCTGCAGCTTAAAACCAGAAACTTGAGCCTTCTCCTTCACTTCTTCCCATCCATTTCATACTAGAGTGATATCACAAGCACTTACAAGAATGAAAGTTTTAGCTTGGCCATTTTAATTGCTTAGGCATCTCATTAGTTCATCTAGGTTGTGTGAGGGAGGATGCTTTAAATGTGATACCTTCCAAAAATACTAATGAGCATGAGAGTCATAGAAAAGTTTAGTTTGGAAGGGATCTTAAAGATCATCTACTTCCAGCCCCCCTGCTGTGGGCAGGGACACCTTTCACTAGACAAGATTGCTCAAAGCCCCGTCCAAACTGGCCTGGAACACTTCCAGGGATGGGGCATCCACAGCCTCTCTGGGCAACCTGTTCCAGTGCCTCACCACCCTCACAGTAGAGAATTTCATTCCAATATTTAATCTAACCCTGCCTTCCTAAAGTTACCTCTTGTGCTATCACCACCTACCTTTGTCGATAGTCCCTCTCCAGCTCTCCAACAGACCCTTTAGGCACTGGAAGGTGTTCTAAGGTCTCGCTGGAGCCTTCTCTTCTCCAGGCTGAACAGTCTCAACTCTCTCAGCCTGTCTTCATAGGAGAGGTGCTCCATCCCTTTGATCATCTTCTTGGCCTTCCTCTGGACTCACTCCAACAGGTCCGTGTCCTTTTTGTGTTGTGTCCCACTCTTACTGAAAGTCTGTGGAAACAATTTCCCCAGCCCAGCGTATAAAAGAAGCATCACATAAGTTTCTCAAGAAAATTTTGTGAAAGAATTTTTTGCTTTCACTATTGGTAAAGCTTTGGCTGGTACTTGAAGATTTCTAACCTTATGTGCATCAAAATCCTGGTGCAAGGAAAAACAGCGACAACTGTTTTTACTTGTAAAATGAAGATGCAACAAAAAGTTAAATAAGTTGCAAGAAGGCATGAAGGTACCAGCAGCTGCTTCCTAGGCCTTAGCTCTGAGTAGGCTAATTCTCCCTCTAATTTCAAGTGATGATTATCAACCAGGATTTTATTTACCTTACTTGGCAGTGCAGGGGATGTCAGAGGGATGTGATTCACACTAGCACAATCACTTATTCTAGTCAAAGTTCGTGGGCTTCTATTTTCCCATGGCAATTCAGTGCTTTCCACTTCTGTTTCTGTATGAAGTCTCTGCATGCTGGCATGTTTTCACTGTGGGAACTCCAATGCAATCCTGCCTGAAATGTGGTTTTCCTTAATAGTTTTCTATCCCACATGAGGTAGAGAAGGAAATACAGTGATTTCTCTCACTTGTGCGAAGCAGGACTCAAAGGAAACTTGGAGGTAGTTGGGATAGTTACCTTTTCATTGATAAATTTCAAATTGTCTTGCAAATAAGATGGAAAATTATATTTAGACATTGAGAAGAGTGTCAGACTTTAAAAGTACCCCAAGCTGGTGCCTTAATGCTTTTGAAGGTTTCTTCCATTTTTGTTTTAACTTTGACAAATTGATTTTGTCCTCCTTTTCTTCCCCCACACCCTTCTCTTCCAGCAATTGGAAGCAGCAGCTGCTCGTGCTGCTGAGGAGGAGAAGAAAAGACTTCAGACTCAAGTTGAATTACAAGATCGCTTCAGTCTGGAGCTGGAGAGAGAAAAAATGGTGAGCAGGGCATGGGGGTTTTTGCTACGATTACACACAGTGAGCTGTGCCTTCAGCAAGGGCTTCCCTCACAGGAGCCACTGAAAGGGTTCCACAGATTTTGCAGGAGGCTGGAGAATGCAACCTGCTTTGCATTTGCTAGAGATGTAGGAATAAAGTATTTTTACTGGTGAATTCAAATGCTGGCACAGCTTTGCTACAATTTGTATGGCTTTCAAACCTTAAGTGTTACTGGAAATTTGGGAAAAAACCTGACTGTTTGAAGGATAAATGCAGGCTGAAGTTCTTGCAGTTTTGCAAAGACGGAAAACCTGAGGCCAGTACGTACTGTATGAATATGCAAAATGAATCAGGCATAATCAAAATACATTTTATATGTTCCTAGAGCTATTGCTTTTTTATGCTGTGTCCTTTTTTACATTTATGCACACAAACAAATATAAAAACCAGTTGCTATTAACCTACACTGAGAATTTCCAAAAGAACTAGTTCTCAGTCTTCAAGGGCTTTGTCAGGCATAATGAGTTTTTCTGTTATCTGGAGAAAAGAAGCAGAAATAGTTAAGTCAGTGTGATGGGACATCTCAGGACATAAATGCACACAGTGCTGCTTTATGGGTGCGTGTGAATTCCTGAATGCAATCACTTTCTGGGTCACTGGGATTTCGGTTGGCTGAGGGAAAGCAGACTGCAGAGCAGTGGGGCAGGACATGCCACCCTCCTACGCTTGACTGCAGCCTCTCAGGGTTATGCAGGACATGCCATGTGTTGGTAAATGCCAAGGGCTTGGTGCTTTATCCCAGCTGCCTCCTGCTGACCCAGCACAGGAATGGGCTCAGTAACCTGTATTATTATTTATTTTTTTAAATGCTCTTAGTTACACATCAGAAGTTCTAGCCACAGTTTTGTCAGTTCTGCTCTGCAGGCAGCAGGAAAAGGTTTGTCTCTGAAAACATTATCTGAGGGAAACCTGGCAATTCCTTTAAAAATTGGAAACCTGAGCTGAATGTTAGCTCACGTGTCCCCAATTTATGCTCCTAGGTAAGGCAAAAAATGGAAGAGCAGGTTGCTCAGAAATCATCTGAACTGGAACAATATTTACAAAGAGTACGTGAACTGGAAGAAATGTATAAACAGCTACAGGAAGCACTGGAGGACGAGAAACAGGCACGTCAAGATGAAGAGACTGTGAGGAAACTTCAGGCCAGGTATGGCTTTGACCAGGTAGAAAAGTATTTCAGTTCCCCACCCCTCCCCTGCCAATAGTAAATAACTGTGCCATGCTACTAATGATTGTTTGCCTCCTGGACATGCTGCTGGAATGGGGGACTACCTTCAAGTCAAAACACAGGATAGATTTTATCTATCAAGATTCCTATCAAGATAGGAAGGCTGAAGCTGGTATTTAAATATGTATGGTTAGACCTTAGTAAAGGGAGTGCTCACCAATTTCAAGAAAAGCAGGCACACTTATTTTTCTATCATCAGGTGGTGTGCTTGTCAGCATGTGGAAAACTGAGATCACTCTATACTGTGATAAACAGCTTTTCTGTGATTTATTTTATAAAGCGCTATCTGTAAATGTGACTTTCTACTGTATTTTATCGCAGGTTTAAATTGTACTGACAAAGGGTTAAGTTTCCTCTTATTGACGTGGGCTTTTCTTAGTGTGGTTTGTTTCTTCATATATTCGGTATCCCTAAGACAATGAAGATAACTTATGCATGCTTGTTTCTTCTGGGGCTCTGTGTTGTGTGTTTGCATTACTGACTAAATTTTCTGAATAGCCCTTTGTAGCAGTCAGACTGCTTGCACTGCTGGCATGATCAGCAGCTTGATGCTGAAGACAAGCCAACAAGCAATAATTTTTTTTCCCTGCTTCCCAAGCTTTTTTTTTTAAAAAAAGAATATATTCCTCCCCTTTAAAAAAGGGGAGGAGGAGGGGGAAGACAAACAATTAACTTTGCTTCCATGCATGTGTGTTAGGTAATGGATACAACTCACTTTAAAGTGGAGTTAACAAAACAATCCCCTTTGCAGATTGCTGGAAGAGGAGTCAGCAAAAAGAGCTGAACTGGAAAAATGGCATTTGCAGCAGCAACAGACCATTCAGATGACAGAAGCAGAGAAGCAAGAGCTAGAAAACGAGAGAATTATAAAGGAACAGGCTCTTCAAGTTGCTATGGAGCAACTGAAACAACTTGAACTGGAAAGGAAGGAGGCCCTCGAGCAGTACGAGGTGAGCTGTTCAGCCTCTCATCCACAGATGGACTGAATTTGAAGTTCATCAGTGTTTTATGCTTCTGTAAGGATTAGTATGGCACAAAAGTTATAATGAGAGGTAAAATAGTTGGGTCAGGCTTTTTTGGTTTAGACCAGTAGATATATTTGAGGAAGAGGACCTACTTCAGACACACCACCTCCTTTATTTATTTTTGTCCCAATTTGCATACAAGCCTGCTCAGTCATATCCTGAAATGCTCTGTATGCATTTGTCTTCTACCGTAGATTCACTTCATATGCAGTCCCATTGCTGTTGTAACTGAATGCCTTTTGCTTCTGAATTAGTTATTCTTGCAATGTTTTGATGATGTAATGGCACAATATTGTCTTCTACAGATGAAATATCAATGTGTTACTGTAGGCACTCAAAAATGTATTTAAGCACTGAATGGAAGTCAAGGATAGCTATGAATTAGCTGAGATTCTCAGTGTGTAGCAGTGCCTCCTGTCCCAAATGCCAGGCCTGTTCTCTGCTCTGCTGAGTGTTTTTGGTGAAGGTCAGTAGCTGTGTTTGTGGAAGAAATGAGAGCCAGAATCCAGCGAGTACAGAGTCTGAAGTGCGGCACAATTTCCAGGGCTGGGGAGGTGTTGATCCTGCATGTATTTAGGTCAGGAAACAAAACCTGGCTGGGTTTCTGTTTAACTGGGGAGAGTGTTTGTGCTGGCCTCTGTGCCATTGAGGTGAGCTCTGCGAAGGACAAGCCAGTGAGCTCTCAACTGGCACAGAATACCAATGCTGCAGTGACTCTGAGCAGAGGCCCACGTGGGGTAGCTGTGGGCTCTTTACAACTTCCCATGCTGGTGTTACATCTCACACCATCATTAGATTGCTTTTCACTAGTACTTGCCATTTCTTTAGGTGAAATCTCACTTTTTTGTATGTGAGGCATCATTTAGTATTCCGAAGGAATTGCTGAATACGATACACACAAAAAGAACCCCCAAAAAACCCATGAAACTATTATTTTAGGAAAAAATTAAACATTCTAGCCTTGCATTTGGAATTGCCCAAAAGCCCAGTTTAGACTGAAGAATGCCCTCTTTCTTGCTTGGCTGTAACAGCAGCGGTTCTTTTCCTTTTTTTATGATTTCTCCTAGTGAGAGATACTTAGTTTGGAACAGCAAATGCATCTTCCTGTTTTGAAACTACAGTTTACACTTTCAATCTTTATGAAGACGAGCCCTGCTTACACAGCTACAGAATCTTTTAAAACGAAGTTATTTTGTGATTCTGGTTTGACAACCTTTTTTTTTTTCTTTCCCCCAGCAATGACTAAATTACTTGGGATGGTTAGAAATGGAGTTCTCACTAAACAGAGGGCTGAATTAGCATGGTTCTGGTTTTGGGTTTAAAAGGTGCTTTATCTTTTTATATAAACAGAGTAAAGTTGTTCTTGTTTTCAAGCAGGCTGTATCTTATTTCAGGAGGTTAAGAAGAAGTTGGAAATGGCAGCTAATAACACCAAGAGTTGGAAAGATAAAGTAGCTCATCACGAGGGATTAATTCGACTAATAGAGCCAGGTAAGTTATCAACAGAAAAGTTACAAAAACATGCCTTCATTCTGTCTCAGGTACTTAGATCACCCGGTGATTTACTGAAGTCTGCCTTTTCCTGTAACTTACTGGTTTCATGGCAGCCTATAAATACCACATTTGTGAGAACTGCTGATGGTGGCTTTCAAGCCTTTACATCTACTGGCCCTATAAAGATTTTATTGTTGTTATTATTGTCGTTATTTACTGTCATTATTATTGTTGTTTGTTTCTTTTATGTTTAAAACAAAGCAAGGATCAGCCTGAACATTGCCTGGTGTAGGTGTTGAATGCAGTGAGCATTCAAAACCATGAAGTAAATATTTGATTTCTGGAAAAGTTGAATTTCCTAAGCTTAATAGCATGCCAGCCCAGAGGAAAGGGGCTTTGTAGTGCACTTGTGGAGAGATCCCCTTGCTTCCAGGACACCACTAAAGGCAAGAAGAAGAGGGGTTTCTTAAGACAGAACTGTTTGAAGGTGGGGGTTGGAAGTTGGGAGATAAGGGTACAAAAGATTGCAGCAGTTGACAACTCACACTAAGCACCTTCAGTGACAGCAACCCAGGCATTCCTCCCTCCTTGGACAGGCACTCCTTGGGTCACCTCTGAGAAGGTTTCCAGTCACAGAAGAGGCAGCACTTACCAAATCCTCCTGCGGTGACACTGTCCTGCTGACGGTGGGTGCGTAACAGCCCTCTCAGAAATGCCCATCTCAAGTATTGCACTCTGTCTTCCAGGCTCCAAGAATCCTCACTTAATCACAAACTGGGGCCCAGCTGCCTTCACTGAAGCCGAACTGGAGGAAAGACAAAAGAGCTGGAAGGGGAAAAAAGCCACTTCTGAGTGAGGGCGGTGGCTGACGCGCTGCGTGTGAAGGGCAGCCCCCCTCCCCTCGTTCTGCTTTGCACAGAGCAGCCTCTCGCTTGCAAAGTTCTTAGTTTGCTCAGCAGGTTGGGCCTTTGTACAGATGAAATACTGTTTCCCACATCAGAGTGTCTGCTCAGAGCTGAGCAATTACAATATGTGGTATCTGACAGTGCTTGCTGTTTGTTCTCCCTCATGTTTCCAGAAATTCTCTTCTGTTACAAAAGACTTTTCAGCTGAAGATTTTTATTGAAATGTAGCTTGTGACAGAGTTATGTGCTAGCCTGTAACAATCTGACAGCAGCTAACCAATCAAGCAGCACCACTTTCCTTCCAAAAAGTGAGGGAAACAATTGTTCCACTGGTTTAGTATAATTTAAACCCAGGATAAGTCAGTCCTGAAGGTTGTGTCCAACTCTGAGACAGCATTACCTTTCCTTCCACTGAACCTCCTTTTACTTTTTCTCTGTCCATCTGCTGCTCTTTGCATGGTGCTTAGTGCTCAGATACATCCTTTAGTGAGGGTGGGCTGGCAGTACCTGGTTGGATTTGGTGTCCCGTTTTCCTCTGTTTGCAGGAATACAAAAGAACTGGAAATAGGCGTGTAGGAAATGCTGCCGGAAGACATTTGGGAAAAAAGTAGTCGTGCAAGACTGTTTTTGTACTGTCTCACACTTGAGAAGTGCTAAATAAAGCCTTGAGAGTTCTCTTAAAAGATGCAGTTTTGTCTCACAGATTTCTGAAGCAGATCAACGGAAGGTGGTAGCACAGTCCAGATATCATCTGCATCAAGGCTGTGTTTGTGCAAGAAATCTGATTAGAACATACCACCATTTTTAGATGTAGCACTTTTATCTTAACTGGAGGCCAGATTAAAAAAAAAAAAAGTAAGAGGAAAACAAAATTTCCCCCTTTTTTTTTTTTTTACTAAAAATGATAACTGTGTAACAATAATGGCTTTAGAAAAAAAGTAATTCCTGTCAGTAAAATAACTTCAGTGTTTCTAGTACCAAGGCTTCCCAAAGAGCATGCTGCTCTGCCTCACAATTCTTTCCAGGGACAAAGCCAATTATTTCTGTTTCTTTAGGGAGAAGCAGCAAGTCCGTGACTTTGCTCTGTAGATCTCCCACACCAGGCAAGAAGTCTGTCTATTGCTCAGTAAAACAGGATTCCTGCGAGCTGGTACAGAGCTTTTGAGAACTCCCCCCTCGAGGAGCAGGTGCCCACTGGTGTGGCTTTGAGTCAGCTTCAACTGTACCCCAGACATCCATCCTTTAGCACCTGCTTGTTAGTTCAGCTACATGTTAAGTTATTTTTAGTAAATAAGAAGTGAATTTTTCAGGCAGATAAGCAGTGCCTTTGTGTGCAGCACTGTGATACTCGGATCTTGGAAAAGCACAAGTTGTACAGAAGTGGTGTCCAGATTTGGAAGACAATACCATTTTATTTGCCTGTTAACTAAGTCTCACTCAAATACTGAATCTTCTCAGACATTTATTCTCTGGTTATATTTTTATACTAATTGAAATCTTTAATGTTTCAGTAAACAGAGTGCTGATTAGAATGGCAGGAAAATCCAAGATCTTTGTACTTACTGTACAGGAAAATAATAGTTCCTTAAGCTTGATAACAAGGCATTTTTTTAAAAAACATTGATCACGTTTACAGAAGCATTGTGAAGAAAAAAAAAAAATCCACCTGTAATAGAAATACTAATGTGCACATGGTTAAACTTTGCTAAAGGAGCTGGAACAGTATTTATAACTACCAAACATCTTTTAGGTGGAGAGCAGAAGGTGTATTGGGGCTAAACTTGTTAAATTTTTCTAACAGTCTTTATTTTGGACAACTGTTTTTTAAGAACACCAAATGATGCATGTTTTGATATTTTTTACTGTTCTTTAGAATTGGCTGTTTAATAAAGTAATATAAAGTCATTTACATTTTGGAATTAATTGGTGTCTTTTTGCCTGGGTTTCTTTTGGGTTACTGGTGTTCAAATTCCAGTAACTGTTGTGTGGAAGTGTTACTTGGATGGAAGAAGTTTAATGATCAGATCAGTGGGATGTAGATTAAAGCCATAATAAAGGCAGTGGTCAGACAGATAACACAAATATAATTTAACAGCATTACCTCTCTTACATGTTCAGTACTCCTTGGTACAGCATCACGGTGCTCAGCTCTGGCAGCCAGCCTTGCTCAGGAACACTGTTTGGAGGGTGCAGTTTAGCTGTCTCTGAAAGACAAGGCGTGCCAGGAGGGAATGAATTGATGCAGCTGTGGTGTCTACAGCAGCACAGGAACCTTGGAGTGGGAACCTGGGACAAGGGCAGAGCAGGGCTCAGCAGGAGCTGCTGGGAACACGGCCGTGGCAGGAGGCACCTGGGCACAGAGACACACACCGGCCTGCCAGGGACATGTCAGCCCCATATGTCTGTCTGGAGTCAGCTCTTACTCACTGCTAGAAGAGGAAATGAGACAAGTTTCCTTTCAGCTCTGTCGGCCCTGCTTGCTCTGACAAATTAGGAAAGCTTTGTGTGAAGTGCTGCACAGTAAAGGTGGGGGGAGAGGTTGGCTGAAAAATTAAACCATTTGCATTCTGAGCAAAAATATCACTTTAGAATAAGCTCCTTAAAGTGACACTGAACAGCATGCAAAGGTAGCTCAGAGCTGTGAGTCAGAGTCACCACAGCTCATGGAACAGGGAGCATGGGAAGCTGCATCCCGTTCTGGTATCATTTCTGGTGAGACCATGGCTTCCAGCTCTGCTATTCCAACAAACCAACAAGCCTGCTAATGGTGAGGATATCCTCAGTGAACTGGGGGCCTGGGGATAGCTCTGTTCTGCCCCAGGAGGCCTTACTACACCCTGGGCTTACCTGTGCAGAGGCCAGTGGAAAGCTGTGGCTGCTGTTCCTGAACCCTTGGGAATTCATTGGAGGGCTCAGCCCGCGTTGTTTTGTGCACCAGATTCAGGTTTAGTTTACCTGCTGCTGGTGGAACAGTCCTGCAAACCAATACCACAGTACCATGCCTTTCCATCTGAAACCAGGATGGGATGGCTTTTTTGCCCTGTGTCCATTTTATGGGTAGTGAATCACACATTCCTAAACTGTAACAGGCCAGTTTCCAGCAACTTATGTTACTTCTGTTTTAGTGCTCTGCATGAACATCTACCAAAGCAAAGCCCATGTGGAAAAGAAACTGTTTTAGGATAGAATCTGTGTCCTGGGGCTGATGGGGGGGCCCAACTCCCAAAATAGTAACTGTTTGTACCTGTTCACTGTGGAGGGTGGGGCTTGGAATGAGATGATCTTTAAGGTCCCTTCCAACACGAGTCATTCTGTGATCCTATGGCTCAGTCACAGAGGTGACCTGGAACACAAGCTGCAATCATTTATCACAGTAAAAGTGAACTGAAAATAACTGCTCTGATTTTTATCTCAAATATGTGAAGCAGTTAACTAAACAATTTTTGAGCAAACCAGTGCAGGGCCAGGAAAGGGGATATCCACAAGGTCATTATTTGTTCCCAAAGGAAAGGGCACAGAAAGGAGGCATTAGTACACTACTGTGTGCACACTTGTCCCCTCTCAGAGAATGACAAACTCCTTCAACACTTAACAAGATTTTTGGGATTTTCCAACTCTGCAGGCACCATGCCTGTTATTTGATAATCGTGGCTCTCTTTTGTCTGTTTTTTTAAATAAATCTTTTCGCGCCCCCGCCGCCCCCCGCCCGGGCTGCCCCCGGAGTTCCCAGGGCAGGAACACGCCGGGCCGGAGCTCCTCATCGCTTGGCTCCGGCTGCCACCTCGTGGTGGCCCAGCCCAGCGTCCCCAGCCCTCGCTCCTGCCGTGTTCCCTACCTGTGAAGACGTCTCGGGACAGACACCCTTCTGCTCCTTTCTCCCGCCGCGGGGGCTGCAAGGGAAAAGCGCTGTGAGGCAGGTCTCCTGCTGCACCCCCATCACACACCTGAGCCAGTTCGGCTCCTCTGTTAGCTCAGCTCAGCGTGCCCGATCCCACAGACATCCCATCAGCCTAGGAAAAAGGATTTTATGAGTGTTACCACTGGCACTAGGATAAATTTAGGCTCAAAGCCTTGGAGTTAACTCATGCATATTTTCCCTGAAAACCCCCCCTGCAGCGCAGGACAGTGTGTACAGTCGGATACAGCACCCAGCAATCTCACACCTGCAGGCAAAGCTTGGGCTGCCACACAGCTTTCCTAACGGCAGCAAAGCAAGGAAAAACAGGGGAGGAGGTTTCCTTAGCTGCAAACAGTGTTTTCCCAGGTGCCTCTTGCACGTGCCCCGAGGCTGCAGGAGTGGGGCTGAGAGGAGGATGTGCTCAGCATCACGTACTCCCGTTTTGAGAGCAGGACTCAGACTCGCCCCTTCAAAACACAAACAGGGTGGGCGTTAGGAGGAGAAGATATCAGCCCATGGTTTGAAACATCTGTGAGGTGGGGAGCCCCACAGACATCATGACTTGAGGAGTCCTGCTAGTGCTAGTGTGGCCATCAGGTCCAAAATGAAATGCAGATAGAAATTTGTGACATTACTTGAATTCAGAGACTGTGGTGACTTCCACACATTTGAGTCTCACTGTGAACTTCAACTACTTGGAAATGCCAGGAAGCAGAAGTGCAGAAAAGCACTGTTTTGTGAACTGGCTTTCTGGGTATGTCAAAAATAGCCACCCTTCAGAAAAGGCAAATGCCAGCGGTTGTTTTAACACGTATGATGAAAACAGATTTGGAAAAAGGTGACTGCTTCTCACCTCCAAAAGAAATTACAACTGGAACAGTATGATGCAAAACAGTAGATCAAAAGCATCCTGAAAAGCCTTGAGAGGGAGATTTAATGAGGCAGTTTTTAACACCTATATACACAGGCCTGGAAGCTCTTCTCCTGCCTTTTTTCTGTCTTCTCATATTTTAGCCTACTTGACAGAGGAAATGTAAAAGGATACGAGCAGCAGGTCAGAGGAAAGCCCAAGGCAGACTGGGCAGAATGTTGATTAAAAGAAAAAAAGAAATCACAACCTCCGTAACAACTGCACTCACTTTTCCCCATCGACCATTCTTTTAAATTCATTAATAAATCAAACAATCACAAAACAAAAATAACCCTTTCTATCCTACTCAGTGTGCTTATTGCTCACACCGCCTACCAAAGGAGCCTGATCTAACACCAGCCTTATTTTCTGTTATTAATACCATTGCTAATTAGTAGAGCTACTTGCCATGGCTACAGCTACACAAACAGCTTTTACAGGATTTGGGCCTAAAAATGTTTTCAAGCAAGCACTCACTGTTATTCCTGTTGTTGCCTGTTTTCTGAGCACACAACAGTGATTTGCTCAGGCAACACAGATTTCACCCCGGGGAACCTACCAGGGTGTTTGTGGGGACGTTGTTTGATGTGATTTGCACAGGTCTGCGTTGGCACTTCTCGCCCACGGTTACACAAGGCACCCGTGTCCTTTCACCTACCTTGGCCAGCAAGTCTAATTTGAAAGCATTAGTATCTCAGATGGGATTAAAAACTCAAGCACAGACATGAGACAGTTTCAAAAGCAGCCTGGACTTCCTCGGTGTGCCTACCAGAGCATGGGGGTTTCTCTTTCCACTCTGAAGGGGTTTGTCCAGCTCAGCCTTGGCACAAGGTGCGAGTGCTGGGGAGCTGCAGGTCCTCTGGGGTGCTGGTGCCTCGGTCCTCACTAAACAAGAAAAAAAAATAAACAACAAACAGTTAAAAAACCTATTTATAGTCAGACTCTGCTTAGCCATCTTCAGAAAGTCCCTCTCACAGCATAACTGAGACTGATATTTTGCACTTGGAGCAGCCCAAGGTTGTGTTTCCAAAAACCATTTCCTTTGCCAGTGATGCACGGGGCCATTTTCATTTCTCCCAGACATGAAGTCAATTACCACATCTGCCTGGGAGAGAGGAGCATGCCCCGTTTTGCAGCCAGGTTTTCTCTACCTGCCAGAAAGATTCTGTTGGACCTGGACTGCTTTTTCCCAGGCAGAAGGTGGGAAATGATGGAGGCAGGGTGGGAAATGATGGAGGCTCACACACAGGCCCCACCAAAATCTGAGCAGTGTGGCTGCTCCCTGTGGGTATGGGGGTGGCATCTTCTGTGTTTTCTGCTTTGCTTTAGCATGGCCACTGCCTGCCTGTGAGGCTTGCACGATGCCCAAGGGGGGTCGCTGCTGGCCCGTGAAGCTTCCTGGGAAGATGGCTGGCCCAAAACAACCATCACCCCAAGCCTTTCTTGCTGCACAGCTGCACGTGGCCCTGCTCACAGAAGAAACTTGCCTGCCCGTGCTCCAGCATGTTCCCTTCACTGTCACCATTTCAGATGGCAAGAGCCAAACCTACAGCTGCTCTCTGAAAATCCTCCCCGAAAATCCTCCCCGACAGCAGGAGAAAATCCAGAGCATATATTCCTTGAAATCGTATTTCAAGGAACGCTGCAGGCACAGGTCATGGTACAAGAACCAGCTTGGCAGAGCAGCTCACCAAAGGAGGAGAGAACAAGAACACAACACCAGGTGCCACACACCCTTGCTGGGCCAGGCTGCTCCCCAGCAGTCCTGCTGTCAGTGCAGAGCAGGGACTGCTCCCAAACAGCTTCGAAAACAGTGCTGTCTCTGCCTCCCCCTCACCCCCTTCTGACCAGTGCCTGCTACTGGTGTCCCTGTGCCCGCCAGCACCCCAGTTAGGGGCATTTCCCACCCAGCAAGCTCGAGGTGCTGTGTTGCTGCAGGCTGGCTCAGCTACTTCAGCAGAAAGCTCCCGGGTGAATGCTGAGAGCAGGGCAGGCTGTGCCCAGCCCAGGGAAGCGTGTGCCAGGCCCAGGGAAGCCTGTGCTGAGCCCACACCACCCCTGGGAGAGCGGTGCTGCACGACCGCTCGCTGCTC
>JAWWES010000168.1:10227952-10258352 GCA_035583135.1 Lophotriccus pileatus | reverse complement strand
TGTGCCAGGCCCAGGGAAGCCTGTGCTGAGCCCACACCACCCCTGGGAGAGCGGTGCTGCACGACCGCTCGCTGCTCTCCCAGTTTTCCATTCTTTTCTCATTTTCATCTCGCCCCTCCTGATGAGCCCCAAGTCCCTGCGTGCCGCAGCAGGGCAAGGAGGCTGACACGATTTTTCCAAAGCCCCCGGCGAGTGGTGGGACCCGCAGCCCAGGGGCCCGTCAGCTCCTGCCCCGGCAGGCCGGCCAGGCAGCGGCAGCTGCTCCCCCAGAGACGGGGAGAACAATAAGAAATACCAGATCTGCCGCAGGAATGCGGGAGATACCGTGGCGGGGGGCCCTGGTGAGTCTGGGCAGGATTTGCTCACGGCTTGGCCGCAGCCCAGGGGATGCCACTGAGCCCGGGCTGTCGCCGGCCGCGGTGGCGGGGGATGCGCGGGGGATGCGCGGGGGCCCCCCCGGGTGCCGGACACCAGATGGCAGCCGGACACCGCCGCACGGCCCGGGAGGGCCCGGGGAGCACAGCCCCGTTCGGCAGGCTCTAATGAATCACATCTGCGGGCCCCGCTCGGGGAGGCGGGTTTGCAAGGATGCGGCACCGCGCGGGTGTCTCCCGGCCGAGCCGCGTCACTCTGTGTACGTGCAGCAGCACACTGCTGCCCCAGCAGCAAAAACCCGCACCTAGCACCGAGCCAAAGCCTCCTCCTAGGGCTGGGATGACTTATCTCACCGAAGGAAAGAGAGGGAGGACCAGGAGGATGACGGACAAGGCTGTCAGCACACCCCGTCATCGCAGCTCGGGGGGCTCCACCGACCTGCACCTCGCTCCCCCCCTGCTCTGGGCACGCTGGTCACACTGATTTATTCAGGTGACTGAAACCAGGGTCTGCACCCGCCGCTGCAAAGGCCTGACACACTAATCTGAGACTCACACAGTTACTCTGTTGGGTAACATTTTCCCTCAATGACTTACGAACTTTAATCCAATTTTGAAATGTAGGGGAGGCTAAATTGGATTACCTTAGCTCAACTGCTCATGCCATAAGCCTTTGAGAAGTGGAACTGGAGGTTTTTTTTCCTCCAGAAAAGTTTTGTTGGCACACAAAATCCTTGTTTTTTTTAGCTCAGACACCAAAGGGGGGAGTTTTTGACTTCCAAAAATAAATCAAAGACACCATGATGCCTGCAGGGTATTTGTTTCTCCATAGGAACGTGAACCTGGTGGTTTAGTTTAAGAGAGGCTAAGCTACCTCTCACATTTTCTACATTCCTCTCTCTCCTGATATATCGAGATCGACAGGTTCGAACTGTTGTTTTAATGAAAACCTACTACTCCTGAGAGGGTTTCCTGTTTTAGAAAGATGATATTTCAGAGCTACAAAATCCCAAACAATTTGACTTGCTATCACCTTCGTCAGGTCCCTTAACCTCCTTACACCTCAGCTGTGCACTGAGGAAACGTGAGTGATGTTTACCCGTTAAAGAAAGCACAGAGACATCTGCAAAATAGGAAGCTCTCCTTGAACAGAGGGCTCCTTGGGTGATACCCTGAAACTGTGTCCACAAGATGCAAATCAGATTGCTGCAAGAGGCCTTGGGAAAGGCCATGTGTACCAGGGCAACCCCTGTACAACCAGAGAACCCCCTGGCACCAGCCTCTGCCAGCCCCTTGCAGGGTCACCTCCACCTATATGCCTCATCCCTGGCAGTCAGAAAACCTCCTCTGAACCTCGGGAAAGAACTGCAAATTGAAGCAGCCTTCAGCTCTCTAATTAACTAGAACTAAACCCCACATAGTTTCAGGGAAATTAAACCAGCACTCCTGCCGAGCCCCCTTTTTTCACCTCTCATTCAGGCTTCTGAATCAATCCCAGGGGTAGGTTTTTCCCTCCTTTGTGCATGTGGAATTCTGGAAACATCCTGGGGTAAATCTAAACATGACCAACCTCGACATTGCATCTCTGGAGTTTTCAGATCTTAAGCTCTGCAACCAGAGCAACAGGTTTGGGAGTAGGTGCAAATCACTTGTGGAAGGCTCAAGTATTTGTATTAAACTCACAAGTACAAGAGGACTCCCTGAACATATTTCTGGTCTTGGAAACTAGTCTTCAGGTCCCAGTTTTGTTAATTCTGCAATCCAAAATATTTTCTTTGCTGTTTTTTTTTTCTTAACTTCTAAAGACAATTAAGATTTTCCAACTGTTCTAACCATTTAGAAGCTCTAATATGTGAAAACACTTTCTTGCATTACAAATGTTTCTCCAAACTGTAAAATGCATTACAAAGGGGAGAGAGCCAGTCCCTTGTACATTGCTTGGGCTGCTCTTCTGGCAGAAAATGACCACTGGCAGCTTGCAAGGCATGGAAAAAGGACTTATCACCCAGATCCTTCAAACACAATCAAAACCGCCTTAGCCGGGCAAACCGGCACTGATTTCTCAGAACTAATCCCTGGAGGTACAGGTCTGCTGACGTCAAGACTGCTGTGGTTATTGCAGGACTCACAGCCCTTAAAACATTTTATCTGCAAGCCCCAGTCCAGCCCACTGCACAGAAAAGCTCTTCAAACCCTTCTGATAGGGACGGCTGGGACACGAGAATGTCGAGTGCTCTTGACGCCTCCCCACTCACCTGCTCCAACAGTGTAGCCAAATATTTTAGGGATCTCTGAAATCCACACTTCGAGAAGGCAGTTGCTCTCCTGATGGACTCAGAAATCCTCCTGGAACATTGCTGCTTCCTGTCTGAATTCTTTTAAAGCCAGGCTTTCTGCCTGCTCTCCGAAAGAAGCCTACAAAAAAAGGAAAAGACAGCAAAGTTCAGGAAAGCAGTTATTTGATATGTAAAAGCTCACAGGTGCAATGGGGAGGAATGCACTACTCAGGATTACATGCCCTTTAGGAAAATGGGAGAGGCATTAATGATTTTCAAAGCTAGACTCTCACTTGTTATTTCTATCTGGCTATTATTTTTGAGAGACTTGAAGATTCTTTTTATCAGGGAATGTTTCCTGAAAATTCCTTGTAGAAAGAGCATCTTTTAAAATTCCCTTTGCATTTCAGGTAGGTGAAGCACTTCATAAGATGCTCCCTGAGTGAAGCACTTCATAAGGTGCTTCTGCTCAAGGGCAGGAGTAATTGGGGTTTTGGGTGGTGAGGGGATGCTGAGACTTATCAGCCTGCTGGAAGAGCTGGAGCAGGGCCAGCAGCCATGCAGTGGGTCCTGCACGTGGCTGGGATGGCAGAGCCCCCACAGAGCTGCTTCCTCCTGATGCAGCAGCACAAAGCTTCATGTGGGCTCATTTTCCATTTCCCTGTGTTCTGCAACGCAAACACCCCCCCGGGTCCTGAAGTCGCAGGATGAAAAAACTCATCCCTCCTTCTGGCCCGGATCCTGGACAGACATGTGCACATGCTTAGTGCTGAGCATGTGAGCAGCAACACCGATCTCCGTGGAGCAATCCACATGCTTGAGCCTCTGCACATTTGGAAGCGGGGGAGAGAAGGACACTGGGTTCTTTGCTTGCCTGTTTTACATACCACTGATGGAGATCCCACCCAAAAGAGAGCAGTGCAGCAGGATGGCGCTGAGCTACACAGCTATTTTTATTTCCATCATTCATGTCCTTGCTGAGACCTGCTAGGAATTATCCGGGATATTACACCCCAGACGAGTCGAAACAACAGGTCTTGCTGCAGACAGTCTGTGTTTAGTGGGATGATTTAGTTACTGCTTCCCCCCACCCCGTCTTCTTCCTTATTCCCATTAGTGACACGTTGGCTGGAGAGAAAAGTTATTCATGCTCTAGAAATGTAATATTTACTCAAAACAATTTTTATTTGGCTTGGCTTCTGCCCAGTGCCATAAAGTGATAGCCAACCCCAAGTGCTTACATAGACAACATGTGCATCTGAGTCATATTTATGATCCCAGTTATAAAAAGCACACAATCTTGTTGTTTGGTGCAATAGGATGGGACTGAAGGCAGCAGCACGTCTTGAGCATAGCCTCTCTCTGGAATCTGCAGAAATTTGCCATGCTCCAAATTTAGAACTTGTGGGTGGAAGCTCGGGCAGGAGCCAACTTTTTATACCATTACATCACAGGAATTGAGGGCTTCGTGCCAAAGATCCAAGGAAATTAATAAAGAGCAGAGGCTGTCCAGCTGTTTGAATTTAAAGTCATGGCAGAGAGGTAATCATTAATAAATACAGCTTTATTCAGAACACAGTAATCTTGCTGCTTAAATTGAACATATCCCCTCACTTTACTGCAGCTTACTATTCTGTTAGAACTTGTAAAGACAATAGGAAGGAATTAACATCTGTAAGAGAGAGGCCCAGTGAACTGGGATCCTTCTGGATAGAGGAGGACACGCTTCAGTGACAACTCTGCAGCTCAGCAGTGCTCAGCGAGCGCACGCATTTGCCAGGGGCATCACGGCTGGAGGAGGTGGCTGGAACGTGGCATGCATTTTTCCAGCTCAAACACACACAGTCTCAGATGGACAGCGATCAAAGCCGTGTACAGCCAATTTGAAGAGAAGTTTAATTTGTTTGACCTCCCTGTGCTGGGGCAGCCAAGGTAAGCTCAAATGTCACAGCCTCCAAGGAGCCGATGGTAAAGCGCTGGGGGCTGTTACCGAGAGGCACGGGTTGACCTGACTGACCTCCCAGCCCGTTTGGGAGGCTCTGTGCATGCCCACAGCCCCTGTGTGCAGAGTTTGGCCCTGGCTCAGGTGAGGGCTCTGCTGATGCTGGGAGGGGCCACTGCACTGCTGTGCCCTGGCAGACTGTTCAGGTCTACAAGATGCTGCTTTCAGCACCTCTGAAGCACAGCACACACAACAAGCACCTTCTCAGCTCCACCCTGCAGCCCCCAGCAGGACAGGCTCTGCAAAAACACCTGGGTCTGCACACATAAGGGGGTTGTGGGGTCAAGGTGCTGAGACTCTACACACCAAGGGCCAAACGCAGGCTTGCCATGGAACACATAGCCAGGAGAATACAGCAGTGTCTTTGGAAAAGGGGCTCCCCGATGCTTAAACCACAGAAATGTTGGTATGTAGCTTCAGAGATTTACAGCTTATACTCTCCTCAAGGGTATGCAAAAGCCATGAGTAATTAAAAATATAGCTCTGGGTTCTCTAGGAAGTTCCCCATTTCCATTTTACAGATAAACTGAGGTGGAAAGAAACTAAAAGCTGCTTCACTGGAGCAATACTGTCAGCAAACCAAACACTAGAGTTCCCAAGGAGATGCTCCTGTACCCACAGATATCTCATCATGTTTGTACATGTATTTCTTGCAACAGCACATACCAAACAGCCTTACACATCCATGCCTCACCAGGAGCCAGCACAGCAAAGATCGGGACCTGCAGCTTCCAACATTCCCTGCTTTAGTCTAAGCTCCCACACACATACAATATACCTTTGTCCAGGGAGAGCAGGTTAAAAAAAGAATTAAAAAAAAAAAATCACTTCAGCCATGTGGTCACAGGGTGACAATTTCCACAATGGAAATAAGACAGCCACTGATAGGGAATAGTAAGAGATAAATCGCAGATATCAAGTCAGTTCAACTTGATGAACTTAGAGGTCTTTTCCCAGCTAAGTTATTCCATGATTCTAAGTCACTCTTCATTTCTTTAACATAGTGTTTCCACCTGCAACACAGGCATGTGCATGCAGGGGGTGTTACAAGAATTCAGGCTGCTCTAGATTCAACAGGCTCTATTACTAGATAAACTTCTCATGTTTTACCTAGAAAAATACGATGCCAGTCATTCATTCCTGCCAGAGAACCCACAGAGATCCCGGCCCTGCTCAAGTACAGTGCTGTGTATTTTTTTCCCAGAGTGTAGCTGATCATGCTGGACTGTGTATTTTACTTTTTGTGAACAGCTGTGAACATCTAAAGATTAAGAAATCTCAGGCTTATTAAACATCCCCCTTACCTATAAGAGACGCCCTCCTGCGACACAGGACTCATGAGGTAAGATGAGGGGCTGCAGTGGGTGAGGAGAGCCTTCAGCTTCTGCTTCCCTGTGGGGTGGGAGACGGTTTTCTGGGAAGCTGTAGCTCCTGGAGCTGGCTTGTCCATGTGGCTGCATGCTGACAGCGCTGACATGGCTCTGAAGCATTTCTCTGCCTCAACAAAAAGTGGCACGAGGAGGAACCCTACAGGGTTTTCCTTGACTGCTGAAAAACACCTGTAAAGTGGGACTGGAAAGGAGGAGTGGACTTTAGTAATTGGAAAACTTGAAGGGAAATTTAAAAAAAAAGAAGAGTTATTATCAGGGCAAAAAGCACCCCAAAAGCTATCACCAGACATTTGCCAGAGGAAAAAAGGCAAAAGGCTCCTTTTTTCCTACATGAGGGCCCCACGGTAGGTTCAGTTTGAGGAGTGAAGCAGCCACTTTACCTGCAGTCTTCTGCTGTTTGTTACTCCAGAGCTTTTTTGTGCAGGCTCCTCTTGCACTAGAGGGAGTCTGGAACAGCATGCCCCTGCCCCCTCGACATATGGACAGAAGGTGGAAGAAAAAAGGTCAGCAAAACAAACAGTCTCAAGGGTACCATCATGCACCCCAGAAGCTGGGAATGCCTGCCTGTCAGAGCTAGACAGGGGATGCTCCCTGTCCTCAGCCCTTCCTTTCAGGAGCTGCAGGATAGTAACCTCACTTCCTTGGAGCACTGCATCAGACACGTAATTGTAGTGAGCAAGTCATTCTATGGAAATAGCTAAATCACTTCAAGCTATAACCTAACAGGTTTCTAGCCCATGGCTAATGTCCATGCTGCTGAAGTCAGCAGCAGCCCCTCCTGCCCATCTACAGTTGTTAGAAATGCAGCAAGCATTTAAAAATTTGGAGACCTTGCCCGTTCTCATAACTGGGCAAGAGTCAGATTTTCAAAGTGCTACTTATGCTGTATGGAAACTTCCTTCCCAGAAGTCCCCTTGTTTCCAGCAGACAATCCCTTATTTCACTGATAGTTCTAGATGCAGCCAACCATCATCCTGTTTAAAAGTCATTCTCTTGGCCATTGTCTTCCAACAACAGGAGCAATAAACACATTTGGTCAGCTAATTTACCTTCTGCAGTCACTAACAGATGAATGACCTGTTTTGTCTTCTGGCACGTAGCTTGTAAAACCAACTCCAATTGGTAGCACAGAAATCAATACTAATATATAAAATATGCAGAAGGGGTTTTATGAGAAGATGGGTTTGTGGTTCTTATTTTGACTTTTCTTTTTCCAAGAGATTCTTAAAAGTCTCAAGCCCTGAAACCAAGGAACCTCGGTTGTGCCTTATTTTCCAGCAGTTTCTTTAAAAGATGAGTCGTTCGGAAAGCATGGAAAGTATTGGAGTAATTGCTTTGATGTCTTTAATAGAAATTCAGGATGGATTTGAAAGAAATGAGGAAAGTGCTGTTATTTCCTTTTGGAATGGCAGTCTGTCATGACTGGTACTGTTATACAACAAAGGGACCAAACAGCAGTGCACACGCGAACTCGGCAGTGGGCTGAGGAACTTGTCCTCCTAATCAAGTTTATAGCTGGATGCTAATGGACTCAGCAAACAAACACTCGTGTTTATTATAAGAGAATGAACAGAATGTACCACAGAGAATATGACTCACTTTTCCATAGGACGCCTGTCTATTCTGCAGGTTTCAATAATGAAATATTGCACCTCTCACTTACAGTTTATTTTACAAGGTTTTAATGAGTTCATCCCAATGAGCTGTCACTCTGCCACATAAAAACTGATTCATTTGCCTTATGAAAATAAGTGTGCCTTTTGACAGGACACTCTGCACCAGGCCCTACTAAATCAGCCGGAGAGGCTAGACTAACTCACAGGTGGTTTTAGTCTGGAGTGCTTTTTGAAACGAAAATATGCAGCCAGCTTCAGCAGCATGTCGGCTGTTTTCCCTTGGGTGATAGCCTGTCCTGCTGCATCCAAAGTACCCCTCCTCCTCCATAGTACAGAGGCTGTTTTTTTAACTGGCCCCTTAAAACCATGACTTTCCATAAGAAAAGGGTTTGTTTTAAAGCAGAGTTTGGGAAAGGGGCAATTAAGAAATGATTACATTTTTATTTCAAAACACATAAGCCTCAAAAAAAGCTGCCTATTAACTCACAGGAAGTTCTCATTAAAGTAGGTGTCCTTACAGGACCCTCCTGCAAGAAATTCAAATGGAGGGAAGAGGAGGGAAAGAGATTTCTAAGTAAACAAGTGAAGAGAGCCAGGGAAAACAAGAGCAACAAGCAGAGTCTCAGGTGGCTGACTTGGCAGAGTGGGGTGTGAAGGAAGGAAGAGGCTGTGGGACAACGAACTGCTGGCGTTTACAGTAGTCAAGAGGTCTCCAGAGTTTGTGACTTTAACCACAAGTTGCTTAATAATACTGTATGCTCCTTCTCTTTCACATCCAGCCCCAGTCATGTGGGTAAATCCCGCTTCGAGTCAAGAGTGTGGATGCAGGTGCATGGGTGATGCTGTGGATGGTGCTGCTGGACAAAGCAGGAGGAGGAGGACCAACAAAAGGGGTGTTTCAAGGCCTCTGAAATGACAGGAGTCATGATGAGAAAAGACAGCTCCTGACTCAAGTCTCAGTCCCTGGACAGGAGAAGGCTGGTGAGTAACAAGTTTGGGACTGAGGGACTGCCCTGTGGTGTAAGGCCAGTCACAGCTAGAAAGAACTAATTTTTTTCCCCCCCTGAAGCCAGTGAAGCCTTCACGTGCCAGAAGAGAGTCACGAGAGAAGAGAAATGGTGTAATTGTCACTTCCCAGCAACAGATGTAGGAGAGCACAGGATCCATTAGCAAAGAGGCAAATGTAAGCTGGCACTTCAGAGATCAGCTTCTTGCTGTGGCTTTCTACGAAGAGGGACAGTTACTGCGAAAGACACACTTGAATCATGTTTGTGGTGGACATTAACCATAGCTAAGACTCTGGAAGGTAGAAAACCATTTCAAATTAAGAAATTAAATATTCCCCAGGTTAAAGATTGCTCAGGTTGTATCTCACCCCTATGGGAATTTTCAGCAACTTGCTTTGTTTCAAAGTTATTTAAGTCCCTTTTTGTGTCCTGAAACACTAGCTGCAGTAATGAAGAAACTAACTGAATGACAGAGAAGCAGACCCTAAAATAGCTACCATTAGCACCAGGAAGGCTGGGGGTGTGTTATCCTGTGGTTTTCTGTGCTCGGTAGTGATGTGTCATGATAAAGAACGTGAATTTAACCGCTGAACAATGCTGTGCATGGTGTCACCTTCCCAAGGGCTAACTGTGCAACAGCTTCTCCAAACTGCTGAATTTCCACTGCTGAAGCAGTTCATTAAAAAAAACCAAAAAACCAAAAACCAAAAAAACCACCTCATACAGCTGGGAATTACAAAATTCTGCAAGAGCCTGTGATGCCAAGGACCTTCATTTGGAGGCACACCTACGTTTCCAGTGCTTTGGAAGCTGGTCTTTCCAGAAATCTTTCTATAGACGCTAGAGCAAGGATGAATCTGGCCACAGTCCATTCACCATGAGTGATTATATCTTAAAGGGATATTCCCTCTCTCTAAAATTCTGATTCTTCACATGTTTCTGGTTAAAAAAACCAAAAACCAAACACAAAAGAACCAACCCTTGTGCCTATGTCAGTGTCTTCGCTGTATAAATTTAAACATTCCATTGTAAGCTAAGATTATCTTGCCTCTTGCCCACTGAGACATGTGGGTTTGGCTTTATAAGACTCCATAACTGGCCTGCTTGAACCCTGTCCAGCAAGTTTTCATCTAAATTGATTAGGACTTGGAACATATTTTCTTGGACAAATTGTGTTCTAATGAATAGAACACTCCCTCACAGCTGTTCTGCCAGAAAGCCAAGATTTTTTCTGTCTAAAAATCATCCCAAAGTGACCCTTAGATAAAGTTCAGAATCCATTTTCATTTTTTAATTAAGAAAAGGTTTGCTTAATTCCATTCCATACATTTCAGCGCTAGGCAGCTGACACACAATTCCCCTTAAACATTTTATTTTAAAGAATTTGGTTGTGATGTCAGATCTGCCACAGACAATGCATTTGTAAACACACTGTTTACATTAAATGCAAACCATAAAGACTGTTTCAGCAGCAGAAGAAGCCTCTCTCATCCCAATACCTGCAGATGGCACGGGGAGCCAGCTCAAGGTCAGCTCTATTCTCCACACAACAAACTTAAACATTAATGAAGACAAATGAAGACAAATAGGGAACATCACTATGAAGCCCCACCCAGGCACCACAGATTTCCACAATGCACTTCTCCAGGGACAAGGCTCCCCAGGAGACCCCTCCTCACACCCAAGAGGTAGCTTCATGAGCTCACCTTCAAGTCCAAGTGTGGACTGGCTGGGAAATTCTGTCATTAATTAATGCTGGTCAATTGAAGACGGCATTTCCCTTCAATAAGGAGCTCTGGCCACTCCGAGGTAAGAGCTATCCCCAGTTAGGATGAAAGCACGTTTTCTTTTTAGCATTTTGCTCTATAGTTGTTCTCCCAGATGTCCCAGCCTGAAACCTCAGTAAATGTGTTATGATTAGCCCATCTGGAATTTTTATTCTATGACCATTCCCATGGTACCCAAGGAGGATTTCACTCAATCCAGAATACCCAGTGGACGTCCATGGTTACATCATTTTCCTTATCTCCTAGCAAAAGTATTTCTAGGAACCAGGAGTACAATTTGAGACAAGATCAGATCTTTTTTAGTCTTGCAAAAGATGGTTCTGACCCGTGTGGAAATAATGCACCTTCAGCATGTTTTCAGGACTTGACTAACACGTGGCACTCAAAAATTAAATATGTTTGCAGGAATTTAAAGGAACAAGTCTTTCAAGAAACACAACTTTCCAACTCTTTAAACATTGACTGTATCTTTAACAAGACAGGAAACTGATGCAAAGTCACTTATGCTCAATCTCAAATGCGATTTGACTATTTCAATTACTAACTATGGTTACAGAAGAAAAGTCAATCACGAGAAATTGCTCTGCTACAAAAGTAATTAGCATTGTGGTATTGCTTGTGCAAAATGTGTCACAAGAAGACCCTACGAATGGGAAGTTTCATCTGCTCTCAACAGACTCTGTTTGCTCACACTTGTGAGACACACTGAGCTTCAGAAATTTACCTGGAGTCCCCCGGAGAAGATGATACCTTCTGCAGTTATTCTCCAGTGCCATTATTGAAAGTTGGTCCAGTCACATCAACACGATTAGTCAATCTGCATGATTAGATAGAAAGATCTTATTTTAGCTTATGTTGCTTTCACAGACAGATTCAGATGGAAAAATATCTTGCACCTCGCCTAGAGACCATGTCATCTTTGGTTGTGGACTAAGAAAACCGAGTATATCTTCAGCCATTGATTTCAGCCCTCATTTTTCTTCTTTTTTTTTCTTTTAAGTGTGTGCACTTAAGCCATTGGAATCTAAATATAATGACAAGGAATGAACACAAACAAGATTTGCCAACGCGTTATCGCGCTGCGCTCTGCAGCCTGCTATTGTCTGGAAATGTGGTTACAGTGGGCAGATTATCCAACATTAAACCCTCCTGAAAGCATACACAGAAGATATGATATAATCACGCTCGGAGCAGTTATCTTTAAACACAAGCACGGCTTCAGCACCCAGTGGAAAGCAGCAAGCAAAGTTATGGGCCCAAGGCAAAACGACGACCAACTGCCAAGAAATATCCTTGTTAGCTTTTGTTTGTCTTTTTAAAGTCATTGTGCAGTATAATTAATTTGGTAACATGCAGATGAGAAAGTGGAAAAAAATGTGAAGACATAGGGAGATGAAATGCTAAAGCACTGAAAGATGTCACCTCCTCTGTGAAATGCTTACATTGTGAAATAAAAAGAGAAGAACGAACGAGTCATTTCAGGATACGTCTGGGATGAGAGATAAGACCAGAAGATTACGATCTTCTAGTAGTCTCACACAAAACCTCTGTAATGGCATTCTACATCATGTGGGCTGAGTATGAACACAAAGCAAGGGCGCACTAAATGGAGAACAGACAAGATGAAGTGCAGTCTAAGAAATAGGATTTCAGGATGTGGCGGCACTTCCAAGATCCTGAGAACTTGATCCCCATGTTCCCTGAAGATGGCAACAACATTTATTCACAAGAGCTGAAGGTTTGATCAAGCCTAAGTTACCAGAGAATGATTAACACAGAGATCAAGGATAAGAAAGCAGCAGAGGAAGCAGAACTCAAGTCAACCCTTGTGATCACCCCTGGTGGCCCCTGTGTGCTACCAAGTTGATCGCGGACTTTAAGCCCTTTTTTGGTTGTATTCCAGCTTGTGATAGACACGCAGCTCCTCTCCCTGTTTATCTGTTTTGCAGTGTGGGATGTGTGAGTAGTTTTGTGAAATTATTTAAAGCTTTCAAGCAGAGACAGACAAAAACATTTAGGCAGAGACAGCAAACTATTTCTCGAGCTGAAGAGGAGATTTCAGGTCAGATGCCAGCTATCATGTCCGGGTTAAGTTCCTCTTGCACCATTTTCAGATTTGAGCTGTCCTCGGGAGCAGCTGGGGATTTCCTTTTCCTTAGGTGACCCATGTGTGGAATAAGGCCAGACAAAGCCAGACTTCTGCTGTCTGCTCCCCAGCTCTCTGGTGACAGGAGGGGACAATGGGCATCCAGTGCTGTGGTCCCCCAGGAAGGAGCCCAGAAGGCTGAAGTTCCAGGAATCACACAAGCATTTCCTGCGTTCACCTCTGCTAACAGCTGCTTCTGTGTGCCACAAGCACAGGAACTGAAACCAGAGAAAGCAGTGAGCTACTACCAGGGGGCCTGCCAGGATCTTTGCCCCTCACCCGTGGAGCAGGGAGAGGGCTTTGCCCACGCTTGTGCTTGTCCACACGTGTGGCTGCCCTTGCCCATGACTCAAAGGCTGGCAGGTGAGCTGTCCCCCTTGCACAGGCAGACAGGTAGGAGACTCTGACAGCAAGACCAGACATTGCATTACCTTTAACTCTTATGTACCCAGCAATTAATCAGCACCCGTTTCACCGAAGTCACGTGGATTGCCAGCATCCCGGAGCAGCCCTGGCTCAGCAATCTCCCTGCAGACTAATTTCCACTGTGCTTAAAAGACAGTTTTGTCCAGTTTTGTTGGTCTGTCTCCAAGGAAAAAAAAAAAAAAGAAAAAGAGAAAAGTGCTGGGCACCAAATACAAGCTCTTGGTAGTTGGTATTTTGCAAGATCCATCCTTGTTGAGGGACTGCACATTTGCACCTTCCACTATTAAACCGAAGGACAGAAGTGCCACTTGAACTCCCTGTAGCCACTATACAGGATGGCAGGGAATGAGCCAAAGTGTCAAAATAAAAGTGTTTTGTTTGAAAAGCAAAACAGAGAACCAAAGAGAGATGGGAGTGGAAAAAGCTCAAAAGTTGAAAGCTCAAAATTGTGGACAAATTAATGAACCAGCAGTACTGTCAGACCATCATCCCATACAAGGGACAATGAAAAAAAATCATAATTCCTGATGCTTTTGACTGAAACACAGTTATGCAAGACTGATATTGTTCACACTGATTTAATTAAGGCTCTGTCAGCACTGACAAGCTTAATTGACCTGGTATTTAAAATTTATAGAAGTCAGTTATAAAAAATATGCTCTGCACTAAAAATCAGCATTCTGTAAATGATCCCAATCCTTTTTCATCCACCTTTTTGACACATCAGGCTCTTGAGAGCATCCCACTCAGGTAGTGAGATATCTCTAGCTGAAAACTTTGCAAGCTCAAGCTGCATTCCTTGCCCACACAGACCTCTCCTTGCAGTTTGTGTGAATCTGGGGTGTCCAAGAAATGCAGAGTCAAGCTTCCTGGCAGCATCCCATCACCAAAACTGTTTCACAGAGAATTAGCCCCCAACTCTGACATTTCTTGTCATGTTAGATTCAAATCTCTGCATTTGCTGAGCTGTAACGAGCATGGAAAGGCAAAGGCTAGACAATAGACTCGTACCACTTGTGAACATTTTGGTTTCTGGGCTGGTTAGTGACAGAAGCAGTTCACTATGTAGAGAAACAAGCTTGTCTGGATGTCAGCAACGGACTATGGGTAGAAAGATGCCACAAACTCAGCTACTGTCATGTACAGCTGCATTGACTGGGGCCACAGTATCTCTAAGCACTACCTCCTGCAGCTGTGGGACATGCCTTTCTTTGCCTTGTGGGCAGCAAGCACACACCAGCCTGAAGTCATCAGTGAAATCAGTCAGGTCTCTAGTGGGCTGTCTCAGGGAGTATTACAGATAAGATTCAAATAGAGGCCGCAAAATTAATAAAAATGAGAACAAACAACCAACCCTCCCAGAAAATCCCACGTTCTGCAACTGTTATTGCTTCATCAGTGACAGGAAAGAGCAGTGTTTTAAAATAGAAGTTCACTTAATTGAATTTCCCTTAAGGCACAGAAAATAAGCTTCCATGAAGTGGTATCAATTGTTCAACAATAATTCGCTCTCCCGACTGAAAACTGGGTTAGGAATTTGCATTGTATTTTCACAAAACATAATTCCTAGCCCAGTTTCCACCTCCTCCTTGAGACAGGCAGGCAGATTCCACCTCTGTGATTACTGAGTTGACTATGGGGGTCAGACAGTGTGTAACCAAGGCCCAGCTTCTCCGCATACCTGCTTAAGAGAGCCTGGTGGATCTGCTGCAGGGCTATAGATGCACAAAGGAGCTCGTTGCTTAAATACATTTGTAGATATGCATCCTTATCCTCTGTGCTGGGGCCAGAGGTTCACAGCTGTGTCAAGCCCAAGTGAGTTCAGCTGTGCACAGGACCCACATCCTTCTCCTTCCTGGGTTACAGAGCAGGCGGAACTGTGAACCTCAGGATTCTAAAAAAATGGAAAAAAAGGAACACTCAAAAACTACAGAACAGTGTACCTCTTTCCGGTACTACAGAAAGTGTTAAGAACCAACAGTCATGTATTTACGTGCAAAATATTGTTTTTCATAAATGTGGCTCACACCACAGGGATGGCCACGGTTTCCAAGTTTGTGCAGCAGGAATAATATTACCTAGGGAATAAGGTCAAAATATTAGCATTCAACTGAATCACAGTGGGCCAAATTAATGAAGTTACTACTCCACCATAGACTTCCATACGTGAAACCCGAGAAAGTGGTTGTATCAACAGCACATCAATCCATGGCGCTGGTCAGTGGAACAAAAAACCCAACCTTAAGTTTTGCAGTTTCATTCAGCCTTGGCACAGAAAGGTTAACTTGTGTTTAAACAATGCTTCTGAACAGATAATGTTAATTAAATGTTTGCATTCAAATCTTATTACACAGTGCAACAAGTTTGCTTTCCATGCAAACACTGCGCATCCGGTGCGGAACAGAAAGCTGGGGGGGCAGAGACTAATGAGTAATAGTTCAATCCCCATGGATCTTTTCTTTAAAAACTAAAAACAAGGAGGGGAGAACGTTTGCCATCTCCAGACTCCGTGTGTGTCCGCCTCTAAGTTTCTTCCTATTCTCCGGGGATTTGCAAAATTATGTGTTTAAATATTCATTATCCTTCTACTCTAATACTGCTTAAAACTCCTTTTTCAAGCCCAAGAATGACATAGCCGGTGGACGAAAGTTATGTTCAGTAAAAGCAGAGCCTTGTAGCAGCACTGGGTAAGTCAAACGCCAAGCTAGCCCTGATGTGAAGCAAAGCAGCTAAATCATCCATCCAGATGGGAAATGTTGATGGCCCTTTAACTGCAGCAGTTCTAGTTGCACTACAGAGAGGTGTGCAATTTGGCTTTGCCGGGCAGACACCATGGAACTATTTATTCTGTCCACAAATCGAGCAGGAAGTTTATTAAACTTGCATATCGCTGGACATATCACCTGGCTGCTGTGTTTCCTGTTGGAATGCAAAATTGGATGCTCCATTTCTGTACTGACGTAATGTACTGCCATGCGGAGGATTTCTCCGTGAGCCTAAGACCTATTTCTCTGACCCCAGGAGCACATTGGATGTTGTGCATCCAATTCCTGACAGGAATTTTGCTCTTGAGCAACCATTTCTGAGCAAGCCAGGAGCAGAATCCAGATTTTCTTGGCTGGAAGGAATTGGGATGTCCCAAAATGGGGCTTTTTTAACAGATGAGTGAAAAAGCAGAGAGCCCAAAGGACCATCACTCTCCAAAGAAAATCATACAAATCAACAAGGAAAAATTCCTCTTTGTAAGTTAGACTTTCTACGATGGTAAAACAGCTGTGTGCTGTTGAGCTCAGCTCTGCTCCAGCATGCCCTGAATATCCGCTGGACTGTCTCAACAAGGCCCCGGGGGACACAACGAGGTTCCTGGTTCTGCCTTTGGCAGAGGCTGGACAAATCGACTTTAAACGTGCCCTAGATTTCCTGCGGGACACTGTCTCCTCCTTGCTGCGTCCCTTCCTGCCACTCCAGCACACCATCACCCTCCTTCCCCCCTGGCTGGAAGCTTCCCTGGGCTGTGGCTTCCCCCGTGCCAAAGTGGTGGGTTGCAGCCAGCACGGCTGCTGGGGACACGCTTGCTGCTGCCACCAATGCACTCACCCTGGCAGGCTGGAAAGCTGCAAATATAGCCCTGCTTCCCATGCTCTTACCTTCCTTCCCCCAGGATGGGGAGCCCAGGCCCAGGATGTTACTGGGGTAGCAGATGATGGCTGGGAGCACAGTGTTATATCCACCTGAAGGCCCAGGGGAGAACACAGAGGTGGATGATCAAGCTTTTTACTTGTTGAATCACCAAGTCTCCTTGAAAATCACCAGAAAGAACAAGGGAGTCCTTGTTTTGTAGCTTCTCTTTTCTGTGCAATGAGCTGAGCATGACCAGTCCCTACTTACCAATATAGGCTGTAGGGCAGAACTGATTTTTCCCCAACTTATTTGCCCTCCACAAGTAATTAACAGTTCAATATCAATCCCAAATAATTTCTCTTCACCCTGATGAAAGTTTTCCTTTAACAGCAAATAGTGTTGTTTTCAGGCTTCTCTTAACACCTCCCAATGCGCACGTAAAATTTTGCTGAATTTAGGCAGTGAACATCTTTTCAAAGTGGATAATTAGAAAGATGACTTGTTTTCAGCTAAAACAGTACAAAATATACTAGGTGTTTTGTCCAAAGAATCCCTCCCAGATTTACAGCAGGCCAACTGGATTCATAAACTGTTCACGGGCGAGTAATCAGACAGATTTAAAATAGGAAACATTTTCTCCGGTTTGAGCTAATTTTTTCAAAATCAGATGACAGATACAACATCAGTATGATGTATCACTTCACAAATGTATAAAGGCCCTTCCCTGGCATTTCACTCTTCATAGGAGCCTGCAGAAGGTAATTTAAGATGTAGGCATTTTTTGAAATATGAATAGAGACACACTCATCCAAAGCACAACAATCTTTTTGGCTTATTCTGAGCAGAGAAACGTTGACTGCTATAAACATTTCAAGGAGGCTGGATATCTCTTGAGATGGAGCATTAAATTTTTTCACTTCTAGCTTAATATGGTGGGAGTAGACAAACCCAAACATATGTACAGGCATGTGAACTGCCATCCCTCAACACCCCTTTGTGTCCTGATGCTATTGTAATTATTTCTTCTATTTCTGCATCTTGCCCACTTGCTCGGCCTTGCGTTTTACTGAGCCTCAGCATCACCTCCATGAACTACCACAAAACTTGGGTTGGATGGATGTTACTCAGCCCAGCCTCCTGCTTGAAGGAGGTCTATCACCAATGCCAGAGCAGATCCACAGGCTCAGCTGCTGTCTCAGTCACCAGCAAGATTTGGCATAAAACCCACAGCAACATTGAAAGTACAGCTCTACCTGAACCAGTGACCACTGCAGGATCCACTTGAATCTTTACAGTCCTGACAGTGGCCAGGAATTGCCTCCTGTGAAGGATACAGTGGAGAAGGAAGGTCCTCAGCTACTCAGAAGCTGGCTTTACCAAGCCTGACAACATCATGAATTTTCACAAACTGTAAAAATAACCAGATGCCAAACTTTGAGGTGGGCGAGTAAGGATAACTCTATACTATAGTTACATTTGATTTAGACTTCTGTTTCCATACACAAGAGCTGGGGTTGAAAACACTCAGTACAAAGCAGAGAAGAACTTAAAGCATGCTCACTTATTAAAACCAGCTTCCAGCATTCTTGTTCAAAGTAAATGCGCAACAGAGATAAAGTTTTAGTGTAACAGGCCAATGCTTTTTAAACTGCCATTCTGTCTGTTCCCTTTCCAGAGGATTAACACTCACCTGTATGAATGTTTAACCTGTGCTTACAGGAGAGGGACTGGTAGGGTAGGACTGCATAGGACACTGCTCCTGATGTGTTCATCCAGCTATTGAGGTTCCCCACTGAAGCGTGAGCAGAACTGCTACCTGTTATATTGACACTTCTCAACAGGTTCCTCATGCAGCTGCAAGAGGCCAACCACTGAGCAGCCTTCTGGGCAGGCCAGGTGCTAAGGAACAGGCTTTGGCTTTGCACTTTATGAACCCTCATTTCGCTCTAAACTTTCTTGCCATCAGTCATAAGTCCTACACATTCCATCTACTTGCAGGGTGAAAAGCTTTTTACAGTAAAAAAATTCAGATATTTTCTGCAAGTTCATCGGAGTTCAGTAAGCTGTTTTATCTCAGTGGTAGGAATATGTCTACTTCAGCTGGAAAACCTCCTGGAAAAGTGCAAGTCTTTAGCAGAGGAGTCAGTACTGGTCAACCATGCAGAAAACTCGAGAGGTCTCTTCTCAGCAAGCCTTACACCTTCCTCACAACTCACTGTGCTTTTGCACATGCCTGCAACCACATGCCCCAGAAGAATACACTAGTTTAAAAAGTTAGATTTTTTTGTTTCCCCAAGTTTGAACTTTGGCTTTGTTTTGGAACCTTCCCTTTTCCCTGATTCATGCAGCTCATAAAGGAACACCTCCCTCAGGCCAGAAGCATGGAAGATGCTTGTGATGATCTGCCAAGGTTTTAACAAGGGTGTCCTCAGCACCTCGAAGCTGCACATCCGTGGAACGTGGCCCATGTTAATAATACTTTAACTTCTCTCAACTCGCTCAGAGACAGCCTTGATGCCAACCCACAGGTTCCCCGGGGCAGAATGACAGCATCCACACGGGCTATTAACCTGAAAGACAAACGCTTGCGTTTTTTTGCTAATCCCCTCAAGTACTCAGTATTTCGGAATCTCTTTCCTCATAGTCACCCTCACAAGACCATGGAATTACTTATTTCAGACCGAAAGAGGCTAGTCATGTGCTGGCATTAAATGTGAGAACTGTCACTTGTTTATTACCGTAGCGGTACTGGCATAAAGCAAATGTACCAGATTTACAGTCGGAGGACTTTGTTCAGGAAATCGCTCAGACACATGCAAAACCTCGCTCAGAAAGAGCCTTTGGGGGATATAGGTGTGAGTCACTCACAATATGCCCAGTGAGCATTTCTCTGCTCATCCAGGAGTTAGCCTGGTAGGTACGGACCCTGCCTCTCCGCCGTATCCCTATCCTGGAGCAAGCCAGGGAGCAGAGCAGTGCTGCAGCACTTCACCCAGTGTTACAAAGATGCTTTCAAAATACCGGACTAACCAGAGTGCAGAGTGACCATGGCAGAAAGTGGGCCAAGTCTTACAGTCCTTTCTATGGGTAGGTGCCACCATGGCTGCAAGAGAGATCAAGAACATCTTGATTTGGACCTATACATTTGAATTACTTAATCGGAAAGAACATGGGCGACAGGGATTTAACAGAGTCACGTAACCAGGGTGATTTTATACTGGTCTTATCGGAAGATGTTGCAATGAGATACTTTGTGCATTGTTTGTATTTCCAAAATGATGAAACCAGAGGACAGAACAAACGAAACTAAAACCCTGGGCTGCTGTTTCTACACCTTGGCAAATCAAAGTCAAATCCCTAAAATGTCCCCAAATCATCTTCTCCCCTCTCACAAGGGGGTAAAGAAGGATTCTTACATGCTGTTAAAGGGCTAACTTTTAGCATCACTTCCTCATCTCGAGTTTGTTGAGAGAACACAGTGGTGACCCCCCTAGTGCCTGGAGAAGAAAGCTGACACAGGAAGGTGAAGAAAATACCAGCAGTACTGCGAGAAAGAACAGCAAGAAAGCAAGTTTAGTGTTACAGACTTGTTGCCAAGTGGAGGCAGATCTTTTCTTGTTGACATGACACAGGCTTTACTCTTGGGCTAGGTGTGCTGTACAGGAAAGAGCTGGGATCCCCCCCAGCTGCTCCACTGCTCTTGGTCTGGTTAATCTCTACCAGAAAGACACTTGCCAACCCTCTCCCTTTTCCAGCCATCATAAGTATTAAGGTTAAAGATCAAAATCGGAAAACAAAACATGTTGAAAGACTTGTCTTCTCTGAAAGTGAGAAGAAAGCATGTCTAACTATCCAGACTGCATGCTTTTCAGTGTGGGCATGCTGGATTATCAGAGTTTACACGATAGCTTTCGTCAGGAGATCACACCACACCGTGCAAATAAGCCACAGGTTAACCCTGTAAGGCAAGGACACATTTTCTGTATCTCACTGAGCAGAAGAACTGAGAAATTTAGGGATTTGTGCAGGATCACATAGAAGCAGCAGCACTGTGAAGTGAGCCTCTGACCAAAATAATGTGGATGCATAGGAAAAAGTTCAAACTCCACTACACGGTTTGTCTAATTCTCATGGGATCACAGGCCCTAAGATTTCACCAGGTCAAGTAAGCCACGGTCTGCTCAAGGATATACATTCCTTTTTTATCATGTCACCACTGTGTGACCCTGACAAATAGTTCTGAGAGTTCTTTTCTCTAATATAGGCTCTTACTGCCTTTCCTGAGGGGAGGGAAAAAAGGAAACAAGACCCAGGTAAGCACACAACAACAGAACAATCACTCCAGCCTCACTTCATTTCACTTGCAAACAACAGAAGTTCTTCTTTTCAGGTATACACTTTTTATATATACTGTATGGGTATGTACTTTATACATATGTTTCTGTTCTGGAATAATAATAATCTATGTCCAGGGTACAGCCCAAGCAAGACTGTTACATTAGAAAATAATTATCTTGCTACAGTCAGGTACCAAGAAGCAGGCACTCTAGCATGGACTGGGACTATCCCATCTAGGAAAAGGAGAGCTTGGAATTGAAGATGCTTTGGGGCAGACACACAGTCATAGAGTATCTTTAGTCCCTCCTCCCCATGCACCCCTGTTGTCACAGAGCTGTGCATCCCTATGAACAGCAGCAGCATTACACTTCCCTTTCTGGGCCACAAAGAAGGAGTGGGGCAGATGCAAGAGCTGGCTTTTTTATTGGTTCTAGGAACATAGCAAGAAAAAAACCATGGTTGTTTAGCAGTACTTAAAAATAAGCTGGGCACCCCACAAAATCACCCAAGTCTATTCAGGCTCCTAGTAAGTGACAGCTTCTACCTTTTGCAGCCAGTGGCATCAGCAAATATTACGAATTTAGTGATTCGTCATTTCAGTGAAGTGTAAGCAAACCATAGTGAACAAATGGTCTTGAAATCTGAACGCAGAGATACTTCCTACAACTCAGAACTTGATAGAATGTGCTTACAGATCTAGCAGGGAACGTCCATCAAACTTTGGAGAAGTTTACAGGGAGTGCAGTCCTCTCATTTGCAGCAGACATACTTCTTGGGAGATTCGGTATTCTTTAGCAAAAAGCATTTCAGCCACTGAAAAAACCTTAACTCCAGAACTAGCAAGCATTCTGACTCTGCATGCAGAAGACTAGACTCTCATTCCTTTCCCAGTAGGCTTGAAGACTGCAGCCAAGTGCATACAGATGCCAGAAGGATGCCTCCCACAGACTTGCGAGAACCCTTCTTGCTTTTTAAAACCTGAGAAGACCTTTAGTCCAAAGTTCTGCAGTGTGGAGTTCCCAGAAATATGAACATACCAAAAAAAAAAAAAAAAAGAGAAGCCCTGGAGAGCTAACCTTATTAATAATCCACTTCTCCCTACTTAAAGTTGGTTCAGATAGAAACACTGAATCTCAAACCCAAGAAATTATGAGTATGAAACTGTCATGCCCAAATAGGCATGGCAGAGCTCCCAGTGATTTCACACTGTCAGCTCTCAAGTTACAGAAGTTGGAGCTGGATTTACAAGTAGTATCAACCAAACCTCCAAATCCTGAGGTACCTTCAAAGTCTAGACCCAAATCTTACGATTTTTGCCATTAGCATGGACACATAAACATTTAAAGGATGAAGTGTTGCTCTCGGTCCACTGCGGGACAAAGAGTGCAGCACACACTGGAAAGGTCAGAGATGGAGTTTGTTCTGCGCTTTTATCATACTTGAGGAGCAGACAGGGGTGGATGGAGAACTGACTGCTGCCAATAGAAACATTGTTTCTTGTTCAGAGGGACATGCAGCAGCAAAACCAAAATTACTCAAAACAAATAGTACTGAAATTACTGAGGTCAAGGACAGTGGAGCCAAGAACACCCAAGAAGGGTGGGACACAGGTACCTTACATCATCTTGACACTTAAAGGCACTTTTAGGTTTTAACTCTCCTGGTCTCACAAAGAGAGGCGGTGGTGTGAGAAAAATCCATCCTTTCTCTCCTGTTCTTGAGTTCTTTTAAAGGGGCAGCCAGTGTCTCTGACTACTGACAGAGGCTTTTCCTGCCAAGGAGGGCTCCAGCAAACAGCTGGTGAAGTGCCAGGGGAGCCACACACAGCAGTTGCAAGTGCAACCACCACAGCAAAGTCGTGGGTTTCATCCACCCATCAAAGCACCACAACTGGACTTTTTGGCTTTGTAGTAGCTGTAGCTGCGTGAGCCATGGATGTCCAACCAAACCACAGCAGGCTTCTTAATTTGCGCAAGTGTAGCTTTGGCAAATTACAGTGACAGCACAGCTCAAACCACATAAAGGCAGTGTGTACAGAGGTACACAAACAAGTTTCAAACTACCATCCCAAGCAACACAGAAACGATGCCAGTCAAGGTCCCAAAAATGCACTCTCATTTCTGGCTGGGTTTTACAGGCTGCAGCGAACCTCTGCCTGCTGCTACCACAGGTACGGGAAGTGGGGTTACAAAATCTCCCTGGGGATTACTGGTTAGGTCTCCTGCTCTGGTAGCAAATAATTTATCAGATTACATAAGTGCATCTGAATCTGTCTCTGCTAAGCCCATTTAGGGGGTGTTATGCAGCTGGTGAAACGCTCCTGTCCTGCTGCAGCCCCTTGGCATGGTGCTCCTCCCCACGCTGGGATCACCCAGGGCCCCGAGGAGGAGGAACTGAGCACCTCCTTGTGCAATTCACTGCCACACTGCTGGGGTGCTGCCAAAACGCTTTCCAGGGTGGTACTGGAACAATAATTTTGTGTGACAGGGGGGCAGGGAGCTGCTTGCCTGTCTCCAGCGCTGGTGTCCTGTGCCTTGGTGGGCCCAGCCTGGCGAGTGCAGCTACCCCTGCAAAGCAAACCAAAGAGTACACAAAGCCAGCTAGTTCAGAATCCCAGATTAGAAAGTGTCACCAGTTAATATCACCTGATGGCATTGTTTAGCTAGGGATTTTTTTTTTTTAACTACATGTTTATAGCGGTCTTTTGATAGAATAATCACAGTACTTAGCATTGGCTTTCATCTCCCTCATGTGACTCACTCCTTCCATTTTCTAGTGCTCAGCTGTGATTGCTGTAGTGGCTCAGCTATCTGCACTGGTGCTAGAAACCGGCTTGTGCCACCAAGCTCAGATCTGGATCAGAAGTGCCTGGAGTCTGTGGGAGTTCAGAACAGGAGGTTTTAATCACCCTGCTGCAGGGAGACTGACTCTTATCTCTGCAGCTGGCTCTGCTGCCTGTCTGCTGACTGAGAAGGGACAGGGGCAATCTGGGGCTTAAAAGGTAGATTTGGCTTCAGTCTCATCTCTAAATATGTATGTCCAGAGATATCTTTATTTTACAGATCCATACAGCTCTAAACATACATTAAGAGATCTTTACTTACATATCCACATAAATACAAGGTTTTGAAAGCTTCCCCTCGCAAACAACGAGGGGAAAAAACCCTTGTTCTGGAAATACCAAAAATTCCCACCGGAGTCTGAAAGAAACATCTCCGCCTCCCACCTCGAAAACATCCACAGAAGTCCTGGAGGAGGTAATCCCCAGGTGCCAGGGCCGGCAGTGCAGAGCACAGGCAACCAGAGCCATGCCAACCGCAGCACCCGCGGTACGGAGGCACTCGGGGGGTGACAAAGTGGCTGTGCCTCCTGGCCCCAGTAACGAGGTGGCTGGCACAGCAGCTGCATTGAGCAACATAAAGGTGGTGGGGGGAACAATTTCAGTTTCCTGCAGCGTTTCATCATTTCACATATTTTTGCATAAGCCAGTATAAAAAAACCTCTTGGCTTTTTCCAAGAGCATTAGAAGTATAGATAAATATACAGACTTCCATCAACACTCCTGAAGTTCACTTTCTTGCCAGTTTTCAGAAAAAAAGCTGTCCTTACATGATTTTCCAATTTTTATGGAATTTTGGCTCCAGTAATTTTTAACTACTTAATACAGATCACATTTATTATCACCATGAGTGGAAAATATTATCTCCCCAGATTTCCTTGCATTGTAAGCAGTGGGAATAAAATGAATTCATTCTGCAGTTATACAAATATGTAAATCCATTACAAATACAGCACTGAATGCATTTTCTCAAATTCCTATGCTGTTTGCAGCTTTATTTCTGGCAGCACCCTTATCCTTCTGCTGATGATTGGATTACCCTTCAGCCTTAGAATAATTCCTGAAGTAAACCTATTGATTAATGCTCTTGTAACATACTAACTCATATGGCATTAGGGAACTATTTTTATTGCTGGAATCTATTTGTCCCTCATGCGTGCACACATTTTGACTTCACATTTGATGCATCTCACAAGCTGTCCTACAGTTTGATGGTATCCATCATCCCACTGCAGCTCCAACACTCCTGCTAAATTCCATTAAGCACTAGAGGTCAGTCAACTGTCTTAGAAACAAAAAGCACTTTGCTAAAATATACATTTAATGAGGCTTCAGGGACAGAAAGGATGACATGTATGAATTACTGTTTTAGGAATCAGACCCAAACCTATAGTGGATAAAGTCTAAACTATGATGAGTCTGTGACAAATCCCCCATATAACCCCATGCCAGGATTCTATCAGCAGACTGTATGCTCCACACTAGAGCATCTTGCAGGACTTATCTGTAGCTGTTATTTACCATGCACTGATCAGAAGATTTTTCTACCTAAACAGCAACAACAAAACAAACATAACAAATACCCCAACCCCACAAAAGTTGTAAATTCAAATTCTGTTGCTGCTCCCTGAAGTGGGATATACTTCCAAGAAAACCCACCACAGCACTTTGTGGGCATCACAGAAGAAATCTGTCCCTGCTGCAGGTAATTAGGGAGCCAAACAAGACCAGTGTAACAGTGAAACCCTCAACCTCAGTATGTTCAGCTGGAGTAGAGACGGTCTGAAGTCTGTGGTGCAGACCAGTAAAACAGGATGCACCACAGAGCTGAAGGTTGGAACTGTTTCTACTATGTCAGAGCTCCTCTTGCCCTACCAGCTGTATCATTAAGACAGCCTGGTTGCAAGTAGCCTACAACAGCTGCTGTATTCATCTACACTATCCCCACCTTCTGTTTTAACTAAAGGTATTATCTCTCACTCACTCCAAGTAGAGGCCACATGGAAAAAGTACAGGCTCTCCGGATTCCTCCTAATGATGAGTGAGAGTGACCACTTCACGTGCTCAGTCCTGCACTGTACCATCTGGCTGCTTACACCATCCTTTTTTTAACACTTCCTCTTTCCCCCCACCCTACATGGTCACCTAACTGAAGGCTGCAGCACTGCACCAAGTAACAGAGCAAAAAGACAAGCTCTAACTGCAGTGGCAAAACAGCAGCTGAGGATTAGAAAACAGCAGCCAGAGATTGCAAAAATACAAATGATTCAAGGCACGATGAGGGTTTCACATACCTCCTTCTGGACTGTTGGGTCACTTAACTGTTGTGCAATTCATGCTGACTGCAGTTGTTGGGAAAGGTAAGAGAACCAAACAATAAGAGCAACCTTAAGGAAATCTAATTTAGGGAAGGGAAATGCACAGCGGTGCAGTTCTCTCAAAGTGACTCATAACAGATGGTACCATTCAGAGCCAGTGGTGTCCTTCCAGTCCAGTGCAAAAGCTCTGTTTGCTTGATGCCATTTGGAAAAGAGATACCTGCTTAAGTGAGGACAGCCAGTACCAATGTGCAAACAAACCCTACCTTGCCTCTGCAGGCAATATTGTTTTCCCCTTGCCACAATAAGCTCTGTAAGGACAGACGCAGACATTAGTGATTTGCACTGAATTTTTCTAAACTCCTCTCCTCAAGGTAGACTGATGCCCCCCACATTCTTTAAAGGCAAAAGAATTTGAGAATGTCTTGCTGTCTCCAAGACTGGGAAGAACCAGAAAGCTAAAACAAAGGGGGAAGGGGGAGCAACCCAAGCTCTTTGTTCCAGTTGGCATGAAAGCATCATTCCTACAATAGCTCATTTTCTCCTTCCCCCCAACAGCTGACAACTCATGGCAACTAAGGACAGGGCTGCTATTGTCGTTAAGCAAATACTTATCCAATCTACGTAGGAGAAAGAAGAGCTCCAGAGATGACGACATGTTCAAAATGCTCGCAAGGGCATCCCAGGAGGCGAATAAAGAGACAGAGCAGTGGAGGAAAGGGTTCCTGAAGTGAAAACAGGGTACAGAGAAGTGGGCTCACAGATGCAGCTGCTGCAGAGGTTGAAGAGTCAGACTGCTTGACCCAGACAGGGACTCAGTCTCTAGGAGTCCACTGCAGAGGACAGACTGCATCCTAAGCATCCTCTGCAAGCCCCTGCTTCTGCAGCCACCCTTTTCTGGGGCACACTGCACCCATCAGCATGCATTTCTGCATGCAGGGATGGCAAAGAGAATTCTGAGGGCTTGCAGAACTCTTTCCTAAATCCCACCAATAGGACAGTTTATCTCAAGCATTCAATGACCAGTGTGCACTGAGGACACATACTTACGATCTTTCACCAATAATTGTTTTAAAAACCCATGAACAATCAAGCAAACAAACAACACACCCACACAAAACGTGTTTATTATTAGAAATCCTCTCTTTTGGTACAAAGCATGAACTCTCCCCCATATAAAGCATTTCTGCATGTTCACCACTCCAGCCACACATTTAAGGGGAGGATGGAGGCTATACATCACGACGTTAACACGCGGGATGAGTTCCAAACAAAGCACAACACACACATTTTTCCATGAGCAGTCCTAATCCGCAAAGCAGGAGCATGAATGACTATAGCCCAGTCATGGTGGCAGCATTTGTTTAGAGCTTCAAATTGCTACAGAATAAGTCTGCCTTCAAGGTCTATCAGCACCCCCCCTCCCAGTCTATTGCATGAGGCTGCAGCATTTTCGTGAAAAACTGTGCAGAAGAGCTCGTGCAGTCACTGTAAAGACTGGTGGTGACGTGCTTGACATGGAGACAACAGGAAAACAAACCAGTCTTTGCAGTAGCAGCGAGGGACACGACCCAGACCAAGGATCCTAAGCATGGCTGTGGAAAGCCTGGCACAAGGGGCTTTTCAAGACCCTTATGCCTTAACACAGGGCAACCTTCAGTTGCAGGCTTTGTGGACCCTTCTTTATGGAATTATTCCAAGGGATCCAAGAGCAAAGTAACAGGGTCATCCAAATCAAACAACCTGGGGACTCACAAATGCACAGACTTGCAAGTACCTATCATGGATTGTTCAGCTTACCACACCTCCGTGACAGCAGCACTCCTGTGCAGCAGCCAGCCAGCCCGGCACAGAGGGTCAGCAGGAACTCACGGCACGCTTACGGATGGAGAAGCACGGCTGAGAGAAAGAACTGCATTTACATAAGGAATCCTCTGCTACCCCTGCAGAGGACTTGGGCCACAGGGCATTTTACTCATCTGCAATCCCATATCTACAAAACTAACCTGCTGCCAGTCATCACTGACCGCCCAAGACGGACCACACTCCACCGAGCGAGGCTGTCTGATAGGGGTGAGGTTCTCTGTGCCTGGTGCCAGACTCCTCCTTGGCTGCCCTTATTGCCCTGGTCCTGACAGCGTTGCATGTCTTCAGACATGTTTGCAACAGCCTGTTTATATTCATCACCATGAACATCTTGATGCTTGCCAATGTTTTTAAACTGGTGCTGGCTGGGTTGCAAAAAAACAAGATGGATGTGAGGATAAGAAGAATCATGGGAATTTAAATTTCACTCCAAGCCTCAAAATTCTTGCAGTTGAGTGCCACAACGCACACCATGTAGAGTCCCAGGGTTTTACACAGCAGTGCCAATGCCTGGCTAAAGAGCCCAGCACTTGTTTGGTAGCAACACTGCAACGCTGGACAGTTGCAGTGATGTACAGCTAAAACTACTTTGGCTGTAGAACGGCAGTGTTCCCTGCACAATGTTCGTGGCTATACAAGTCAACTATACAAAACCACTGCATGTATCTTGTTATCAGCCTCATGCAAACCCTTAAGCAAAACGTTGGCTACACACATTTCTGCTCTGGCAGCAATGAAGTGAGGCATGTAGCACCACAAGGCAGCACAGGCACAAAAAATGGCTATTATTATGCTGGCCCTCAGCAACGCTTTCACAAAAGGAGAAAAAAATGTAGCTTCAGTCTGATAGTTCTTCTGAGAACATTGTGGTTCGGTTCTCTTATCAATTTGAAAACTCTACTAAAGAGTTTTGAGCTTCTCAGATTGTGAAATACCTAAGAAGCCACAGCAGAGAGGCACTATGCAGATAAACAATCTCAGTACAACAGCAGCTGCAGAAAGGCAGTAAACATGGCCTTCTGCAGCTAAACATTGTAAGACAAAAACAAGAAAGCATCCATGATTAGGGCAATTTATAGCCTAAAATAAACCTGAAGATTGATGAAGAACACGAGACCAAGAGAAACCATTCCTTCCATTTCACCAGTTTTGTAATTGCTTTGGAACGGGAGAGGAGAAGAATTTAAGAGATTAGGGAAAAGTCATTCTTCATTCCCCATGGGTCTGATCCAGAGCTTATTGAAGTCAATTAAATGAATCCCATTCCAGCTCCACTGGATTTTTTCGATCGGGCCACATGAGATGATTACTAAAGCGGCTGTGCAAGAAGGATCAAGTTTGTTTCAGAAAAATATATTTAATTGGCATTTTCCTTTAAAGTAATCACAGACCCCCATGAGGCAGCAAAAACTCAGTGCATCTAACCTCAGCACTCAAAGGTGAGTTGCTGTGAATAGTATCCATCTAAGAAAACAACATTTGTTTTCAACATTTTTTTCAGCCCATTTACTGCTCGCACACCCAGGATGACTAGAGGTGATAACAGAAAATAGTGTTGCTCTGCTCCTTCTCTCCAGCCCAGTGAACTTGTACATTTGAACTTGTGCAGCCCAGCTCATTGTTTCCTTAAATTTTTGTGTAGCTCTTTTACAAGACTGAGGAGAACCTGCAAATATGAAAAGCTGATAGCATATGACAAAAATGGGAGAATCCACATGCAGATTTGACTTAAACTGCTCTAATTCATCATTTACAGTTGTTTGGCTTGAGAGTCAACGATGACTCTTTAAGTTGGAGTTTCCCCTGAAATTCTGCCTTTACATGCAAGTTTTTTTCAGGCCTCTGTCCAGAAGGGGAAAAACTAATGATTCTTGGAATCACTATTATTTTTTGGGTCAAGTTTTTCTTTTTCTTTTTTATTGTTTTCTGATATGAACTTTCTGAAACAAAAGGCCAGTCAAGAACAGTATTGGTTTCTGAGCTTCCATTGCGGTTCAATGGAATGTTGTTCTTTAAGAAAACAAAATCACAAAAACATAAGCAAAAGAATCCCTCAGAGCCACACTGTAAGCAGTGAAGCAACGTTCAGCTTCCATCCAGGTGACTTCAGTGGGTCAGTAGCTGCCTGTGCTCTGAAGCTCCTGTACAAACATTCCTGCCTTTAATCTTTCCAAGACTGAACTAACTTGTTGATGTCTGTTTCACCAGTGCACATTGTTAAACTGCCTGCAAATTTCAAGTTGCTCAGCCAGCAGAGAATTAGTTAAAAGCTGCAGTTCTTAGCTCTTCAGGATGCAGAGAAGCGAACGATGGATGGGATGCAGAGAAGTGAACGATGGATGCAGAGTTGAATGATCAAAAGAATCAGATAATTATGTCTACGTGGGCAAAGA
>JAWWES010000168.1:10215354-10227852 GCA_035583135.1 Lophotriccus pileatus | reverse complement strand
GGATGCAGAGAAGTGAACGATGGATGCAGAGTTGAATGATCAAAAGAATCAGATAATTATGTCTACGTGGGCAAAGAGAGAAACCTGTGGGACTGACACATTTCCAGGGCAGTGTCCACAGAACATCCATTCCCTGCTTTTGGATATACAGATGCAGAAGGGAGGCATGTCCTGTGGCCCCTCCCAAATAGATATTTTGGTAAAGTGGTCAGAAAGGTTGACCACCCTTTCACTAAGGAGTTAGAGTCTGTGGATTCTCACACCTTAATCCCAAGTTTATATAAAAGCCCTTAGCAAAGCCACAGACAATTTACATGGTCTAATGAAACAGTGCATTGAATCCTTGTCTTAGCAGGTCACCACTGACCAAGAGCCAGGCTGTTATGGCTCATGTCACTGTATGACTGCTCTAAAGCAAGGTACTGAGATGAGGTTTTGTCTCTCTTCCCATCTCTTCCTCTAGCAATAATTGGTGGTCCTCCACTTGCTTAATTCTCACTTCAGTGTTTAAGCCAAGCTTCAGTCTCATTGTTGCCTTCATCATACTTCACATATGAATCCACCTACAGATGAATACAAGTTAACTTATCAATTTCCTTAATGAGAAGGATATGATATTCAAGGAATTAGGTAGAAGCACTTTGTTAATTAAGAGGATTATTTTGTTGATTATGAATTCTGTTATTTTGGAGAACAAATACTCATCCTCACTGGATGGCTGGAACAGATGCTCTTCCAGATATGTCCAGTCTTACGACAGAGATATGTTACAATTCCTTTAATGCTGTACTAGCAGACACTTTTATTTCCTCATAACCTAAATTGAACGAAACACATTCATTATGAATATGGAGCACAAATTGCCCCCTGTGTCTGTACTCAAAACAGGTCTTAGAAATAATGATGTTTATGGGAGGAAATCTTTTAATTAGGCCTGTGTCATCAAGGTATCTTTCAGCAATTAAAAAGAAAAGGAAAAAAATTCCATGTTCTGTTCTGATTCTAAAGTTAGTACTGACTCCTGCTGTTAAGGTTGGTCTGATGTTTCATCTCATCTAGAAAAATAATTAACATGGCTGGTTTCCTGAGGCATGTCATGTGCACATTTACTCCGCTATCACTGTGCCTAATCCCTACCCACATTGCCCAAAATCTTCTCATCCTGCACATTCTAAACACCTCTCCTGATGCACTGACAGCACCACAGTAACACACTGTTACACCACAGAAAACAGAGGCTCATAAATACCTAAAATTCAGTGATTCTTCGTGCCCACATGTCCTCCACTCTGAGTACTCAGATGTGGCGTGTGAGTACTTGGATGCCATGTGAGTTTGAGCTCCCACTTTGCATCCCTGGAAGTGTGGAGGTTTTACCAGAGGGGTCATGTAGTCATGGGACTGCTGCCCCACTTGGTAGCAAGGAGGTGCACAGAGTGTTCCTGCTAAGGAGCTTGTTCACTGTTTCAAGAGCTCTTATGGGAAACTATGCAGGCTGTTACAGTTCCTGCATTCACAGCAAGGGAACTTGTTCTGTTTTTAGGGAAGGAACTTGCAAAAGGACCAGACTGTTGGAGCATTGATGGCCCCTTTCCAGCTCTTACCCAGAAAACCCTTACTGTATCCTATGAGGAGGAGGTCCTAAGCAATGAGTTTCAACTTCTTCAGCTGGCTTTGGCGCTACCTGTGCCGTTCATGGTCCATCCTACTTACTCATACTTACAGCAGCCATTGCAGCAGAAAGCAATATGATAGTTTTGCTATGTTTCCACTCTTTATTTAAATGAGAGCTCCTGTTAAGACAGAAGTAGCTCCTCTCAAACACTGCAGCCAAGGAGAGGCAGCAGGACTTTTAAGAACTCCTATGGAAGACAAGGAGACCAGAAAAATTTCAAGTCAGAATCCTACTTGTTATTAATTCCTGGATTTTCCATTCTGTAGAGTACTGTACATATGTAGTGCTGAAGCAAACAGTATATCTTATTTTTGCTCAGTGCTACCAATTCTGGCAATCACACCACTGGATCAGAGGGTTGCTATTCAGCTCTGCATTAACAGCAGACCGGCCTGCACAATAATTTTTAAACTGGGACAGGAACCACAAATGATTAGGGCTGAAGTAGTTGTTATCCATGAATGATAGGTCTTTTGAGCTTGCAAGCCTGTTTCAGTTGTTGGTCAAGATTTCTGGAAGACTTTTCACCAGTTAAACTAAGAAGTCAAAATAACAGTACATTTGTGTATTCTATGTGTCTGTTTTTTGTCAGCGTATTTGCACACATTTAGTTTTCCAGGACATGCTGATTCTGGAGAGAGAGCAGATATTTGAGAAGGCTGAACTGAAGTGCAAACTGACCAATATATTAGAGCAGCAAAAGCTGCAGATGAGCCAAATTCCTACAGAAGCAAACACATGAGAGAGAAATAAAAAGATGCTAAAAAATGCAGTGATATAGCCAGTTAGTCTTACCTATTTTTTGTTATTTTAATTTCATCTCCTTAAGTATTTTTGCAAGAAACCCTAACCTTCTTAGGCAGGAGGAAGAGGAGGGGAAAAGCAAGCCTACTGGGTTGGAAGTAGAGGCTCTCTGCAAGGATTATTCTCTAGACATGTCCCTCTACAAGATAACATACAAAGCTGCAGAATTTCTCTTGGGAAGAGAACACTCTCGAAGCAGGTGATCGAGAGAACTTCTGCTGTAGCTTTTGATTTGCAATATTCCTGCCAGCATAGCTTTGTAGCTTCCCTGCTGTCCTGATCTGGTCTGTCTGCCCTGATATTTTTAATTTGGAAAGCGATTTCTAAATCAGAAACACAGTGAGGAAAGAGGGACATGCCATCAGTCTCCATGGCCTATTTGAACTTCGTACTAGTCTGAAAAACACTGACTTGCCAATAGGATTCCAAGAAAGTATGGAGGCTGCTTTATTTTTAAATTTGCTTGGGAATATACTTCTCAGCTGCTACACAGGAAACAGTCAGCCCATCCATTAAAATTACTTTCTTGAGACCAGGTTGGAGGTATTTTATGAAGTCCAATATTAATTATGCAAGATCTGGGTTTCTTTGAGATCCCACAGATGGGCACATAAAGGACAAACAAAATAAGTGCTGCAAAAGACAAACATAAACATGCCTGCAAACACAATTGTTCACTCTGCCTCGAATTACAAAACAGCATTTTTCACATGGCTGGAGTCTTAGGTCATAACAAGTGTCAGTGGAGAAGAATTCGGAGAGGCGAGGATGCAATATGCGAGCAATACGTCTGGTAGGACCTGGCTTTGGAAGGAACTTTTCTCAGAGAAAAGGCTTTAATAACAAGCAAGTGTATCAGATTTCTGCAAACACACTGTTAAGGTCGGCAGAGCAGCTGGCAGCAAGGCGAGTTCTGTGACCTGCTCCTGAACCCTTCAAACTCATTTCCTGTCAAGCATCAGACCCAAGAGGACAAGCAAAAAGCTGTTAAGCTCTTTTCTAGAAGAGTCTGAGATTAGAATTCCAGTAATGGCTCAAATTCCTTTCCAGTTGTCCTGAACTGGCCACTTCCAGCGCTGAGGATTGCTATGCCGAATGGCAGCACTGTCCTCCTCTGGGGGAAGGAGGAGAGAGTGGGGATGGAAGGAGGAGTAAGGCCATGGAAAATAGGATCCAGCTTTTCCGACATCAAGCAGGAAAGTTAGATGTGCCATTGATTTAAATAAATTAGAGCTACTTCCTGAAGATCAAAGCAGTTGGTGGGAATTGCTTGGCTTGTCCTGGAGAGCAAAGGTGAGTCTGGATGCCATGTGCCCCTGCAGTGCTCTCCTGGAACTGCACTGAGGAGGCCAGCCCTCCCCAGGCTGGAGCTGAGCACACAGCCAGAGCCAGACACCCCTTCCCGGCACGTGGCAAGGGAGACAATCAAAGGGAGAGTCACTCTGCTCATTTCAGAGGGTTAGAAGAGAGAGAGCTGCTCATTTCCACATCAGCCACTGTGAAAGCACAACAGTGGGCAGATCAGAAGCTCTTAAGAGCTGGGCATTTTTCCCAAGGCAAGCACCCAACAGTCAACATGCTTATTTCGGTACATGAAACATACAACTGCACAAATTTTGTGAAAACAACTCACAAGATCAAGTAATACCACTTTAGATTTTCCTCTGTCCCAAACTGGATCCAACAGTCCAGAAAACATAAATTAAAAATGCCTAGCAAGGAATATCTATCCATTTGCTTCCACACAGAACCTTCCCAGTTCTCTGCACCAGCTGTACGAGGGAGTCCAAGTTGACAAGGAATTACAGCATAAGACAAAACACCTCAAATCCCACTTGGGTTTATCTGGCAAGACCATTCTGGAGCCAAACGTTTCCAGCCGGTACCATATATATGGACAGAAAGTTACAGTACAACACCAGGAGAGATCCCCTCTCATTCCATCCTAAGAAATCACAAGTATTTCCCTCTTTCTCTCTCTCTTTTTTTTTTTTTTTCAAATTGACTCAGCCATCATCAGCCTTTCTGTCAGCACCACAGTCTGCACAAGGATAAATGATGATGAAATATTGGGTTTCTACCTTTCACAGTCAAGACCTTTCACAGCAAGGATCTGAAAACAAATCTGATAAATTTTAATTTATTGCATCTCAGTTGTTATCTTCAATTTCATCTTTCTTTCCAATTATATTGTTGTAAGCTAAACAATATACCTAAATATACAGCAGGCTATTTGTATTAAGATGTAAATCCAATAACAAAGAAAAATGTTAAGGAAAACAAGAGAAGTAAACTGGCAGCAAATTAATCAAAACATTTGCTTTCCATGTGGATGAAAATTCGAATAAATTATTATGGACAGATGCTGGTGATTTTGTTTTTGTTTCTCTATTATTCTGTCTATTATTGGCCAGAGGCTTATATTCATCTCTGGAAATGAGCCAACTTCCGACAAAAAGCACTTCTACAGCAGGTGTATAAACTGAACAAACTCTACCATCAACAAAAAGTTAATATTTGGCAGGATTTTGGGATTTTGGGTCTGTTTCCTCTAGTCATTTCATTAATATAAAAGTTTAACTGCCTTCCTTCCCAAACCCAGAAATAGCAAACAACCTCTTCCCTTTCCCTGCAAATCACACAGCTCCTAATCACCGATTTGTGTCCCGGGGACTCCATTGCTGCACACAAATCACAACGGTCACCACACAATCCCTCACGTCAAAAAAGCTGGAGAATGCTGCAGCGGGATTAGATGCATTTTCCAGATTTACTGCTGAAAATCCTGGGAAGCCCAGGGATGAACAGACACGCCGATGTTTTAGTTCAGTGTAGCGACTCCGAATTGGCCAGTACAGCTGCTGGCTGAGCAATGACTGACCTGCAGCCAGCACGTAAAAATGCAGGGCTAAACAAAGAACAAATAAATAAGAAAAATGCCACCCTCGGAGAACAAGGCTTGAGCTCCTCTAGACAAACCACAGCGTAACAAGATCAGCTCCCTTGCCAAGGGCACAGCCAGACTGTGCTTTCCCCTCACAGGCTTCCTCTCCTGAAAGCAAATGTTCTGTTTCATGAATCAAGGTGGGATTCCTACATATTAATGTGGTCTGATGAACAACTACAGCCATTACCAGTGAGCTTCACGAGGCTCCAGCTGGACACCTCTCCTCCTCTGCAGTATTTATCACAGGGCTTACGACTGGTGTCTGCTCTTTCCAAACGTTTGGGTCTGAATTTGAACTTCACAGGTTCTTCCCCTTGAAGCCACAGATGTGTTCAGAAGTATTCCTGGACTTTGAAAAAGCTGGGATCCAACTGAGGCACATTTCTAACATTCACTTGAATGAGATCAATTAAAGCACTTGTAACCTCTCCTGAGCAGAGGAGGTATGCATAAGCAGGAGTTTTTATCTATCAGGCTAGTTTGAAGAAGTGTAGAAGGACAGAGATTTATAACAGTATATACTACTAGAGTGTTCTGAAAACTGTATTCCCAAGAAACTAATCACAGACTGTTGAGAGGCGAAGGCCTCCAGACAAAAACAAGTTTTTCTTTCACCTATATAAATCATTTTGTAGCAACCAAATCAAAAACCAAACTTGACAGTGCCAGGTCTTAGTGACCTCAGTCCAGGACAGCAGTAAATACATGCCTTCCCTAATTAAGTTCCATTTGAGTTAACAAGTTAAAAACATACTTACTGCTGTTTTGAACAAGAACATTTGCATTTTCATCTGTTCTTACAATTAGGGCCCTGTGGAGAGGTGAAAACAATTCCAAATTCATTATCAAAGTATAAATAGGTCAGAGCAGAAGAACACACACTTCCCTGTGCTGATATGGTCAAGGGATTTATGCTCAATAAACCACAAAATGCTATCTGAGGTTTATCCTTGAGGAAGGATATTGCAATAAAACTAGAAGTAAACTTTGTCCTGCAGCTGCATTTCAGATTGTATAGTGAATATTCTTGATAATCACCACTCTATATAGTGTTTGGGTTTTTTTAGAAGATATTACACACACTGTGTAAAGCTGGTACCGACTCACCAAGATCAGTCCTTTTCAGACATAGGGGTACTCATACCTTTATGTGCCCCAAGTGAGCCCCAGACAAGTGGCACAGCTGAGGACGGGAGCAGAAGTGGCTCAGGAGATCAGGATGGAACTGGGCACTGACCAAAACAACCAAGACAGTACTGGAAGGCTTTACACATACCTAGGTAGTCCCGTACCAATGTGATTAATTTGACATCCTCTTTTACTGCTTAGTAGACTTCAAGCTAAAATAACACTAGAGGAGGCACAGCAGGTTTAATAGAAATCACCAGAGCATTGTTCAGGAAGAGCTTCATGACTTCCTGGATTACTCTGGAAACCTCCTCTGAAATATGGGTAAATTTAAAGAGAGATGGTACATCTTAAGGTTTTGCTTGTTCTGACTGACCACCACAGGAAGGAACCACACAAAGCTAAATGAGCTTTGTATTGAAAATTCAAATTTAAAGGCTGCCTTGCTGTCAAAAGTAGTAGAAAGAAAGTGGAGCATGGCTGTGCTCCTATCCTTTCTGCTTTTGGGCAGAGTAGGTGCCAGCTGCCCATAGAACAGAGAGGAAGCTGGGCTGCAGGTAGAGGCTGTGAAAGAAGACTGAAAACTGAGCGAATCAATGTGGATAACCCCTGAAGGAAGAGGAAGCTACAGCTAATCACAGATCCCAGCAAGCAACATGGTTCATTAAATGAGGTCACTAAAAGAGGCAAAAAGAGGACAGGGTTAGAACATTGCAAAAGCCAATGCCTATTTCCACATTGAAGGGTTTATAATAATAGTTCCTGAACAAATTGAAAACAAGAAACTGAATTAGGTTCAGATGGTCTGCTCCTAAATAAACCACACTGTGGAAGATTTCACAAGGCACTGCTGAAGCATAAATATCCATACCCAGTATGACAATCCATTTGATCTTTGGGGATAGGGATGGAGTGGGGAGAAAAAAAAAACCCTTACAGGTCTAGACAAGGTTTGATCAGCATTATTTAGTATCAGTGAGAGCTAAACTCAATTTATTACCAAAGGCTAATGAAACATGACCTCAGGTATGTCCCAGGCCACATGAGTACATCAAGTCCTTTGAAAACAAACTAGGTTCATCCAATAACTCCTTCCCTCTCTCCATCCCCCCTGCCCAAATTTGATATAAACTCTATAATGGCATTGGCATTTTGGAATCCAATCTTACAGATACCTCAGAGTCTGACATAAGAACAAATAGTTGTCATCTGGAATAAGGTATGTGGGAAACTTGAGCAATTTAAATAGGAATTGGTCTAAGCCCTCATAAAACCTAATTTTTTAGGAATTAAAAAGGTAGAAATTAGGATTAGTTCTTTCTGTTGAACAGCATGAAGTGAATTTCACTCAGTATGAAAGTTATATTTGTGTTTGAATATTTTGCAAAAGTTTCTGAAGGGACAGTGCCTAACAATCTGAAGTCATATCTAAGAACTCTCTCAAAAGCATTAAGAAACATACTGTATAGTCCTAGGATTCACTTAGGAAGACACTCACAGAACTAACCTCTCAAGAGTAAGAGCTCAGCTGCAAATCAAATACTGCAGCACTTTCAGAAATGCTCTGTAACAGAGATACTATTAACAGTAAAAGGAATTGTTAGGTCAAGAGTGTCCCTCTAATAAGATTCCTAAAGACAAAAAGTCACACATCAATGAAAACAAGCAAAAATTACCAACCCCCTCTCATGCAAGCGCTCATCTCCAACGTATAAGGCCATATTTGCAGTCCAGAAGCTGTTCCATATTAAGAAGGGAAAAGAAGTCTCAAAAAGAATCACAAACCCAAAGTGGAACCCACCTTCATTGCAAATTAGGAGATGCCCTGTATATTTTAAACTGCAGCATACAAAAAATAACTGTGCACAGAGCTATATACGGAAAAATAAACTACATTGTCTGATCTCTTGGCTTTACTGTACAAAGGACTAGAAGATCTAGAAAAGGGGTACATAAATAATTTTGATGCATGCCATAATTTTGGAAATGCCCACCCAGAAAACTACAGAATGTAAGTTTTTGCTTTAGTCAAGCCAAGAATTTCCCTAGATAATGACAACAAGATGAGAAACTCAGGATAATCAGGATAAGAAGAACATCTGGATAAGTATGAAAAAAATGTAGGAGTAAACGATCACATTGCAAGACTGAAAGTCTGACCCTGGGGCATAATTTTGTAGGACATCAGAGACTGCAAATGCTCTCTGGTATTATCAACAACAGTGCTGTGTTATGGAATAGGCAGAAACCCAGTGTATTTTCCCCTATGGCCAAGCAGCGGGCGTAGAACGCTCTCACTTGAGATTTCTCTGCACCAGTGGGCAGTTGCAGGCCATCATGTAATGTTTCTCATTTACAAGCATCCATTACACTGTTTTAGCTTCCTCAAATCTGATACTGGGATACAGATGGGACTGGTTTCTGTTTCTGAGTTAATTGACTGCTAAGATAAAAAGCAATTAGGCTGAGAGAGTTGGGGCTGTTCAGCCTGGAGAAGAGAAGGCTCCAGGGAGACCTTACAGCCCCTTCCAGGATCTAGAGGGGCTACAAGAGAGCTGGAGAGGGACTTTTTACAAGGGCATACGGTGACAGGGCAAGGGAGAATGGCTTCAAACTGAAGGAGGGCAGGGTTAAATTAGACATTAGGAAGAAATTCTTTACTGTGAGGGTGGTGAGGCACAGGTTGCCCAGAGAGGTTGTGGATGCCTTATCCTGGGAAGTGTTCAAGACCAGGTTGAACGGGGCTCTGAGCAAGCTGGTTGAGTGGAAGGGGGCTCTGTCTATGGTAGAGGAGTTGGAAATAAATGATCTTTAAGGTCCCTCCCAGCCCAAACCATTCTAGAATTCTTTCCAACGAACACAGCCGCAGACCCTTCAGAATGAATGTTCCTTACTATATCAAAACCAGTGTTAAAAGGAAGATGTGCTACTGTTTCTGCATTCTAAATAGTGGATATTCCAAAGGAACAAGATGTAAATTAAATAAATAGTTCCAGCATGCAGAGCACAGAAGCCAAAGACACAGAAGCATTTTTGTGGTGTCTTGACATAGCAATTTTATCTGTGACACACTGTAATGATAGTCTAGAAAACTCAAATGCAACCCTAGGACCGACCAATACAAAGCCATGTTTAAATAGAGAGCAATGCAGGATGTGCATTGCAAACCAAAGGAAGTGCAAGGTAAATAGCTTTTCAATGCAAACCATATGAAAAATCTCCATCTGAAAGGTCTGAGGTAGCGAAATACTGGCAAAGCTCAGTTTGCAAGGATTGCATGTCTTGCTCCCACAGTAAAAATGTCATTGGCAAACCATGTTGGCAACCAGGCTAGAACAGGACATACGTCACATGGCATAGCCTTTCAAACTTATGTAAACATCAACTAGCTTCATAAAATATTAGGAATGCTGAGTTTCTTTGCCATAAAACAGTGTAAGTTACATCACATGACTTCACTGAAGTTTGGTTTGAACCAGAACAACAGCTCTGAGTTTCCATGTGCTTTTAAAGAATTTCTTGGATTCAAACTGCTCAGTTGGTCTGTAACTTGACTGGAGTGATCCACCAAGTCTGGCCCTGCACTGAATCATGACGCATGAAATGTTTCTGAGTTGTGTCACTTATCCAGGTGGATGTCTCACAGCACAGGACATCAGGAGAGCAAACAGCCCACCTTACACTTCTCTTTAGCTATAGGCAATTATGCTCACTCTAAGAGGCTGTACTAGTACCAAAGAGCTGCCCTGCACATCACTTCAGGAACAGGTTTCTGTCCTATGCACTGGACCAATCTCCATTTTCTAGTAGTAGAGCTGGCCATTTTAAAATGTTCAGTGACACTGAGAGCAATATTAACACACTAGGGTAGTTTTTTCTGGGAAACTCAGCACAACTGTGTGTCTCCTTTAAGTGCCTGTGCACTCACACACAGCCCAGCCTCTGAGAGGGGTCCGTTCATCTCCACAGCCCCATGTCTACAGACCTGAATCCTCCCCTGGCAGCTTGGCCTCTGTCAAAGCCTCTGCTGATCCAGGGGCAATTGCTCTTTATACACAGTGATGAATTTTATATACCTCATATCATCATTGGCCTGATGGCCAGGAATGTATGTTTTACTTATAAATAGTTCCAGAGATAACCGGGAAAAATTCTGCAGCCAATACTATAAATTATGACTCTGCACCAGTTTATTTTGAACTCTGTATGTAAGTGTTGAAGGACTGAGTCCCATTTAACACAGCAAACGTAACCAACCTGAACAAGATCTCAGGGTCACTCCTTTGGCTGTGCACTCAGACTGCTGAATGCTTTGACATAAAAGCTTTGTATGTATTTTACAGATAACCAGAACCCACTGCATAAGAAGCATTAACCAGTTTCTATAGTTTCTGCATTACTGAAGAACTACAATCAAACTAGCTGACTCTGCAATAAAATAATTCCTGCACCATATATTCATCTTGATTACCACTTGTGACAAACACTATCTCATCATTTGTGAAATCATAAATCCACAGAATTAAAAGCAATTTATGGTGTCACTCTCAAACCCATCTGAAGTTTCCCTTCATCCCATGGTTATTAACATGTATTATTTTTGTTCTTTTTCCAAAACACAGTATTTTGGAAATTATGATGGTAAATCCAGAGAGGACAGAAACATGGTTCCAATGTACACTGCTGAGAGAAAAGCAACTTTAATAATAACAGCAAATATTGGTTTCCATGTGACTAGACCTCAAACTCAATTTAACAGATATGATAACCTTCATGAGGGATGGAACCTCTTCTTTGCTGAACTCAGGGTGAGCTTTGCCAAATAGTTAAGCAGGCCATAAATTCACCCCCCAAAAATGAACAACAGTAAGAGTAGCCCTTGTCCTGGTCCCACATATATGACAGTTGTTCAGCTACATGTTTTCCTGGATTTTGCTACCTATGACAGCAAAGAAACAGGCCTGTCAAAACACGTGCCAAGAAAACAGAGAGCTCCAAGTATTTTTATTGTTGACAATACTACTCAGGAAGTTAGTTATATGTCAAACTAAGAGCTGTAGTATCCAATATATGTTGTTTATATTCATGTAACCACAGAGAAATGCTCTAGGTGGCTATAATATCACTTAAGAGCAGAGCAATTGATCCCTTCTGAGAGTCTGCTACACCCAGAAATACTGCAGAAAAGCAAAGGAAGATCCACCTACCTCAGTTAAGATGGTAGGCTGTGATCTGAAGTTACTGCTACAATCATCACAATACAGTAGCTGAGGGATCTTTAAGAAGTGTTTTAAGATGATGTACTTACCCTGTGGTGCAGAGAAAGAGGGCTAACTGCAGGTTTCATCCTATTCCATGCTTTCCAAATCAGCCATCTATATGGGAATTAACCTACACCATTCACCTGCAACCTACAGGGAATTTCTTCAGTTAGCCCCAAACCAAGTCATATCATGGTTTCCAGCATGAGCTGTTTGGATGGGCAACATCATGGAAAAAGATTCTGCCTCAGCTGGCACATCATACACGTGTCAATGAGACATGTAACTGCACAAAATGCAAAGTATGCAAGTATACCACTCCCTTGATCAGAACAGCAGGAGCACAGGAGATTTCTTGTTGTTCATAATGGTAACAGAATTAAAAAATTTAAATTTAAAAAAAAAAGAATTAAAATATTTTCTAAGTAACCAGAAGCATGAAAATTTTTCAGATAAAACATACGACATAGTTAGCAATGGGAAAAAGCTGAGTACCTGGGAGTGCTCTCTAACACACTGTAATGCAAAATGAATCAAGAATCCTTGTTTGGGAGATGGAAACATTTGCATCTGTGAACAGTCAGTCTGATTCCAGTGCCTCGTACAGCAATTACTCACACATGCGTTTAAAGCAAATTACAACATCAAAATATTCTCCATCTCATTAACAGAATGTCCAAACT
>JAWWES010000168.1:10193688-10215254 GCA_035583135.1 Lophotriccus pileatus | reverse complement strand
TGAAGGTGGGTTAGCTGCACTTATCTTCTCCAATTTGTATAATTCTTATTTGCTTATTCTGAAGCATTTCTTTTCCACAGAGGCACATATGGAATCAAACTGTGTACTAATGTAGTAAACAACAGCTGCAGCCACCTTTTGGCTTGTTCCTGTTTCTATAGCATATTAGCAGTTTTTGCTAGGACCTGGCCAAGCTCCAGGTGTTACCACTGAAAGGAAAGGAAAACACCTCTGAATTTATCTCAAAGTTGACACAGATCAGCTCAAGCAGGATGTATCCACACGCTTTAACAATTCTGCATAAAGTGTACTGTAAGAAACCAGTGCAGCACATTCCAAACACTAACCAGCGAGTCATGCAGATGGTCTCTGAACTATTATTTGAATAGTATGTAGAAACTTCCCTTCTCACAGCCAAGTTCATCACTTGGATCGTGGCATTTCAGTCTTACACCACATACTTCAGAGCTCCCTATGGAGGAAGCTGAAGGTGACATGCTAAATGGCACACAAGAGGATCACCAGGGAATTCCTCATTTCAGATAGCAGGTCCTTTAGCACAAGAGACATCTGTGGCTATGTGCCCAACACAGGCTGCAGACAAGCCATCCGGAACAGAACACACCCTCAAGCACAGCAACACCGTATTCCCAAAATCCCACATGAAAAGACTGCTGCACACTGAACAATTACTGTTCAAAAGCACTTCGTATTCTAGCAATTACTCAAATTACATCATGACATCAAAACTTCCAACATGAACATGTCCCTTCAAACTCCACGTGCCCCCCCACTTACCTTTTGGAGCCTGGGGAGTAGTTTCTCTTTTTCCCTGGTCACCAAGTTCTGCCCCACAGCCTCAACGTTTCTCCAGGTACTGAGGACTACTCTTGTCTCCATGTGCCCAGGCAGGAACAAAGAAAGTCTCATGGACATGGACATGGACATTGCTGTAGGTCTCTCTCTGCCCAACCAGCCCTGCCCAGAGACAGGCACAGGTGTCCCTGGTCTGGTCTGCAGCTCCAGCTTCATCAGAGACACCTGGGCCCTGCACACCTTTCCCTTCTGAGAGGGCACCCAGGACACGTAGGAGCAAACCCCCCTTGGTATGGGCAATGTGTTTCAGGATGCATTAGGCAGGTTTCTCTTTTAACATGTTTGCTCTGTTTATGGCATATTCTTTTCTAAGGATTTAAGTTTAAAAACGGATCTTTGTGGAGATGAACAACCACACTCCTCCTCCCCACCACCAGGCACAGCTGAGCAGAGCCACGTGCAGCTGCCGACACCTTCCTGCTGATTAACCATTTCCAAGGATTTCTGTGGTGTTGCCCACGTTCAGCTGTTCTAGGTCACCATCCCAGGGCAGGTCCCTCAGTGCACAAGCTGTCATTTTGTCCATCCAGAACGTGCTTCTGGCGAGGGCTTTAAAAACCTCGTGGCAGTCCTCTTTTCCCATTCTGAGTATCGAAGTATTAATTTAAATAACATCTACTAAAATGGTAAAATTTATGCGAATCACAAGTTTTTCTACCCCTGATTTTGTTCTCAGTCTTTTCCTTTAGAAGAAAAGGTTGCCATGCTCCTGCAACATATTTCAAACACCCTGACCCCAGATAAAAAGGCAGTTTGCAATTTCTGTCCATCCCAGGCTTGAGATTTTTAGTCTTTCATTCTCCTGAGCCCTCTGCCAGCCTGTGCAATTCCAAGCAATATGGCAACCTTTTACAAGTCCTGTCTGTAAAAAACAGTTTCTCACTTTCTCCATTTGCCTGGCTGCTGTTCTGCCCACTCCAGATCAGTTCCTCCTTACTGAGTGCTACAAGGCGAGGGGTAACAGTTTTAAGATTTACTTTATACTTATTATGCCTGTGCTGCATATGTAAATGTCTTCTCCTAAAGACATGGACTTACCATTTTATACAGAAATTGAGGATAACACTCATAATTTAAGAGAAAAGTGTTTTGTACCATGTTAGCATTTATTTCTTTTAATTCAGCAGTGATTAATTCAGATGTGGCCCATATGAGGGTTTGTTACCTAAGTACCCTTTGTAACTACTACCCATGTTTGTTCTCAGAAAAAGACTACAGGTTTCTCTCTCCTTTCCCATTCCATTCAAGCCTTGCAAATCAGAGTTTGATAATGTACACTTCTGATTTTGCAAGAAATTCTGTATATTGTTTTTATTGTAAACTTTCTCAAAGGCTGTACAACTATTTCTTGTTGAAGTGTCTAGTGCACAGTGTCACTGTCCTTGTGTCTTTAAAGGAACAGCTTTACTTAATGTGCCAGTAGCTCAGGTGTTTTAACCATGTATTAGCAGCCTATCAAAAATTAAGTGGTTATGTTACCTACCTAGTTCCTTGAAGACGAGCAAAGGTAACAGTTCCAAGCAGCATTACTTTCCTCAAGTATTTACTAGCACTGATGACTGATATTTGGGCCCACTTTTACTGCCATAACATATGTTTTCCTTCTTTCCTTCCCTTTGCACGTGAAACGGAACAGGCGTGTTTGCTGTGGGGTTTCTGGTTGAAAAACATTCAGTATACATACCAAAGGATACTTCATTTTAGGTGTGCTCTTTGTGTTTCAAACTGCTAGGAATTCTGTCCTACAGGAAAGAACAGTATTCATGACATAATATCTCAGAATAATATTAGCAATAATTAGTAATAAGACATAGAATTGTATTAGCAATTTTTGGTCAGCCCACTGGTCCATTTTCTCTCCTGTGCTGTCTCTGACAGTAGCTCATGCTCAGCTACGCTGAAGAAACCCCAAGAAAATTTATAACCGATTGTTTTGGTTAAAGCAAAAAACATAAAGCAAAGGCATCAATATTCTGCCATATGCATAAAATCCTGTATTATTAACTATTCCACATTTAAGAATATCCATTTAATAGATAAGTTTGTCACATCATGGAAAGAATGGCCCAAATTTGGAAATTCAAGTAGAGACTTGACAGTGCATCCTTTGTACCCATCTCCAGCAGCTGATAATAATTTGGCTAAGTCTGCACTTGATAAACAAAGCTGTGATGTTCTACTGGAAACACACTTATAGTAATATTAGCAGTGGTATTTTCAATGACCAGAGTTCAGCATACTTGACGTTGGCTTCACGTTAACCTCTTTCCCCAGTGCTGTTAAATCTAATTCCAAAGAGCGATAATCACATGTCAAATGCTGAGAGTGTCTGAAATCCAGGCTCAGATCCAGTTTTACGAACTGGCCCCTTATCCCTTAGGACACACCACACTCAATCACCAACCCTGTTTTCCCTGCTCCCCAAAATTGCAAAATATAGATGTCCAATTTGAATTAGCCACTAGTTCCAGAGAACTTGGAAAAACAAAAGACTTTTTTCCTTTTGGCTTTAAGTATATCACAGCACCTGCAAGTATTCTAGGCACCTCCAGGGAACAAGTTAACATGGCTCATCTTTGCTTCTCAAGAATTTCTCGTCTAAATTTAGACACGATCAGACAAGTAAAGGTCAAAACCACAAAAGAGGGAGTGAGATAAGTATGGAGGGAGATTTTGGTGAACAGATAATGTAACTGCTCAGAGGAAAGCAAAGGAGATGGGAAGTCTTCCTTTGCTACTGGAGATGTGGGTGTATGGAATCCACTTCCAGGGCCTGCTTACCTGCAATTCTTCCCATTTGCACTGTGAGCTTTCCAACACTCCACTCTGTCACAGACACCTTTTTCCTTTCTCATTTTTTGATCCTCTGTCTAATGAATATGCACTTGGCTGCTTACATCTGCTGTTTTGATCTCTGCTTTACACTGGCATCAACTCATTGCTATGTCACGCAACAACTACCAGCTGGGGCCTGCTTTTCCCCTCACTTCTCTACTGTTTGACATCCATAGTCTTCATAATCTCTGTTTATCCTGGCCTGGGAGAGAACAAAATACATACAGAGGTTAATCTAAAATGTTAACTTCTAATAAAAACCAATGAGATCAGTAATACAATCACTTGTAATTTCAACCGTCACTGGAGGCCTCACCACTTTCATGTAACTCAAGACTGATAATGAAAATTAACAGAAATCACTGGGCAGGGATTTCAAGATAAACTAAAAGATCTCTGCCTCTTTTGGATGTACATACTAATTTTTCAAATACAATTCTCAAGTTGTCTTGAGAGACATCATCAAATAAGGAAAGCTGTCCTTATTTCAAGTCTTATATGAATTTAATTTAAAACAACGTAAACACGCAGTGTTTCACTGTGAAATGGTGATCAGGTCTGAGAAAAAAAAAAGCAAGACAGTTTCACAGAATTGTGTTTCCACGAAACACCTGAACACCGTAAAGGCAACGTGCATGCAGTGACCTAGGACAGGGCAGAAATATTTTTAAATAGAGGCCTTTCAGAAAACAGCTAAAAAATATAGTTGTAGTCCTTAGCAAGTTGCTAGGGTATGCCTGACCTTATTGACAGCAACATTTAGTTTTGATAGCAAAAACGGAAAATCTGCTTGCGTGACAACAATCTGTGTGCAGTAGTCTTTGAAGTAAAACACATTCAGCACCATAGAAAATAGCTACATGTTTGTTTTTTGTTCTTAGGCTGAGAAACCTGTCACTGTGTGGGCAGCTGTGTGGTTTTAACAACTGAAATAATAACTGATAGAAATGAGTTCAGCTGAAAAATTATTTTCTCTCCAGAAATGTGTGTCACTAAAGAGACAAAGTCTCAGAAGCCTATAAAAATGCAGGGAACACACAAAACTTACGACACTTCAGGGTTAAAAACAGATGTCTGATTGCCATAGCAACAGCATGATACTTTCTGAGGCTGTGACAAGACCTATAGCCTGTCCTGACACTGCTAACATACATCATGCACACAGTGGTCAACGACACAGTTCTACATACCAAACCCAGCTCCTCAATTTATTCCTGGCTCTGGTTCATTATCACTTGATGGGATATTTTCCAGGTTTTCAGGCATTGCTACATACTCATACCAGAAAAAGAAGACTTACTGCAAGCTTTCCTTTTAATCAGGAGCCCGAAGTGGAAGAAACCAAGTTAATTTTGACTTAAATTTTGGCCGGTTTTTAGTCAGCAAACAGTTCTAAAGATGAAGAAAACTAGTTGTAATGAGTAAAGTAAGAAAAGCAGAAGAGATATTTGAAATTAGTTTCATTTCACTTTAAAGACAGTACAGGAATTGCACAAATTCAGAAGGCACTGAAAGTTGTTCAAAAGTTTTTTAAAAAAATATAATAAAGAAAAATATCTTAGAGGCATCTCAGAGAAACAGGCTGCCCAACTTCACTGAAGTTCAGTGGTAATTCCAGCACTAACTCTCCAATGTTTTTTCAAAGTTCCAATCCTGAATCATTTGCCTGGATGAAATGCTACAAAGATACTGTACAATATAAGCATTTTTGATTAGTTAGTGTAAGCAATTGCTTCAACTAGTCTATTAAAATATTTAATGTGAGGGACAATGTGAGCACAGAAGAAATAAAAGTCAGTTTTAACTATTGTGATGGCACAAAACCAATGCAACATATGCAAAATCTGTGCATGCAAGTATTTAAACTTGAGAGTGATTTTATCTGTACTATAACCTATACTGAGCTTCATTCATAATTATATGCAGTTATCATTTTATAAAGTTTTCATTTCAAACTAAATTCAAAGCAGTCTCATCTGTCCATCATTAAACAGGGGTGCTGTATCTAGTATAAATCTTGGACAATTAATTGAGACTTTTAACACAAATGGACACTACCAAGTTTTGGAGGTCCCATTTGGTGACACTGAATTGAACAGTGAGATAAATTCATTAAACAACAAGGTATTCACTGATATTTGGCCAAAATACACTGATAAATAATCATCAATAAATAAATCTTCAAGTAAATCAAGGTTATGCCTCAGGTTCTTCCTGGTGATTAAGAGGGTAAGGAAGGAGTACTGCTTAATACCTGAAACAATTGCTACCTTTGTATCTCCTTTCAGCACAGTATTGTGCTTCTTTTAGACTATTCCTATCTTCTACTACTGCCTCTTTCAGAGATAAAAATATAGGCTCTCCATGAGTCTCCTAGAAGATACATAAGGAAAACATTGTTACCAAAGAGTAGACAATGAAAAAACAGCAAACATGCCAAAATCAAGCAACATTTCTAACATCTAAGCAAAATTTGAAGAGAAAGCAAGAATATTGAACTATATGTCACAACCTTAAACTGGACAAAAGGCAATTTTCCATTGACAGTGACAACAAGCAACATTTGAGAGAAGCAGAGATCAGATTAGACCACCACAAATAAAGATAAGTAAGAGAGCATTTTGGCTAGATATGACTAACAATCTGGAATTACAATTCAGCTGCTACTAGTACATATATCTCCTGGTTTGTAAGGTCTGCAAAGAGATCAAGGTATAAGCAAAAAACAAACCATGTTGGAGGGTCTGTCCTTAAAACAGCTTTTATCTTTCATTTCAAGATCGGGTTTTGAGAACTTTCTAGCAGCAACAAATGGAGTCTATGTAAGAAATCAAGTATCTCAGTCTAAGAAACACTCTTTGTCTTCTCAGGAATGACTCAGATGAGCATTATGACAATCTCAAGTCATTAAGAGCTGTGTTATTTCACAGGTGTTTGCTAAACTGGAAAGAACATCAGCGCTAGTCCCTTTGGGTCTCAAAGGTGGCTTGGTGATGAAGGAGAAACTTCCATAACTGTCAGCAGTGAGAAGTTACTTAACTATTGCAATGTGACTGTGGATAAAGATGGTAGCTTTCATTGATTGATTTGAAGATTCTGTATTATGGAAAAAGAAACACAAACCCAGTTCTCATCAGTGGCATTTGTATTAGTAACCCATTCCTTTGAGAGGCTGGTTGGACTAGTAAGTGAAGAGAGGAGACAATGCAGCATCCTCATTTGAGAGTCAATTAAGAAAAACAGTTGTATGTGAAAAAAGTCAAAGATGAAACTTTCCTAAATGAGAGTGTGGATGCTGACACTGCCCTTGGCTTGCCCAGTAGGCAAAATCCGGGAAGCAACTGATCCAGTACAGACAATACCCCAGAAAGTAGGTGCGACAGTGATACTCAGCATGAACTTCAGCATAACTGGGGAACAGGCAGATTAATTTCAGTTTTCTGACTCCCCAAAGCAACCACAGGATAATCATGAACAGACAGAATATTTGGATGATCACAAATATGAAAAATGAGAAATGCGGTGCAGCCACTTACACATACTCCAAGAATATTACAGGATGAAAAGGCGAAATGACAGTATTTGGACAAGATTGCCACATTTTTGTTATGTCTGAAATTCACAAAATATCAGATACAAATAATGTGTGTGGGATGTGATAGAAAATTCTGAACATTTGTTCTTGGGTCTGTTAGCTGTTTGTGTATCATTACATAACCGCTGACCCACACATGTGGCATGCTAAGTATTTTATTTTTTAGTGTACTAACTCTAAGGTTCCATGAAAAGTACGAATTTTTATAGAAAACACTTGTTTTTCAGATAGGAAAAAGAAATCAAATATAATATCCCAGTAACAACTCTTCAAAGCTTAAACTCGGTTCATTCCATTGCCTACTATGTGGATGTTTTGTTACTGAACACAGAAGGGCAAACAATCTTCTTCTCTTATGTAAGGACCATTGTAATTCTCTTTCCTGCAGCAGGAATAGTGATATGACACACCAGAGGGAGCACGTTTGCCTCATCCCCAACTCCTGGACGGGTTCTTTCGTAGATGTGAAGGTGAATCCCTTTGTACACAGAATTTTCCCCAAAGAAATTCTCGGCTTCTAATGCTCTACTGCTGCTGCCACAGCTTAAACACACAGCTTAAACCTAGCAGCTCATGCTATGAAAAATTCTCCACATTTTTTCTAACAGTCTTTGTTTGAATCTTCATTTTGCAAAGAAGAGACCCTCAGGGACTCTGCAAACCTCGTGTCTCCACACCAAGAGCCTATTTCTACTATTCCCTTGCATATTCCTCATACAAACGCCACAAATATAATTTATCTCATTTCAGCTTTTATTTGGGTATTTTTAAGTTAAGTTGCTCAAGTCCATTTTCCATCAATACAGACACTAAAAATTGAGATCAACATTAAGGCAACATTAGCATCCATGCCAAGCTCAATACGCAAACCGTATCACCTAAGCACCACAGCATCCCAGAATTGTCACAGGTCCCCTACCTCTGTCACACATTCCCTTTCCGTTTTACCTCTGCTACCCCACACTGCACTCAGGAACTCCATTTAGATGCACATTCTCAAGTAAGACCTCGCCACTTGTTTAGATTTTATTTCTCATGAACTAGATCGTTGTTTCATAAAGTGATATGAGTGAGAGACGTTTCAGGGTGAAAGTATTCAGCTGGCTTATGTTGCAACACCATAGACAAATTTTTTTTTAAAAATATATTTAACATCATTTTTCAATGACTTAGTACGAACATTATGTGTATTTTTTAGCCTTTTAGTAAAGGCTATACACTGAGACTTGTTAGAATGACAATTTTGCTTTAAATTCTGATTTCTTTAGTATTACTGTTGACAAGTGTTTGAGTTAAGGATGCTCAAGTGCAACTTTGATGTAAGAATATTTACAAGTATACAAAAGACCACATAGTTTTTAATACACCCACTATTCTTAATACAGAGTAAATAAGGATTTGTCTTGTGCCCATGGAATATTTCAACATGTGGGTTTTGCTCTTTTCTCTTTTACAGTAAAAGGAAAGGTTTTACTTCTCCTTAAGAAGTGTATTTATTACAAGATGGTTAGCATACATATATCACATAACATACAAGAGTTAAAATTAACCAGTTACAAAATAAGCAGTGGTATGTATATTTTCATATAACCTAAGAACACAATCAGTATTTTACAAAGTACATATAAAAGTACTTCATATACAAAGAAAAATACAAATGTGCAAACACCATTGTCACAGGTGGAAATTTGTCAATTGAAAAACGCTAGAAAAATCCTTCATATTTTTGTTTTGAAATTGCAAAGGCATTAAAAACAGCTGCATTTCCTATTGTGTGTGGTGAGAAATCTAGGTTCCTTTCTGACAAAATACATTAGTTATAAAAAAACTCACAAAATTTAATAACTGAAAAATCTTGTAAGTATAGTCAGTTTGGTTAGGCTGACATTAAATTACAAGCAGAACGTCTGGAAAAATGAGAAAATAGTGAATCATATATACAGACCTTTTGTAATATTAGTGTGCTATTTAACATATTAACATTTCAAAGTAAAAACAATGGCTTTATTACCTACATATTCTACTCAATGTCCTCACTATTTGTAGACTGTAAAATTTCTACTAATTTGGGGCTATTAAAAATGTTTTGCCAGGATTTTAAGCAGAACAAACACAATTTCATCAAAAGTAAAAATCTATAAACAGTCTTCCAATTAATGTGCAAAAAAATGTTTAAAAAGTATCAAATCACAACACATCAAACTGGATTATGTACATATTTAATATCTGTAAATGTTGTTAACTAGCTAGTATTGTTCTGCTACAAATAACTTACCTCTGTCCTGCAAAATGTCTGCATTTTAAAGATTTCAGTGCAAGTGCTTGCTTCATTGTTTAGTGCATTATCATGTTTGTTATTTTTTATTTTACAGTGAGCAGAACAGCATATAAATTAACATATACAACTCACACATAAGAGATCTTTCTTCTACTGAATTCCTAGTTTGTTGTTTTCCATTTCTCCTGGATAGTGTCGGCCAGGTTTCTTTCATTTATCCCATTGTAATTGCAAACAGAATCCAAAATAAAAGTGCTATGGTCTTCAGATAATCCCTAGAATTTGAAATTCCATAACGACATTGCAGAAGCACTCAGCAGAGCACAACATTAGAGAATGACCTGCACACTGAGAAGACACTTGAAAGTCACTTTTTGGTCTTTAAGAAATATCAACTGTCTATAAACATTGGCAACCTGATATGTACGTCACTGGACTCACATGCTTTATTTATTTGCTTTGAGGAATTGTAGATATGTTCCCTCTTAACTCGTGACTAGCTTGGAAATAAGCACATTCTCCTTAAAAATCTAAATAAAGTAAAATTACACTTCTTCTTGGAGGGAAGATTTCTACAAATTTCTTTGAACAGGTTTCCTAAGAGAATAGCTCTGAAATGAGAAAACCAGGGTTAGATGATAGTGCAAGTACAGCCCACTTTTATAGCTAGGAATTGTATTGAAGAAAGAGGGAATTCAGGACAAATGGATTATTATTTTTCCAAGTCCTCCCTGCAGAAAAAAAAAAAAATTAGCAGTTACAGTGGTTATAATTATTAAACAGAAAAGGAACTTTAGCATATTTTGAACTTAATGGCTGAAATGTAAGGAGGGCAGGTTGTCTGTCAGTAACATTCCAGAACTTAGCTTCTTCCAGGAAGAGGCGCTTTTATCATGGAACGCTTTTCCTTTCTAAGCATCTGAAATGCAACTCTGGATCCTATCCATCCACTGTTGAGCGCTCTGTGCATCTTGGGCACAAAAATTATACACACGTTTATTTGTCTTCAACTGCAAAGGAAGAACAAGGACACGAAGACAAGTCAGGTCAATACCCAGAAAAAGGAAACTCTAAACTGTAATAATCAATGTTCTAATTGTGTGTGAATGTCACATCTTTGAACTGTTGCTGTTGAGAGTGATGCTGGCTATGTAAAACCTTGTCTTGAGATGGTATGACAGCTCCTTCCCAGCTCACACCTTCCAAAAGGACTGAAAGCAGCAGGTTAAACACACCAAGGGAAGAAAGTTTCACATAAAGATCAAGACCAGATGTACTTACATCAAAAAATGCTTTTTCACTCGCATGTTTCGGGGCTCCAATTGTTGGAGAAGCAGGAATCACAGTTTCTACTTCTGCAAGGTCTATGTGCCCCTTACAGCTTGTATCCTCACCAGAGTCATAGTATCGCAGCTGGACCGCAAGAGAGAAAGAAATCCAAACGTTATTTAGATGGACCACGGAGTGGTGAGGGTGGGAGGCACAAACATTATCAGGACCTGAGGAGATGGGGGGAAAAGTGTTTTGTCACCAGGGTTTCAAAGCAGGGAAGCAAATAGTCACGGATTGCTTCTGGGCAGAGGACACATGAAGCATGAAAGCAGAACCTGGTCTTTAGGATTCAGCATTCCCTACCGGTTTTTGTAAAGAAATCAGCTCTTCACTGTTCATTACATTCAAACTAACACAAAAGTTTTACCTCACCAAGGCGTTAACAGAACACTTACTCTCTGTATTTCAAGAATTTAAAATGATCAGCAAAAATTCAAGTGTAATTTTAGGTAATTATAAACTACATAGAAAATTCACATTTTCCTATACTGCACATAGTGGTTGAATGAAGCCTACTTTTCTTCTTCTTTTTTCCTCCTTGCAAAGATACTTCAATATGAATATTATTCACTCTGTAAACTGAGTTTCAATATGCAAACAAGTTCCAAAAAAAACCCAAATGAAAAACCCAACAAATTCCCATAAATCAGTGCAAATCTTTTCTGATTTTGGTGCTCTTTGCTGTAACAATGATTAGGTGCAACACATATGAATAATTTTGCCACTAAATTTATGTGACTGTGACTCGTCTAAAATACTCCTATATATGGCACCTGAAATGATTGTGCAAACAGAAACTTGGTATTTCAGGATTTTTAGAAATAAAGATTTGAGATGAAATTTTAACCCATTTTAAGTAATTTACAAAATGCAAATCTCTCATTTCAGAGAGATCTGTGCTCCTTCTCTCCACACTAGACATTCATATAGAGATTCCAGGTCAGGTTTCTCAAATACAGGCTACAAAAAGCCACTAAAAAGTCAAGTGAGGTAAATGGATTTGTCTGCTGAGGCAATTCAGATCATGATTTTCCAGAGTAGATAATGCCCTTTTATTTGCAAAGAAAAATGCTCATGTTAAAGTGCTTGAGGAAGGAGGCTACAAAATACACACTGAGCATAAAATAATTACTACAGATTCAACGTGAATGCCTGAATTAAACTTGCTCAGTTATGATATTAGCTCTCAGCATCCCAATTGTACTCCAGGAGATACCTTCTAAGTTTTTCCCTCCAGTTCAAAAAAGAGTTTTCAGTTCTTTTGGAAACCAAAGGTCATGTTAAAGGGCAAATTATGTTCACCACTTAATTGCTTAATTATATTCTAGAGTTAGCAGTGCTTAAAAAAATTGCTTGTATACCATAAATCCCAGAAAATGTCCTCAGGCACTACATGGCTTTTTCCCCCTTAGCTATGAAACAGGCAAAAAATGTTCGAGCCCAAACAAAAATATGTGACTTCTAGTCCAAGAAGTCTTTTAATGATTACATGCTAAATAGTTATCACTCTTTCAAAAATAGCAAAGTACTAAAAACCCCTCTGTCCATGTAGAGTGCAGTATCAGCTACAAGATACACAAGATAAACACAGATAGGTCTAGGATGATGTAACACATATCACATCTGAAAATAATCATTATTAGTATTGTTTGTAAAATCAATCCACAGAAATCTGGTAAACAAAAAAGGAGCAAACTAATAATAAAAAAAGGCCATGATCTGAAAAGGTTTTTACCTGGTGTTTTGTCACATCCAGCACAAACCAGCGAGGTTTCCAACCTTTCAGCAGAGCCCCCCTTTTGTACAGCGTACCTTCAAAAGACCTGAAAGGTACAGAAGGTAAGAATTCCATAGGTGATTCCATAATATGGATATGCTGATATACAAAGGCCCCAAAGTGGCTACATCCATATTCAAACACCTCTTTTACTGCAGTAAATCTAATCAGTTTTAAAGCTGTAGTTTAGTTACTGGTAACTGTGATGCATCAATAAATACTGCTTCAGTACTTTGCATGCATTAAATGTACAACTACAATTTGCTTGTGCACTTCATAAAAGGGAAGATGGAAAGAGGATGCTAAAAGATAAGAGGCCCACCAACCAAGACAAGTAACTGCAATGAAAACCACAAAGAAGGAATAAGGTAGTCACAAAGCACTATGCACCTATAAAAATTCCATTTTGTCCCTAAGGCAGAGATTTTACCAATCTAACAAGATATTCATGAATACTCTACGATTATTCAGTTTACCTATTTTCATCAATCTTTGATGTGAAATGATTGTACAGCGTTGTTGTTCTTCTGTCCACCCCATTAGAGGGAGAGATGCTTGCGCTCTGCTCCTCGCCCAGCCCGCTGTCAGGTATTTCCAACAAAGACCTCTTCTGATAGGAATGTAGATTAGCTGACATCATCCCTGAGGAGCCAGAAGGATGTTTCCGGAGCTGAAAGAGAGGAAAATAAAAGAAAAAAGGTAATGCAACGTGTCTTGCATTGTGAGACTGTCTCAACATTATACTGCTAGTACGTGGTACGACATGTAAGTTGTGATCATTATGGGGCCAAAAAAAAGATCTTCCTAATAGAAGTCAGTGCTGCCTCAGAGAAGAAGCCAGAGGGATGGCAATTCCATGCTTTTCTTAAGCAGAAGGATTCACAAGATGTGAGAAATTAGTATTTCAGAAAAGCCTCATGTATTCCAGTAAAACAATGTTGAAAGATATTTCCCTTGCTTTCTCAGAAGCATCTAGAACTAATCAGATATTTGGATACAATAAATTTCCCTAGTTTCATGGGGAAGGAAGGGAGGGAAGGAAAAGACCACAGTTTCCAAGGGCTACATTATAGATTCATATAATTTTACTAGAATCTCAGTAACCTGGAAAAAGAGGGATCATGAATGAATTTGGTCTCAGCCTAAATGACAGCATGCTAGAGAGAGAGTTCTTTGGGGTTCACCCTTAGCTACTGCATGTATCTGAGAATCCTTAAGTAACAGCTACGACAGGAGACTGACATCAGATGTATTTATACTTGCATTTTATTTTCTGCTTCCACCTCAATTAAAAAATATCCTCTGCTTTGCTAGGATAAAACCTAGCTGATGTGACTGACAGATATAAAGCATATTGCTTTCCTGACAGCAAAGGACAGAAAGCAAAGCAGTGCTGTGAACTAACCACTACATGGAGTGGGGCAAATCTGAACAAGCACAGGAAGCTGAAGAGTTAGGGTACAGTCTTGAGCTGGTAATTACTGTGACAAGTTCATAGGGAAAGCTCACAAAAAAAATCCTAACATTCCTAGTGCACACAGATAGCAAAGAGGACTTAGAAAATACCTATATTGTCAGCTATTCTTTTTACCACAGCCAAAAACTGGAAACACAAGCATGAATACTTCCTACCTTTACTTAGTAATAATTCCATTTACTCATGGGAATATCTTTACTGATCTCTGAAACTATGTGATGTCCTTTTTGCTACTTTCTGGAAGTGAGCTTTTTTTGTACTTAAAAAATCTTTTAAATATATAAAATCATGTCTTTGTGTATTAGTAAAATGCTCATGCTTGTTTTATCCATATGCCTTAATCTTCTCTGGAAAAGCAATTAGATAAATAGCACAAGTAGAAATACATTTTTCTACACAAAGAAATACAAAGCCAGTATCGTGGGTTAGAACAACACAGTCGGATTTTCAAAAGCAGTATTTTACTCCAAGAAATACAGTGATTTTGTCAGTGCCCCAGGTAGCCTATATAGCAGGAATGGAATTACTCTATTGGAAGAGCTCTTTTACTACTTACATTGTCTTGTCTGGTGTCATCCTTTAGATTCATTTTGACCCTTTCCCACAAAATCTGCCACCTTTCTGGGCTCTGATTTAATTTACTTTCCAACCTTTCGATTTCCTGAAACAAATAACAAGGGTTTTCTTAAGGATAAACATTTCAAACTGATCACTTCCTGGCAATCATTTTAATACCACCATCTTCTAGCCAATGTTTTTACACAGTGACCCTTCGGCCATGTTGTCCAATAAAGTTCAAAAACCCCTGTCAAATGAACTATAAAATTAAATCCACTGGACTCAGGAGTCAAAGGCAACCAAGTACAGCATCAGCCACATCATTCTTCCTGGATGTCCCAGGTTGGGGGAGCCATTATGCTTTCAATTCTCTGCTACAATTCCCCTGAACACACAAAATTAAACACCAGTTGTCCCAACAGAAACACAACAGTGATAAGGACAGGCTGTATTTTATAAAAATATTTACAAAGAACAAATTCTGTGCTGTGATGCCAACATCGTACACTGCCAATGTTAACGTTTACCCTGGTTTATAAAATGTGATACAAAGTTGTAATAAAAGAAGGAAATGAAACAGAAAGATTTATTCAATTTGGATGCCAAACTGTAACAACATGTTCTTGTTGTGGACCTTGGGAATATGACCTATGTTGATAACCTCTAGTTAGGGTTATTTCCTGCTAATAAGATAGTGCAAAGTTAAGTAAAAAGAGGCAATTTTATTAGTTTATGTTTATTTGTGAACACCCATTGATACATTTGTCATGACTTTGATGTGTAGTCCATATTCCTTGCCATGCTTCCTTTCTGCATTTTTACTTTCAATAACTGTATTGTTATGAAAATCTGATTATTCATGAAATAAAATTAGAAATTCAATTTTGCAAATTCAACTAAGAATTGATGATGGAATGAAAAATTGCCATGGGGCAGAGACTTCCCATACTATACAGAAGCCAACTAAACCCCAAGACATTTATTTTCAAAGTAGAGAAAATAAGTCTCTCTACTCACTTCTAATCTACCTAATGATGAAAGTACATTTATAATATTCTCCAAGTCCTATTGTCTTTTTGATTGAAAAATTCTTCAGGTAATTGCTATCGATTGAAAGACAGAAAATTATTATATCTCTAAAGTAAGAAAACATTTTGACCATGAAATTAACTTCTAAAGTAGATTTTGAACTCGTAAGTGCAAATAAAAAAGCCAAACTCTTCCTTGCTGAAGGTAAATTAGAAAACTCCAAAGTGAAATTAAATATAAGAAATGTGGTTTAACAGCAAGAATCAAACCAGAAGTTTTAAATTCTGGTAGTGAAAAGCCACACAAGCCACATAGGCTCTCTTCTTGCTAAAAAATAAAACCAGAATAGTTTTGTTTGGAGTCTCTTCACAGGTAGATACAAAAATAAGGAATGATGAACACAAGCCAGACTAAAGCCTTCTCTAGATTACTCGTTTCTCTTTCAAAGTGCTGAATGTAAAACGCTTCTGGATGGGAGACATGAACGGGAATCAATTTACCACAGACTTCTTATGTTCAAAGGCTTTCCAAATTGCTGCAAAAGGATACAAGCTCTATTGCTAAAAGTTACTCAGGTTTTAATCTGATCATTCCCTTTCTGTCCTAGTCTTGACTTCTGAGCATGAGTCTTTCTCTGCAGAATCTGGAAGTAACTGAAACTTGTTACTTAGCAACTAGGTCACATTCCTTCTTTTTTGGCTTCACAGTGATTAGTGCTTCCAGAACTTAAAATGAAAAACTTTCAACCATCTCCTATATATAACTCGAAAAGTTAGGAATAAATTCTCCTTTAATAAACCCCATGCAAAAAAACATACATGGCAATAAATCACTAAGATTTACTCTTGCCCCTTCAGTTTTAAATTTTACTGAAAACATCAGATTTTTATTTTTTCTTCGATGCGTGGAATGAACTACAAATAGATGCATTTCCTTGAAGGAAAAAAAATCCTTACATTTATCTCTCTGGTTCCTCTCCTGTTGCAGGTTTACAGAAGCGTAAAGAAAGGTTACAACAGATACAATTTTAAGAATACCCACTTCCTGCAATTAGCAATTACAAGCAATTGGCATCACTGTACCTTTCAAAAGGTCTGCTAAGTAACCTGCATTGTAATATTTGAACGGTAGAGAGAGGAGTTAACTCTGCAGAAACTCCAGAACGATGGAGACTGATCATCTTCTTTGTATCCACAGCGTGTTTGTGCACACACAAACCAATCTGGACCAAGTCCTAGGCAGTGAACTGTCCTGACTGTGACAGAGAACCCTATTTTGGAAGTCCTTCCTTGTCAGTATTGTCTCTTCAACTCCTGGGCTAAAAGGCTTCTGAGACCACAAATTGGGAGATGCCAAAAGTGTACCCAGTGATCCAGATGCTGCCTCTGTCAAGTGTTCAGACTTGTGAGTGCAACAGTTGCTCAATATTTGGAATAAACTTTTTGGTTCATGGTCTTATTGGACAGATCAGCTTTTCTGGCACATAATTGGAAGTCATAAAACAGCTCACAAGCAGAAGTGCCATTGTTATTGTTCTGCTGGTTATTCATTGACCCCTTTTACAGCTTTATTTCTTTACAGTGTATATTTTCAGCACAGTTAATTTCAGGACTGGCACCCTGAAGTGGCATCTTGGAGTTTGCCAGCCCCTCTCGAAGCAATCACCATCTAATGTTAAGTGATATAACTGACACACAGGTTCATCTCTCACAATTCTTTAAACTACTGGAATCTGATCCACTCTCAACAGAAGAGAATCACATTCTACCATGAAAATTCTGAACTAAGCCACTCAGTAACTTCTCCGTTTCAGCTTTACATCCTGAAGAGCACTATCTAGTTTTTGATTCAAAAATATCTTTAGAACAAACAAATTTGGGCTTATCATTATAAACTAAGTGAGAATCAATCTTCCCCAGTAATTTACGATGCTAAATATGGTCTCAGTTCAAACATTTTTTGGATACCAACACATTCTCAGTGGATTTATGATTAAAGAGAGGTCTTTCTCCTGCATCAGCAATAGCCCTAAATTAACAACTTGTTTTAAAAGAAAGTTCACTTTGCTTTTTAAACTTAGAAGAATATTTTTGTAACCTTTATACAACCCCTCCAAAGTTTTCCAAATGTTCTTTCCATTGCTATCTTTTATTACTATAATCTAATTCACAAATAACATTTAAACTCTATAAAACCTGACCCATATATCTTTAGAATATAATATGCCTGATTTCCCTGTTAGATGGCAGTTTCTCACAGTTGTGTATATGGACAGTTTGGCACCTACCCCAGGAAGAAGTGCAGAAGAACATTGTTGCTGTATTCCTGACGTACTTCTGGCCTCCAGTTACCTGATAGGAAAGTTCTCTGTATTATGCTGAACAATCCCTGATGTGACCCCAACTGACAGACTGTTCTTTCTTTGTATTTGTGAAGTTACAAGTGCTAAGAAGTCACGGGGAGATTTACAGGAGATTGTTTTTTTTAATTGGGTATTGTTCCTGTGTTTGATCGATTATGACTGGAAGGAATAGACCAAGGAAATTTGAGGAATGTGCCAGAATAAAGGCAACTTTCTTTTAAAAGCAAGTCTATCTTCAAGAACTCACATCCATTCAGAAACTTCCTGCATTAAGACTTTGCTAAAAGTCATCGTCGATTCAGAGGAATTCAGGGTCCCACAGAATATCCCAATTTTTCAAGCACTGCAATATCAGGCTCCATAAACCAAGCTTTAACACAAGGCAAAGTCTGCAAAGAGTTGTCAAGATAAAGAACTGCATACTGATGTGTATCTGGATACATATGTGGCTTTAAACAATGGCTCCAGGAAGTAAATAATGCCCTTGTCACTTTCCTGCACCATCAATTAAGATGATAACCAAATGTTAGGACTCTTAATTAATCATAATCAACAAACAAACATTTAATAGAAGACAGATGTTAAATCACTCTAAATATCATGATACTGGGATTATTTTTCATCTTCTGATGAAGAAAGGACAAAACCTAAGCAGCATAAATGAGCCCAAACAAAAAAAAGCCAAAATCAAGCATCTATTTCAAGTACCGAAATATTCTGAAGAATCTGAATTTACCAGTAAACATGAATAAATTAAGAACAATCATGGAAAGCTTTTCTGAGAAATCTGGGCTAAGTTCTTCAGTTTATGTTTGTGTATCTGCCTCCCACTCGTTAAAAATCAACAACTGTCAGATTCTATTCTGATCTGTCTGGAAATCTGGGTCTCTGTTATTTTACCACACACCTACTTTAAAAGAGAGGTCAAGAAAGCAAGATTCAACCTTTGCCCAAACGAAAATAACAGTTTCTTACAAAAGACAACCTAAAATTTTATTTTTTTAAAACAGACAGGGAAAAAATGAATCCATGACTAGTTAGTAACTACAATTGAAGCATACTCCCATAAAAGTGTTCATGCAAAACAACATAAACTTTGCAGGAAGTCTCATTAATTCCCAGAAAAAACAAAATTTCTCAAGCTCAACCAGTCAGTTTTACTACACACCTGTTCTGACATCTATCATGATCCTTTTAATACAGTATATCTATAAGGTAACAACTTAAATAAAAAGTAAAATTCATGAGCATAAGAGAACTTACTGTTCTGTGTAACACATGTACTTACATTTAAAAGGCTGGTGATGGCATCAGGTTGTATTTTTTTAACATCATCATAACATGGCCATACTATTTTCCTCTTAGTCTGAGGGAGGGAACCATCTGCTTGGTCTGTTTCCTCTGAAACACTGCACTTTGCAGGTACCATGGTCCAGTCATAAGAAGGACCTGTAGCCAAAATCTCTTCTACGTAATAATCCCACTTTTTGAGGCTGGACATATTTACATTTGGTTTCAGTGCCTATTTGAAACAAAGTGTTGTTATAATGACGGAAAGGAAGCCTTTGAATTTCAGACTTAGAATATCATACATGCATTTTTTAGATTATTCTAAATTGAACAGCATATTGCTCTGGGTCAGTAGTGCTGCAGTTTGCTAATCTGCTAATTGGCTAATTGGCTCAGTCAGATCAAAACCTAAAACTAACAGATTTGGGAATATACCCAAGCTTTGGGAATATACCACTCATTTTTATCTTTTATTTAACCAGGTGCCTTCCAAGAACTCTAATTCAGCACATATAGTTAGCACCCTCACAGTCTTTGTGCTTCCTGTTAAAGACACAAAAGCCACCCAAAAGCAATCACCCTTCAACTTTTCTCAGCAGAAAACCCAAGACTCTCTACCATCAGAGAAAGGAGACAGGCTGTGTAATGAAGGTGGATATGCCACTTGGAAAAACCACAGTAATATAAATTAAGCAGCCAGAGACTTTGGGTCTTTCAGGGAAGTTTAAGACAGATCACTGTATTAAAAGTGTGAGTGTTTCTGTCAAAAAAGCTTCAAAGTCATCAGTGATGGCCCTACAGAGAAAACAGATGTCTCTAAAACAGAGAGCTGAAGCACTTTGTTTCCACTTTCTATCTATTGATTGACATCCTCCTCTTTTCTCCCTGTTCTCTCTTGCACCACCACGTTATTAGGTGAGGATAAATGTATGTGGGTTGAAAGCAGCTTCACTGCTGACTGCAATAATGATCTGATGCAGATTCAAGACACCTTAAGGAAAATAATCTTTTTTTTTCTTCTTTTTAAATAACGTCAGTCTATATAGCAGATTTGACTGCAAAGTATTTTAAGATAAAATGTAGTGAACAACCGGAGGAAAAAGGAAAACCAATGAACACCAACAAAAACATCAGTGGTGCCATGGCCTCAGAGGCAGTGGAGATGTCCTGTCATTATGTTTTCTGGTGGACAGACACACAAACAAATGATTTATTAGAGTGAATCTCCTGCCAAAGCAGAAGAGAGCGGCATATGTTGGATAGTGGATGGCAGGAACACCTTAAATCAGCCTTGTCTCCAGAACTCCAGTAAGAGCAGCACCTTTTTCTTGCAGCTCTTGAGGTATCTTGACTTCTTACCTGGGTATTGCAGAATTCTTCAATGGTGAGTGTACTTTGAATTTTATGTAATTACTCATGACACAGTCCAATCTAGAGTCCAATCTACATTATCATATGAGACAGCAATACAGATAATGTGATTCAATCCAATTGTTATTAAAAGTGTCCCATTGTGACTCTAAACTCAGTTCCCCTTAACTGTGGTTTGCACTATGTATTTTTTTAAAACAATATGTGTAAACTTTAAGACTTTTTTTTTTCAATAATTCATATAATTAATGAAATCAAACAATGATCCTTATTTAGATCACCAGGGTGCATAGATGCATGTTCCTGAATTTGGCCCTTTAGATGACATTTCTGTGACTAAGATGACAGATTATCAGCCTATGAGACATTTCTCCAATCAGTCAAGTAGGGTCAGTTTTGTCCACCAAATGTTTAATTCAGATCAGAACAATTAAGATAAAATATACTCAAGGAATAACTCAAGATAATAAACCACTTGTACTTTAAAAAAATCATACCTCCATCTCAGCAGGGGCATAGAGGTAATTGAAGAAAATAGGGCTTCTTTTGTGCATCTTTTCAATACATTCCCAAATACAAATTCCTTTTTTGGCATGTTTATCTCCTTTATCTTCAAACAGTGTCCCTAGGGAAAATAAGAGCAGCAAGAAGATAGCTTTATGGTAACACATAACAAATGCTAAAGCACAGCCTAAAGGAATTTCAGAGAGAAAAGGTACAGTCAAATCTACTATCAAAGGCTGCTGCAACAAGAAATTGTATTTGATGAAACAACTGCTGTGATTT
>JAWWES010000168.1:10152665-10193588 GCA_035583135.1 Lophotriccus pileatus | reverse complement strand
GAAAAGGTACAGTCAAATCTACTATCAAAGGCTGCTGCAACAAGAAATTGTATTTGATGAAACAACTGCTGTGATTTGCAACTGCAATGACTCAGTATGGTTATATCTATAAGCCGGTTTTTTTTTAATTTTATTTTTAATTTACTGAGATACTTGAGTGTGTTTCTGAATGTCCCTTTCTGCCTGCAGCTCTGCTGACTCAGCAGAGCACCAATTCCACAATCCATACTGGAAGGAACCACGGAAGGTCATTGACTCCAACTCCTTGCTTTTGTTAAAATGAAGGTAAATAATAGTAATTAACTTTTTTTATTGAAGTAAAATGGTTGCTCAAATCTAGTCTGTCCCCAGGTACAACAGGTTTTAAGAAAAGCATTACAATTGACCAAAAAGCAGCCCACAAAGCAGAGGAACTCAGAGCACATGTTTAGTGAACAAGTTCCAAGAACAGCCTCGACTGTGGTTGTGTAGGCTTATTAAGAGGATAGATAAAGTGTTGGAACCAGTAAGGATGCACATGACAGATGGAGTAAAAAAGCAAATACAAGAAGAGAAACACTGAAGAGAATGCAAGAGAAAGAAGTGAGAGATAATAGATGGAAAGGCTTTTCTTTCTTGAAACTTCATGCAAACTTTGAAGGATTCCCAAGGACTTTGTTTCTGTTAAAAGAAGGTATTTAGTAGGAGAAACAGAACTATGTGGATAAATTGCTAAAAACCACTGAGTCATGGCACTAACTTCTTCCACCTTCTCTTAGTACCATCAGTGGCATGGCTCAGGAGTCACTGATGCAGAAAATTCTACATGTTCTTCACCTCCATTTTGCTTTTTATACCTGAAATGTAATTCATTACATCATCACCATGCAACTACTGGACCACCTTAAACCAGGCAAACTTTTGTAAACCAAACAGAGCAGAAAAATACCAAAAACTACAAAAGCAATATGCAATAAACAAACATCACACATACCATGTTCTAGTCTTTCATAGTCTGAATCCAGAAGAAATGTTTTAAATCGATTTGATATGTGATGAAAAGCCAGAAACTTCAGGTAATATTGATTGAACTCAAACTCTGTCGGGTATTGGTTATGAATCTAAAAAAATTAAATAAAAAAAAAAAAGGGAAAAAATGTATATTGAGGTATAATACAAATAGATATGTAAGAAATAATAAAGTGAAATGACAGCAAAATAATTCCACTGGGAATGCTGAAAAAGAATGGACCCATAAGCATTTTGTCTAAAAATATTTCAAGCTACTTAAATACATGTATGGTCTATGCTTCAGAAACATTTCAGAACAGGGTGTACTGTATAATAGGCAGTATTACACTCTGTACAAACCCCAGGATTCTTCAAAGCAATCACACTGGATATAAATCTTCTGTGATGACTCTTGAGACACCATGTAACTGCACAGGCAAAGATGCTACTCCTGGATGTGGCTGGAAATCAAGCCTTAATTGGAAGGTTTTGCAGTGGATTTCTTGCTGTTGCTCAGAACCCCACATAGCAGACATGTACACAGACAGTGCTGCCAGTGATATCCCATCTACCACTCCTGAGACAGCTAATTCCTCAAGTACTGTCTAGTCTACACATATTTCTTCCTCTTCAAAATTTGACCCAAAATATTACATTATGAAAAACCTCTCACACCAAGCAGGTGCCTCGCCATTATTCTTTTACAACAGGAGAAGGTATATAACACCTTAAATTGTTATCTCATTAGGCTGGGTATCTATCTAATTCAGTGAATGTCTCCAACAGCAAATACTTCAGAAAACTATACAAGATCATCAGAGTACAGCACTGTGGGATAGCTGATGCTTTACAATTGCTTCCTCTTTACCATTATCATAAAGACCCTGGTGTAACGTTTTACGCATGAAGTTTAATATTCATGTGCAAAAGTTTTTAGCACTAGTTATTGATGTTCATACTTGATATCCACATGAACTGATTCGAAAAATATTGATGAGATACTGCTCAGAGAAATGTCATGTTAATTTAAAATTTAAAAATCACTCTTCAAATGAATTTATGACTCATGATCTGTATTTTCAGAATTAAACACAGTAATTAACTGAAAATACCTATGTATACAGTGGAAATATGTACAGCTTGCAATTGAAAAAGAAATTGCTGATTGAATTTCACAGTTCAAATATGTCTCACTGTGCTTTATCTAGCTTCACATCAAACCTGTAAAATGCCTTTAGTTCTGCAATCTTCCCGTGCTTTTTCTTTTTTTATTTCCACCATTCATTTTCCCAATCCATGTTTTCTATCTAATCTCTACCTATCAGTTACTCAATGGAGAAATGGGGCTTTTTTCAGAATTTATGGGACATGTATTAGGCTACTTGAAGCTCCTTAAGTTTAGATTTTGTCATGTACCAACTCAAAAAACCCAAACCAGCTAAACAAAGAAAAAAAAAAAGTGGTTAGCAAGGAAAGGTTTTCTATCAAACAGTGACAGGAAAATCCCTTGAAAAGGACATAAAAACACCTCCACAGCATTTCAGTCAGAGAATCTGTTGCTCTCATATCTCAGTATTAGCTTGGGGCTAGGCATTTAAAATGCTAAAATACTTTAAGGCGTCTCGGTTCAACATAACCACACTGATTTTATCCCCACTTCTCCCCTCGTACAAATGACTACATTCCTGCACTGATTTGTAAGAACAAAGTTAAGCAGAAATTTTTCCTATAATAAATTCAAGGCTTCAACTTCATAGACAAAGTAACATTGTAGTTCTTTTTGTAAAAAAACAACTGTTTTTTTCTGCCGCATATTAAATTAAAATATAATTCAAGTATACTAATTCTGTTCAAAAATTACTATTGGGCAGAAATCCAAAAAAGCTCTGCACATGTGTGCATTTGGACACACACATACAAGTACTTCAGAACACATTTTCTCCTTGTGTTAGGGGAAGTTTTCTTTAATATACTGTAAGAAGGAAAGGTGATATTCTGCTAGTTTAAATTATTTATACATGGTCTTAATTTCTACTTATGGTCCAGTAATTATTTTAATACATATCAGAGCTACAAGAATAAACTGCTTGTAGAATCCTGTCATGGATCTAAGTGTTGTGGGTGATCCCATTTATGAGATTTGTGCAACAAGAAGCAATTAGAAGTTACTACAAATCAATTTACTTTTTAAGAGCTATGACATTTCAACTATATGACATTTCTTTGATAAAGGCTAATGATGTAGTCATTAATATTGTCTGTGTTTTAATGGTTGTGGCTGATTTCAGAACACTTGGAGATTGGGAAAGATTCCACAGTTAGGTGAAGTGAATACTATTACTGCTGATTTAACTAAGTTATCAGGCATAAAAGCTGTTGATAAAATAAAGCTCCAGCATCAGACATGATAAAATTAGAAATTTAACACAGGAGAAAATAATTGTGTTAAGTTAAGCAATTAAAAATAAATACAAAAGAGGTATTACTGGAGGCAAAATAACCACTTAGGTTGAGGTTAAATCTAGCTGATTTTTCTCTGATAATCCTTTAGTGGCATTTCAGTTAATTCATTGATTTTAAGGGATATGCTCAAATTTTACACGTAAATTGCAAGCAAAGTTTTATACTTTACAATTTCAACACTTATCACCTAGAAAGATAAGTCTACAGGGACAAAGTAATTACATTATTTTTTAAAATGCTTAATCTCCATAACATATGAACATTTAAAACCTGATTAGCCCTATAGGTATTTCTAATATTATGATTAAAGAAACTCAATATTTTAGAATTCTTTTCAAAATCACTGTTTCCACTGAAGTATTTTCTAAATGTATTAAAAATCTTACACATTTATCATCCTTCCCTAGTTTTCCAATACATTCTGTTTTTCTAAATTCCGTTATATAGCAACATTTACTTAGTATAAATGAGAAATATAGTACTCTAAATGTCCTGTGCTAGTAATCACTACCAGGCTACTCCTGCAAACAGTGGAATATTTGAATATATCTACCCTGGGAGTAGCACACTCACCTCCTCTTACACAGGGTGCTGCAACAGAGCTCCTTTTTGAGCTTAAAAGAAGTCAGCCCTAGAAAATCATCCTGTTTTAATTATATTTAATAAATCACCAAATAGATACAGAAGAAAAATAAGAAAAGCTCCCTCACTGACATCACTTGCATAAACTCAGTCTCCTTAGAAGCAGAGAAAGTATGTGCCAGATGCTGCTATTGTGAAAGACTGATTTTGCATTAATAATTCAGCTGACACCTGGAGATATTGGCATAAACAATGACTTTTTATAAGATGATGCAGTTCTAATTTAGGAATCACTGCTTCATCTGTTTTCTCTGTATCTTTAGTTTAACCCATGACATTTAATGCATGTAATGGCTCTGTGGTAACTTTCTGACTGTACCTTATATATGGAGACTAATGGTTAAAAATATTTTGAAAGGATCAAATGTTTATTTCCAGTTAATAGGCAATTTTAAAAAACTGATCATAATATATTACACTTCAGGGTCAAGTTGCAATCTAACTGGATTCTGTAATTGTCTAACAAGTTGCACAGAAACCAATGAAGCTTAACAAAAATTTTCAAGTACAAACGTTGAGCCAAATATTTTTTATAGTAAATTCCTATGAAATTTCAACCATTAATTTGACTCCATAATAATCTCTCTAGAATTTACAACCATACTGTTACGAGCTGGTAAGTCAATACTATGCCATCATGAGTTAGACAACTAATCTTCATAAGTTTGATTCTAGAAAACTTACTCAGGGTTGCATTCTCAACGGGATTCTAAGCAATTTATTTTACAGATTTTTTTTCTAATAGCAAACTAGTCTAAATTATCTATATTACAGTGATTATGCAGTAAAGCTGTGTTCCCATGCCATGTCTTGGATAAAGACAACACTGGGTAAAAAGACTATAACCCCTACACAGCCCCATCTTTCCTCATACGAAGTTACTGCCTCCTTCAGACTGAGCTGCTGCACTGCTTCTAATGGTCTTTCCTACCAACCCTTTTCCATCCTCTTGGCTGGAAAAGGCAGGCAGGGTCACGTGAAGCCCTCAGCTAACAGACTGGAAGGGTGCTGACTCCAGTGGAGCAGCAGTAATGAATAGCTCCAGATGGCCTGCAGGAGGCAATCCCCCTGCTGACACGGCTGCAGCCAGGGCACGTGGACACAGCCCAAACTCACAGGCCAGAAAACACAGATCCTTCTGTAAAATGTATCTGTTAATAACCTGTACACTTTATAACACCTCAGAAGGATAGAGAAGAGTCAGATGTCAGTGACATGCATCAAAGCTGCTGTCTGAGATAAACTACAAAGGCAAAGCTCTTCCGTTTCCCTGACACATTCACACTTCAAGGAGCAGTATTTTAGGCACCTTGCAGCCTGAGGCAAAATCATACCTGACAGTTGTTAACATCAGGGATTTATCCCACTGTACATTTCATCCTAACTTTTAAAGGTGGGATGATTATAACCCATTATTATACATTCCTAGAGCTGCAAACTGTGTTCAACATAACTTAAAGAAAAAAGAAGAATTCTGCCACGAAGAAAATGTGGTAAATTCTATTTCATGACAATAAACCAAAATTGTGGAATTGAATTTTTTACTTTGTTTTGGATATTCCATTTGTTTCAGAGTTTGTGTGATCTCTGCACTCAAGAAAAAACCACCACACCGGTATGCGTGGATAATTTCCTTGATTTTTTTTTTATGCCAATTTCCTAAGATTTATTGCAGTAGAACTGGAGCAAAGTGTTCCCAGGGTCAGAAAGAGGATGTAGGCATCAACAAATGGGTAACGGGAGATGCTGGAGGGATTCACTTCGAAATTATATATTGCTTAAAATCAAATGTAGGTTCACTCCATTCTACTAATAGACAAGAGAATACAGCACCATGACCAAAATATACAATTTACACACAGAATTGACCAAAGCACCAGGCAGATGGGTTTCAGTATTGAAAGATGTGGCTATTTTGTCCTGTTGTAGCCATTGCAATCAAAAATATATTTTTTTCTACTTCAGAAAAGGAGCAACAACCCTAAGCCTATTGTAAGAAATAACTGCTGTGACAATTGAGCAGACTGAGAATGAAAAATGCAGCATTGATTCTTTTTAGAGAAATCTCCCTATTTCAAATAAAAACAAACCTGAGGGCCACAACCATTGGGAAAGAGAATGATGGAACAGGAGATGTGACAAATACTTTTAAGGTTTCCTTCAGGGGGGAATCAATCCAAATTCCAAGGATATGACTCATTAACTTCCAAGACAGCAATACTGATGACTGTTGGTGTTCAACATTGGTATGCAAATAAAGTTTTTCTTTTCAGCAACATGTTCTTCTGTACGTCTTTACTCATCTTCTTGTAAGCTCATTCATTATCAATCCGACACATATCTGAAGATTGTTTTTCATTAGTTTAGCCACTTATCTGATCTGTGGAGTTTGCTTCAGGTACCAGAGCAAGTTTACTTGCTCCCCTCTTTCAGGGTCTACTTCATACAAGTATTCACTATGAATGTGTCTCCCCAGTAAGAAGGCTGGTGCTTCAACAGTTATCTTCTGTGAGACACAGTCATCCATAAATTTCAATACAGCTTAATAATGTCAAGGAAACTTTCAGCTTCTCCAGTGGGAAAAATGAGAAGTGGGAAAAGAAGGACACATGTACTTCCCACACAACACAATTGTTGGTGTCCCTCATCTTCTGAACATGTACTACATAATAAAATCAGAACATCTCAGGACCCCTGGTTTATGGCTATCACTGTTTCCAGGATTAATGAAGTACATGGCCTCTTCAAGGCTCATCATCAGCATAAGGAATTAAAAGATGTCTAGTCACTGTATTAAAAATCAGTCAACTCCTTCTTCTGAATAAAGATGTTTTTAAGCTAGACTGCCAAAAGCCAGTTAATAAAACCTAGAGAAGGACATTACTAGCCTTCTCAAACCCTTATCTACAGCATCTAAAATACTGGCATACACACATTTCTTCATGAATCATTCTTGTAAATTAGACAGATGTTGACTTACCTGATGCACACAGTCTAAGAACTGTAAGAAAACAGGAGCAAATCCACTGCCCTGACAATTGAGAGTCAGATTACTACGTTGACTGAATTTATGACCAAAAGAGAGCCATTCCTTTTCCACCAGCATTCGGAAGCCTTCAAGCGTCCTATAAAAGGGATCACTGAGTAACTGCACCAGAGATACCACCTGGATCACAAGACAGGATATATTGTGTTAAGAGTGACACAAATTAGGAGAACCCTTCAGTGAATGAATATAAACATTCAATAATCTGTTTATCATTCAAGAAAACAAAAGCTTTCATATAAACTCAATGACAAGTATTTCTTCACATACATTAAGTATTTTTTTAAAACAAGCTAAATAATACCTCACATGAAAAAGCTTCAGTTAAATTGAGGCTTTATGATATCAGTCAAACCTAAGCAACTACAGACTGGGGAAGTCATGACAATGATTACCACATTTAATGACATCTGAAATAAAAACACTTTTATCATAAACATTTTTAGGACAGTATCTGCTACCTCAGCAAAGAAAGCATTCAAGAATTGGTCCTGAGCTTGACTTTAGATGAGGCACTGGGTCTTCATTCACTTAATTTATAGTTTGTGGTGATCTGTCCCTGCAGCAGGTGTTGCAGTCACTTGGGCACAAATTCAGTTTTCTCCCTGTGTGTGGTCTCCTAACTCCATTTATGGAGTGAATGGAAGAGAATGAATTTCTTCTCTGTTTAGAGTGTCGTATGTTTAAAAAGATAAATGAACAGTTTTGGCAACTTTTAGCTTTCATTCTTACATATGGTCAGGTGCAGGAATGCAGATTTTATATCTAAGCCTTAGAATTGTTAAGTACATCAGGACCTTTGGAACAAATTCATTTTAAGGAACTATTTCATGGTGTAAATCTCAAATGAATGCAAGGATTCATGCATTCTAGTTTCTTCTCTGCTGCCACAAAGACAAATTTATCAATGTTACAGCAAATTATGTGTCACTTCTGTAAAACAGTAATGCCTGGCGTTTTTTCTTAATATATTTAGCTATTTCAAGGTTTTAATAGCGTCTTACTTGTGCAGTAATATCCCAGCCATCTTCCAAACAAACCATAACAGAAGAACCATTTTCCAGGAGTTCAGAGATGATCACACCCAGTTGCATTATCCTGTGAAGCTATAAAGCATTAAGAATGAGTAATGTACTCAAGCATAAAATAAATTTCCAGGTAATATCAATAACTAGAATATTTTAGTATTTAATATTTAAAAAGGTGTTCTGAGGTTTACATATAACACAGAGAAACACATTGATGAATCGATTAGACAACAATAAAATGTAGCCATCTAAGAATTTCCATCTGAACTACAATAAAACTAAGGAAATTTTTGAAGGTAGGAATTTAAACTATTAAAGCCAATGAGTACTGTAATAAAATAGCTGTCATAAAAAGGAGAATGGCTGACAGATTTACCGTAGAGAAATTCCATCCTGGGCTTAACACTAAAATAATTTCCTGTGAAATGTTAAGGTTCCAGGAAGTCACTGCGTACTTTGACAGAGAACCCATGTAAGATATTTAGAAGATAATATTTTTAATGCTCAGTTCTCATGGAAGTTGGAAATTAATGAACTGAAGAATAATAACATTACTTATAATTAAACCACAAATGTAAAAATAAACCCAGAAGCAGTTCAGATAGTTGGGCAGACAGGCTAAAACATATGGAAAGAGGACACATTAATTATTTGAACTTGATACTCATTATGCAGTGATGCTAAAATTCCTTGAGCAGGTGGGTTAGTTAATTTCTCTGGAAGAGATATTGACTTGACTGATGCCATTTCAAATGTGATGGGTATAAGCAAGTTAAAAAAATTCAGGTGAATCTGAGCCATTTTATCTTACAGTGAGACTTCACATTATTATTAATAAGAGGAAAACCTATATGATGTTTCCACCATTTTTGTCATACTATGACAGCACTCTTGGTAAACAACATAAGAGATAATATTAAGCAATTCAGCTTTTTACAGCACTGCTCTTTGTGGAGCACTGAATATAACCAACCAATAGAAGCAGTAGGAAAGATGAAAGCCTGAAAGAAGGAAGAAAACAGTATAGGAAGAAAAATAAAAGATGGGATGAAACATCTAAGACCATTTATGCAAGGAAAAAAGGAAGTTCAGAAAGGACAGGAGGCACAGGAAAGTGGGAAGAAAATTAAACTGAAGAAAATAAGAGGAAAAAAGATAAACCAAACAAATAGCTAAACACTAGAACATTCATCCTTGTTTAGGGCAGCCTGATTTTTTCCTCTTAAAAACCCACCAATCTGATGAATATTACCATGGAAATTGTGATGGAAAAACCTTGACTCCTCTGAGCCTTCAAACCGCCATTAATTAGGAAAAAAAAACCTAAACAAATTTTCCTTCAATTTGTTATAGAAAAACCATTGAAAAAAGCACCACTTTTACAACCACAAGCAGTTAGTTTATTGTTCTATACTTTCTCAGGCAGTAGAATAGAAGAAAGGCTGTTTTTTTCCCCATTCTTAATGAAGAAACTTATATGCAATTTGGTTATACAGACTCAGTCTTAAAAATGCAAACCACACAGTTTTATAATTTGCATTCAGAAGACAGGGCAGCACTTCAAATTTCTTCTTATGTACTCACATTCTTATGAAGAGATAGTTAGTCCTTACAGTGTTAAAATCAATAATGTTAAACTTCTATTGCCCAGAAGAGGAAAGCATAATACCATAAAAACACATTTCCTAGGTGACAGATCTGTGTTCTTTCATGGGGATTGCAGAAAATGTGCTAAATCATAAATTAACTTTATCACATAAGTCACATATGACATGATTTAAAGCACGGAGATGTGGTTTAAATGTCACACAGCCAGTGTGTGACATTATGATCTGGTCCTGAGCAAAGAGTGACACACTCAATGCAAAGGGTGATCCTCTCAAATATGCCAAAAGGGGGTAACTGCAGTGTTACATCCCCTCGATCTCTGTGCTGCTATAGGGACGTGTTTACTTCCTCCAAGTGACATTCCATTCGTTTATCTACATTTAATCAACTTGCTCAACTCCTCTGCAACTGGAGATGTTCACACAGTGAGGGAGTCACGTCCTTGTGCTCTTCCCACTTCCCCCCTTCCTGGAAAACATGGTGGCCAGACACAGCCAGGACCAGCTCCTTGCTCTCTATGGAGCGGTCACAGCTCAGGGAAGAAGTTAAGCCACTTGTTGCAGCAGTGCATTTTCAAATGTGTAATTACTGAAATGACTGTGTTACTCACATGTATTTCCTCTTTGGGAAATCAGCATAAGATTAATTGCATTTGAGAAGAATATATACAGCAGCGGATTCCAAACATAACAAGCAACTGTTAAAAAACATTCAGTGTAATTAAAATGGGTTTAGATTTACAAAGATCTGGCTTTCCCACATCCTTCTTCATCGGAATTTTGCAAAGTTTCTTCCAGTCTTGCCTTTGTTTGGTTAATATTTATGCAAGGGAATATGGGACGAGGAAATAAAGGTACAGATTCAGAAAGATCAGATTAACACACATACAAATCCTCTCTTCTCCACAAGCACTTCCCCATATCCCACAACAGGCAACAGATGTTTGCTTATTTGTTAACTTGTGCATATCAAAACTCAGGGTGGGAACAAATACGAAGGGTAGAATATTGGTTTTAAAATAAAAAAGCTTATTTATTGTTCTACATTTTTTTCCTGATTTTTAAAAGACATAAAATAAGAAAAACCAGTTAAAACAAGACCACAAATTTATATAGACAGAAAAACCAGTCATCTCTGCTTGTGTATGTGTTCCATGCTACAAAACATAAATTATGTTATAAAAAATGCCTTCCAGACTTGTAAATGTTATTATTGTACTAAAATAATAATGCTTATGTAATGAAAGAATTGATAGAATGCGAAGTAATTGAAATGAACAAAGAAGAACAGCTGGTTAGAACACAATAGTTCTCTGTCAGAAGAGCCTGAAATTTATCTTGTGTGAGCAGTGCTGCATATAGATTATCAGAAGTATCTGTCATATAAATTACCTGTGGGAACCACTCTGACTCCCCAAGTGCTTTAAGGAATGTTGCCTCAGAATCGGTAGGAATTGTGCTGGGAACACAAGCTCTCATCAGCTTTTTAAAGCTTGCCTTTGTCTGTCGGATGTCGCTGAATTCAACAGGAACAAATTCACAATTCAAAGCAAAATCAAGTTTGAAGCCCTGTATGAAAAGGACAACAGCAGATGTAATTTAAAAGGGAAGCATATTTTTCACTGACAGACCCCTTAAATCCCGAAGTGTTGTCTGCTTTATTGCTAAATAATTCAATTCCTAATTCACCTGCCCAGGATAATAAAAATCCTTACACCACTTGGAAAATGTACCATAACAAAGTACCCTTCTACCACTCATAACAGCAGAATGTACTGCACAGCAGTCATATTTTTAATAATAAATTTAGTAGTAATACTAGAGAAAAACTAGAGTTGAGTGACAAATCTGTTGAGTTCTTTATACACGACATAATGTGCTTCCTTTAGCATTTTTAAAGCAAATTAGCAATAAATAATAAATGTTAAAATAACTGTATGGATTACATACCAACAGTGCAGGACAGATTCTGGGAGTTCAATAAAGCAGAAGAACTCTCAAACCCAAAAAGAACTGTCATAACTGCAAACTAGCTGACTCATCTAAGCAGTCACTGTACACTGAGACAGTTGTTTGTCTGAAGTGCCCAGTTCAGCACAGAATAGCAGTCAGAGAATACCAGATGGTTTTCCTAGCAGAATTCCTCGTTTTATTTAACTTACTGCATTTAGAGAACAAGCAGTAAGAGAGGCGGACCAAATTAAGAAAACAAGTTAGTTAACTGAAAAAAAAAACAAAACAAAACAATGGACTATGATGAAAAGCATAATATGGAGAACATTAATAGGAAAAACAATTCTCATGTATGAAGCATCACTGAAGATGCTAATGCCAAACATTTTTGAGTTTTCTTCAGAAATTGCTCTTTCATTGAATTAAACTTGGCCTGCAAATAATCTTCATTAAGCTCCTTCATAGGATGCCAAGTGAAAATGCAGTAAACGGAAAGCCCAGGTTTAATTCTGTTTGTATTTTGTCATAGTTCAAACCCAAATTTCATAACTAGCAAACTTGCTTCCTTAGAATCTAAGTTGTAATAATGTATGACAAAAGCAATGAGGTAAGTAGCCCCATTGCCTTAAAATGTTGTACACTTCTGTTTGTATCATTAATTTATGTGACACGATATTTAGCAGAATAAAGCAGGTCTTTATAGGAGCCTACATCTGTAATGCATGTCCTTGACAAAGCTAAAAAATTCCAAGTTAGCAGGATGCCAGAAAAAACTAGGAAAATACTTCACAATCAAAAAAAATCAACAAGATTTCTTTATACAAAACAAAATTTGAATTGAATATATAGAATAGATACAAATCATTAACATAAGGTTTAAAACAATTAATCACTATGTAATTTTATTCTTGCATTTGCTAACACAATGCACTCTTCTTTAGAAATGCTCAAAACTTACTAGTCTTCTGCAAAACTGTGTTATTAAACAAAACAAACAAACAAGTGAAAAACCCACGAGCTCTAAACCAGCAAGGAAACTATCCAGCATAATGGAATGATCCTTCAAGTTTCCAAATTATATACATCCTAGTGTACTTCAGAATCATTCATGCTGATTTTTCCCAATGCTTGTTGCTTGTACATCCAACAATCAGCTCTTTTCATATATTGCATAATGATACACATCTGTAAGGTAATATATTAAAAATGTTTCTATCTACACCAAGCACTAACATATTATCCCCAACTGTTTGTGACTGCTGAAACATTAACCAGCTTCTGTTTGGCCTAAAAGGTCACTTCAAAGCAGCAAACTGAAGTAGTTTCTGCTACACAACTTTAGATTCATGACTGAACTCTTCATCAATCATTCATTCAGAAATCAAATAAATAGAAATATGAATAGTTTCTATTATTGGATTATGGCAATTTAATTCTGTGTAATTGATGCATTATTCTGGCACAGAATATAATTTCAGAAAGAATTGAATACTGATGTATTTTACTACTACCAGTAACTGTTTTTGAAGGTTATGTATTTCAAAAAATGCATATGATTATATGTAGGTTCACATTTTGATTGAGAAAGTAGAAAACAATTGATTTTTTAAATTTTTGAATGCAGAGGCTTAAAAAAAAAAAATCTGCCATCATTTTTAGAAACCAAGTAAAACTACCAAGAATTCACATAGAGGATATCTGTTTCTTAAACACCTGCATCTAAAATAGTAAAATCTATCAGAAAAGGTGTATGAAACTGCAGACATCATGGTCCTCTTCATGTAATCAAGTCAGGATGCTCAGAGTTCTATTCCCATCAATTTTGGCTTAATGTGAGTTTCAGTGTTGCCCACAGTAATGAAGGTTTCCTTCTCTGGTAATCATTTTCCTAATTTACAACATTCCATTTCCTTCATAGCGTATTTCAACACATCAGGAAAAATAAAATTGCACTTTAAATTACTAAATTAGCCTGTTTTCCCATTTCCCAAAATAGCAACCCCTGAGATGATGACTCAGCTGAACATCAGACAAGCAGCCAGCGGAGTCAGAGTACTGTAGTCTGTATTTGGGTGTAATTACGTGTGGCTCCGAAAGAAAGAGCTTGTAAATGCGGAGCTCCAGCACTTCCCTTGGAATATGAATGGTATCTGGAAGGGGCAGCTCTTACCTTGTACGAAAGCTATTCCATTCCTCTCCACTCATCTGTTGCCCATCTTTGCATCTCTTAGTTCAGCTGTACATTAACATTTGACCAAAAGTGACAAATAGAGCACTATGCACAGACCTTTTGTGGGTTTGAGACTGATCTTTAACTGCTCTTCAAGATAATTTAGTACATTTTACGTTAACTTTGTTGTATTACATGATCACAATTTTCACCGCCCTAGCCCCCACTAAGTTATACAGCATTAATTGCTATTCTGCATACAGAAATACTTCTCATAAGACTTTACACCTTTAGGAGAGCCATCCATCTGCCTTATCTAGAGACTTATTTACTGTTTTGTAACATCAGAATTATTAAACTCAAGCCAAATAAAAACTATGTTAACATAAAATTAAAAAAGATTGCCGTTACCCGTAACTGAGATTTTTCTCCAAATATATAGAGGGCTGCTTGTCTTCTCAAGAGCTGACTTTGCAGAAAACCGCTGCTACTGTAGGAAGGGGTGTTATCCTTCCCTGCAAGTCTCGCACCAACATCAATGAACGGAGTCTGAGTGTTGATAAATCGGTTGCTTGAACGAAGACTCGCCCATACACCTTCATAAGGATGAGAAATATTTAAAACGCTCTTTGTGTGAGGCACTGGAGACCATAATTATTAAGGCATATGCTTAACGTAATTTGGAAGGTAGAGTGCTTAAACACGTCACATGCACCCCTCACAGGACACAATTAACAGCACATACTGGAAAGAAATATTTTCGTAACAAAACTTGGCGAAACCATCCTACTGCATACTGCATTGTCATGTAACCTAAAAGACTGATCAAGCTCTGCACCAGCACTTTCTATTGTAGAGAAAATAGTTGCTATGATATCAGTAATAAAATGACAAAATGAATCAGACCTTGCAAATAACGCCTTTTTAAGTGTACAGAAATGAAGTTACTAGTGTTGTTCTTTTCAGAAAGTGGGACAAAAGTTTGAAGTATTGTATGAATGAATTGTATGTATGAATGAAGTATGTCAGGTATCTTATTTTGGAAGTCTAACTATTAAGACTATTATATAATTGCTTTCTTCAAAAATGGAAATAGCATATCTTAAAATTCCCTATTACTTAGAATTCTTACGTTCTTTTCACCCTACACAATGTAATAGTATCAACCATATCACACTATAATGAAAATGTATGTGAGGATGATCAGATCAAATATTACATTTCAGGATAAAGTATCCCATGTTGACTCTTGAAATGCCAGGACGAAAATGCAGAATGCCACAAATTTCAGTTTTTAATTCTCCTTTCTAACGGACAATTAGAAATCAAAATGAATTTAAGGAAGTTCTTTTAATCGCACTGTAGCAGATGGGACAGCGGTACAGCTGTGTGAGCAGAGAGAAGGATGCCTACAAGATCACAGCCCTACAGTTCAAATCACTGCTCTGGCAGCAGGGCATGGTACAGAAATCCCAAAACTAGCAACAACATGACCTTGAAACAGTGCAGTGTGATGTGGAACCGTGGACTTGTGTCTGAAAGCAGCACAGCAGTATTTGAATGGCTTCACATCAACCTCTCAGCAGCACTTTTGGCTTGCATATCGTGCCTTGCTGCTGCAGCTGTACTGTCATTTCCAGGGAAGGAAATTTCTACAGCACACAAACATGCTATGATCTGATCATCCTTAAGTAAGTTTTGTGATTTTATCATGATAAAGCAGCAATAAATCAGATTGCTGAGGCCTGTTTAGCACTAGCAGAAGAAAAGACAAGTAGTAAACATTTTTCTGTTTCTTGTGTCTAAGTTATTAACCAGGATTTTGTGAGATCGCCTTTGTGTGTCTACTGTGAAGTACCTGAAAGGTACTGGGTTTTCAGAATGTAAACACCACTACTTGAAAAATCAAATCCTTTAAAGTGTGCTAAATTTGGCATTCAAATGGCAGTGTGAAAGTCTTTAACCCAATATGCACTAAATCAGATTATCAGAAGCGACTCTTGTCCATAAATCTGTGAAGAAAGATATCGAAAAGAGGCACCAGAAATATCTCATAGCAGGCAAAATTTAGATACTACAGGACCAACACCCCACACTCTTCAGGAAAATCCAGTAACATGCATAATTAACATTTCTTGCATAGAAGAAAAAGCTGCAGAAAATAGTAAATTCCACTGAGATAGCTCAACCAGCAAAATAATTTTATTCTATTTTTTTTAGAAGCAGGATTACATTTCGATTAAAAAAATAATTCTGCACAGTAATCCTCAACAGGGAGTTGTCTGTAGAGTTTAGCTTGTCTGCCTGTCTGGCAGCCAGTCTGAGATGTGAGCAAAGGAACTGGAGTAACGGGGAACGGCTGGCAGGAGCTCATGAATCAGTAACAGCTCCAAACAACTCCCACTTCACAGCCAGCCAGTTTTATAAACACCTCATGCAGTGGTGTGTTTAGTATAAACTTTAGTTCCAGGTCTCAACTACTGCAGATGAAATAATAAAGACTTCAGCAAGCAGAATTCACAGCAAACATTTCATAAGAGAAGTAACTTCTTGTTCATTTGGTATGAAAAATGCTGGCTCCAACACAGACTGCTGTCCCCCAAGATGACATACACAGAAATATACTTTGTAGGATTTCACAAAGGCAGCCATCACTAGCACCTACAGCACACTACAAGCAACAAAACTGGTTATAAATACATGCAGATGAACATGTTTACTAGCAATGGACAGCACGGATTAAAAGGAACAATTATGTTTCTCTTCTAATTTTGCCTAATAGCTTATTTTTTGTTAGCAGTATCTAGCATTCACTCTTTAGCATTATACTGCATTATTATGACTTCGTGATTTGATCAATTTTTCCCTGTTCACTACCATTAACAATAATTATAGAAAGAAACTAATTGACTAGGTAACAGTATTTCTTAGCTATTTTACTAAAGCAGTAGGAATACTAAATACTCTTTTCAAGAATTAATTTTTTGCTGTTTAAAATTTTCAGACAGAAAATTTTCTACGTATCACTCTGTGTTAGATCAGTGTCACTGCATCATACATTCAATGGCCAAAAAATTGCAAAATAAAACAAAAACATGACACTGAGTTAAAAAATACAAAATGTTGTTAATGCAGAATCAAGGTTGTCTGTCAGTATCACTTTAGAATGTATTAGGATATTGTAGCAGCTATGAAGATGGTAGAAAAGAATGTGCTTTTAGGACACAGAATACAGTACCTTGATGGACTCTTTCCTTAGTTGCTGATTTGGAATTTGAATGAGTGAAACATTTATCTCTGTACCCAAGCACTGGTAGATAACAGTTAAGACAGAAGGAGGAGGAATGGAATGCACATTTCAGCGAAACACATTGCAGGAGAAAAGAAAAGGGTTACTTATTAATTTCCAAAGATCTAGTACATATTGCATTTCTTTATAGTACATGATTTATCAGACAGCACAAATCTTAGTCATCACAAGACAAAACATCAATCAAGCCACAAAACCAATATAAAATGAGAAGGAAGCATCCATTTATCAGAAAGAAATAATTTTCATTGTCATTGCAATAGCTTCAAACATGTAGCACAGCCATCATGTGCTTTTCCATAATTACAATACCAAAGGAAATGCAGCAATGAAATCATTCTGCTGAATACTTTACTGAAAGCTTCTATCCAGCTGAAAGTTAGATTAATTAAAAATCCCAACCTTAATGCCTTTTATAAAAAAACTGTTTTAGTCTAGGGGCATTAAGTGCATAATCTGATGGACCTCAAAATCAGAGCAGAGTGAAAGGCGTTTGTTCTATGCACCTACAAACATTTTTAAGGGACTGTGTACAAGTATACAATTTAGAAAACATGTAATATTTACCATACAAAGAGTTTTCCTCTCCCCTTGCAAAAATTCTCATTTTCTGTGGGAGCCTTTTATGTTTATCAGTGCACATATCTTTGGCTCAAAAACCACGTCAACACAACCAAGTTCTTTTAAATCAAATATTCTGTTAAAACATGCTCAAAATGCTAATGTCACCTGCTATTAATGTAATTCTCTGAGCTGGGTCTGTATTTATTAAGTATAAATATCCTGATATTTTTTCAATAGCTGCAAATCATACTTGGAAAAATTTTTATTCTACTAAATTATACAACAATGCCAGGCAAGAAGTGCTGCTCTGTAGAGCCACACTACATTTATGAAGTAATATAAGAGGAAAAGCTATGGATTTTGAGTGAATTTGCAATTCTTATGAAAGATATCACCCAAGGTATTGCCAAAAAAAGGTCCAAGAATGAAATATAATGAAATATAGTATTATGAAATATAAGTATTTGAACAAATATTTCAGATCAAAACCAACCTGACTGGGCTTTTGGCAGATGCTTTGTTACAACCTTCCAGATAAAGTAAAAAACCACACTTGACACAGACACAAATATTCAGAAAAACTGATGAGTGTTCAGAACAATGATGATTTTAAAAAATGTGAAATATTACTCAAGCACTGGAATGTATCTTTTAACGTAAATTTTAAAAGAATGTGTATTAAAAATACATTGTCATTAGCACAAAAAAGAGAAAATGTAATTTTCAGCTGGTGTGTCATAGCTGAACCTGGCTTTTGAGCCCTGGTATGTGTGCTAATTTAAACAAGGAAAGAAAGAGTGATCTAGAATCCAAACCACAGAAATACTGCTATTGTTTTTTTGTACAGTGTAATACATAATCCATGGCTGCTTGCTACTTCACACATGAAATATAACTAGCTATGAAAAAGTAGTAAGAAACTTTGCAATAACAAATTTGAGAACACTTCTAAAGATTTCATATACTTTGTGTATTTTAGAATTTCTTTTAAAAGAATTGTGCCACCTAATCTGAAAAAAAAACAGTGTTTACTCCTCTGCAGGGAGATACTCCCTCTCTGTTACCTCTTACCCTGTCAGCTTCTCACCTTCACTAGGGCTCCCACTGTACTTGTCAAACATTCTTATGTTGCAGCAAAGTCCTCATGTAATCTGCTGAACTGTGAATAGACACCTTTCAGATATAGAGAGCAGGTGTGGCATCAATCCAGCAAGACACAAGATAACTTCTCTGCCCTCTTCCTGATTACTGCTCAAATTTAGCCAAGAGACTTTAAAGCCCAACAAAACAACACGTCTGTGACCTAATACTGCCTTGAGGCTCCTTTTTTCCTTCACTGAGTAGCAACAAACTCATCCTATCACACTTAGCACAAACTCTAATCCTAGAAACCAGCAATAGTTATTTTCAGTAATCCTTTTATCTTCAAAAGACAACTTCCATGCAGTCAACCGGCAAGCTTTGCTTTCCTTATCTGGAGCACCTCCTCTGCCCCTCAGCACCACTTCAATGTTGGCACTTTTGTCCCAACACAAGGGGATGGAATCCAACCAAACATCTGCTGTCAGCCACCCAGCATTTTCACTATTTCAGTACTAAGTCAGGCTGGGCACAGCCACCAATTTACCTTAACAACTGCAGGCACTTTCTCCCCTGCTCTCTTTGGTCCCTAATCATTTTACCTAGCCAGTTAAAATCACTGTGTCTTTTCATCTCCAGCTACAATACAACACAGTAACAAAACAGTAAGCAGGGAACACAGACAAAACTTCTATATGTGAAATACGTATACACTATGATTAATGAAGATGCACAGAATTTTCTGGTTTTTGGTGATCACCATTTCTTCTCCTGCCCTTCTCTTTCCTTCTGCTACAATTCTCAAATCACTTCTCTATACAGCTCTAAGCGTTTTCCTACCTTTTTCCTTTTCCCCTCCCTTTTGCATTCTTCCTTCTTTCATTTCCTTAATCCCATCCATCTCTTTTGGAGGTTTTTCTCTACAGAACTGTTTTATCCTTCCCCCTATAAAGCTATATGTTTTGTATAACACAGTAAGATTTAGACTGGAATAGACCTCAGCAGGCCAACATAGGTCTAACTAATTTTAGATGAGATATCAAAAAGGAAGAAAAGCAACTGTTAGATGCTTAGAAATAATTGTAAGAATAGCTTCCAGGGCTAAAAGGTAAGAAATCAAATATAAAATGTTCCCTTTTAGGAAACAGATGAATCCCTATATTAACAAACATGTATTTAAGGAATTTGGTGCACTAACTTATGCATATATTGCAGATAGAAAAATCCTAATTTCATCAGACTAGAAGTGTAAAAGTAGTGTAAAAGTATTTGGAATCCACTTAACAGAAGGAAAGGTTCTTGTAGAAATGACACTGATGAGCCCCTGTACCTAAGAATAATTATTTCCAAAGAATGCACTGCATCTCCCTACTTATTATGCCTGGCCATATAATTAACTGCTAACCTAGAGTAAAATTACTCAGATGGATTATTTGCAACTTTACGAAGCATCAGCTAAGCTTCAGCAACATATTGGAATGATCTGCAATTGGAGACTCTACAGTGTATTAAATGATAAAATAAAATACGCATTTCCAGGCCATACATTTTAGACAAATTAAAAATAAGGTTGAATCCCGAAGTATTTAGAAACATAATTCCTCATCAAGTGCTTAATTTTTCACTAATTCCAACATGAAACAAACTTCACTTCAATGTAAAGGTCTTGAACAGAAATGTCATACTTAGATAATGTTGTGGACTGAGGCTAATCTGTAATTTCTGTTTCGTTGTTTCACAGAGCAATGAATCAGTAAGAAGTATAATTATTTTTATTTCAGTAACATTTTTTATCATTTAATACTTCAAATAATAGACTTTGAGCTAGTCTTACTAACCTCCTCGAGCAAAGCTATTGGATAGATTTACATCCAAATGTCCTGGCACTACCTGCTTAAACACAGTAGACATTCTTGAAGCCCTCGTTTCAGTGCCTAAAGTCAGCCAAAAAAAGAATAGAAGATTAAAAACCTACAGTGTTAACCAGACTAACACTTAACATACCTGATAAAATGCCCTTTTCCCCACAATACAGCTAATTCTTGCCAATTTTGTACTTGAGATTTATTTTTTAAGACAAAAGTGTACATTGGCAGCAGTATGGAGGTGTTAGACACAGCTAAGCAATCAACATATTTTACAATAAATGAAGCAAAGCATGCACACTTTGGGAATGGTGTTACTTTACATGAAAAGCCACTGTCTGGCAGTATTAGGCCAATTACAACCAACTGAGTAAGACAAGACAGACACAATTTCAAGCTACATGGTCCTTTCTGACACCTTGGGTTCACCTTCACATAAACCTTATCAGGTTTCATCACAAAATAACTGAAACAAAGCATGGATTAATTTCTTCATGGTTGCACCTAGGCGTAACTCAAATAGCATATTTTGAAAAAGTTTTCCCTGCAAGAAAAGCTCTAGTGGGAAATTACATTAGAAACCCATTATGAGTATGTAACACATAAAAATGCCTATATGCCTTCCATTGCTGCTGCAGCTAAATAGTGTATCTGGTCATTTAAAATCTAAACTTGCAACTATATCTTCATTTTATGAAATAGAGCAGTATTTTGTGTTCTTTTCAATTTTGCAGTCTCTTATTCAACATGCGGTTTACAATATGCTTACTTTGCTGTAGAAGACTTGACTTTTTACTTTTGCTTCTTTATATAATGTAATTGTCGTATCTGATATTGAAAAAAAACAAACAAAAAAAACTAACTGGAAAGTTTTGGCATCTTGACATTCTGGAGAACTTTATTTTATTTGTTCCAGAATTGTAATAAATGACTAATGCCTCAAGACTGACCATCATACTCAAGTGAATTCCACCAAAAACTATGACCCACAGGTGGATGATTGTTTACTGTCAGACTAATACCAAAAATATTTTGGGAAGGATTATAAACAGACTTTACATACAGAAAACACATTCACTGAAGCTAAGAGTGAACAGGCTATCTGGGAAGTCTAACAATAAAGAAACAACAGAATTCATATGGGACACTGAAGTAATATTAAATCATTCTTCAGCTTAATCACAGAAAAGCTCTTTACAAACCAATTTTACCTGGAGACAGAGCAATTGTTGGGCTAACAGTGAGAGTATTACTGCCATTCATTTTGCAGTGGACGGATATCACATTCAGTAAGGCTTGTAGGTATTTCTCCTGTTCTATACTGCTTGAAGATTCTAAAGAAGCAGGAGCTAGAGGCACAAGAAGAATGGAACACATTAAAATACAAAAATACAATTTACAAATACACAGAATAGCAAAATAAAAGGCTTCTTGCGTAAAGCAGAGCATTGAAAAGGTCGTAGTTTGTCTCTCAAAGGTTCAAAAAGCTTTTCTTTTGCATGACAAAGAATGTTCAGCTGTTCATCACCTGGCTGCAGAGCAGGACTCAGCAATGTTCCCTCCCACAGAGAGCTGAACCTCTGAAACCTCACGGTCACTACTTAAAATCCACCAGTACCCAGTGATCAAAACAGTGAAAATAATGCAGCAGTATCTTCACTCTCCAAAGGAAAAGTAACATTTCCAAGTTTGTGCTACTTGTCAGCAAATTCCAGCCTTTTAAACCAACATGCAGACAACAGCAGACAGAACTGTTTCTTTGACTAAAGTAAGTTGAAACCATACTCAAGTAGCTCTTCCTCATTCCAGAAAAGGAAGGTTACTTTCCTGTACCTGGAGGTCCCTTGAGATACAGTGCCCATTCACTGAAGTTCATGTGTACCAGACACATGCACTCTGCTGTATTTAGAGACATCAATGGACCCTATCCACATGTCCTTCAGGTACCCTATCCCCAGAATGTCACCATTTCAATGGATTACAGAAGAGAGGAAAGTGGATGGACAGGGCGTGCACACCTGGATTATACACCTTAAGGGGTCTCCAATGAGGAAAAGTAATACTCCTGTTCCCCAGTGACAGTCCACCTGCTCCTCCACCAGCTCACCAGCAGGTAACTTCAGGAAGTGTCTTCCCACATGTTTGGGTAACTTGTAGGAGGGGGTATGCACTGTTGAGAGCACCACAATTCCTTCTGTGAAAGCCCCTGAATAATCCTTTACAAGAATGTTGTTTCAGATGACCATAGATCTCGGAAACAGAATCGTTCTCCAGTTGTTACCAATGTTCCTTAATTTGCTGGAGACATGGAAAAGGACCACTTCAGAGAGAGAGAAGTGACTCCAAAAGACTGGATGAAAGCAAAGCCAGAGAGGAAACAGAGTTCAAAAACAGAGGTCAGAGAAAGAAAAAGCAAGATGAGAAGATATGATGCTTTGAGAAAGTACTGATGTTAAGCAGACAGTCCACTTAAGACCATCTTAAAACTTCAGAAACCATTAGCACACAGAACCAAGGGAAAAAACCCTTGAAAATAAGAAAAATATATAAAAAAACCCCCTATACCCATTATGCCCAGGCACAAGGACTTCAAAAGAAGGAAAGGAGATGAAGGTCAGGTTTTGTGCCATTCTCCAATGACCAAAAAAGTGTCCAGTATCAGTAAGTCAGGGTTTTTTTCAAATGACAAACAAAATTTTTGGAATTCTTGTTTATTGCAGACACCTCTGGACTTACTAAAGGACAAAAATTTCATAGCTGCTTAAACAGAATTTGGTATCTTGACCGCAAGAGCCAAAATTTGTAATAAGAGATAGAGTCAAAGAATTTGATTAAGCACATTTTGACAAACCACCATGGTAACTTGAAAATCATTTTCTCCTATGATGATCCAATCATACTCTATGCTGGAGACTAATAGACAGTAACCTAATTAGCTGGAGGTGGCAAAAGAAATTTCATGATAGCCCTGTTAAAATTAGTGTCTGAATTGAAAATACACTTAGGAAGTGATTAGATAATGTACATGCTGTTTCTGCCTAACCAAGTGGAAACAGCCTGGAGAGGAACATTATTTTCTCTTCAACTCGTAAGTCTGGAATGATCTCTGGGTCTCCTAGTTCTTGAAACAATGCCACAAAAAGTCAATTTAGGTCTGAACAATTAGTTAAGTGAAAGGAAATGAAATGTCTAAATGAAAGGATAACGTCTATACCACTTGTACGTACAAGGTTTTCTTCACTGAAGAGTATTGCATGTGTTTTAGGAAAAAGATTTAGAAGACAAACAGCTTGACTTATATTATGAAAGTCTGTCATTGAACTAGGCAGATATCAGAATTAAAGACTGAGGCCAAAAGTGTCCTTGTGAAAGATCAGAGATGGAAAATTTGCCCTTCATCCTTACCACCAGTCATCCCATCCCACAGTGCTTACCAGCAGTACAAAGACATGAAAGACTACAGGTGACTCAAAAGCATGAACCCCTGACTGCACAGGTGAACTGGGTTTTCTGTAAAATGACTAATCTTTCAAGTATTCTATCATGAAGGTTATTACAGCAAAATGGATTTAAGCATTTTCCATTTTCCAGGAAAGAAATGCATTGCTTAGCAATGCACTAAGATTGCCTCACTGCTAATATGTGCTCTGTTATGCCTGGTTGCAGGTTGCTCCTAATCCAGTCAATAATCCAGCCTGTTCCAAGATAACTGTTCTCTTGGATAGTGTTACTACATACAAGAAACATAAACGATCTTCCTACAGGGCAGTTGATCAAGACATTATAATTCAGGTGTAGAATGTTCAGAACAACATTAGAAGTTTAGAACTACAATGCTCTGCAAGGGAATTCCCAGAAAGGTCAAAGTGTATTTCAGAAACCAACTTTCATGTATCAAAGCAACTTTTCAAAAGACCTGTATACCATCTCATACTCAAACATCTGTTAATAATACTTTTAAATACAATTCTGTTGCGCATGTAGTTCAGTTCCAGACAGAAATTCAGTGCTGTGCATAATTTCTCTAAAAATTCTGTGCTTCTTATATAACACATTGATCTCCAACTACGCTTTGAAAACTTAAGCTTAGCACATCACAAAACAGGAAATCACAAAAATGTTCCCTGAATTCCAGCAGGTCCTCTTTGTTTCTGTGTATCAATCCAGATAAAAATCAACCCTAATAAAAATCTACTCCTATGAAATCTCTGCTTAGGTATGAATCTGTCAGTTTGAATTTAACTTCAGATTATCGTTGCCCTCTCAGCTTGCATCATAATGCTTTTTTCAATATAAACTTTCCTTCATTGTACACAACTCCTACTGAGGAAAAACATGCACCTGTGTATAACTGCCTTTGTTGATCACTTTTGTTTCACCAAGCTCCAACTTCATGATGAATAAAATAATTATCCTATAAATATTTTCCATTTTCCTTTCAGTAGATTCCTGAGGAGACCCTCCATTTTTTTCCATGTTTGAAAACAAACAGTAACTCCAGAAGTGAGGATCTGTCAGATGTAGTTACTGTCAACCAGTTTATCTGCCTAATATTCTGCTGGAAGTGTGGCAATGGCGATAGAAAAGTCCATAAAAAATTTAAAAAAGAAATCACCTACAAAAGCAAGAAGATCATACACAGGAAACACATTTTATTGGGTCAGGCTTTGAAGGTCTTGTTTTGGAAGGTTCTCCTACTCCCATGCACATAGAAATGATAGCTACTACAGAAAACATGGAAGTGTTTGTCTTTATATAATTTCAAGACTATTCTTGCACATTTTTTTTTCAATTTATATTCTATCTATACCAGGTTAAAGATCCTAGTCAGTATTTCAGCTATGACAGCTGGTTTTAAATCAGTGAAAGACTAACATTTGAATGCTTAGGATTCACACCACAAGCCTGTGGAAGAACTGGTGTAGCCATTAGCTTTGGCAGCTGCTGTGTTAACTACTGGTAGTACTGATACATTTCATTAATCCTTTCAACAAAAATACATTCTATACATTTCAATTCACTACCTTGCTCACCACTCCAAATAAAAATGCCCCCACAAGACACTGAAGAGGTACACTGAATCCATGTTACAGCAATGAATATTCAGCAGATAATTAATGATTCACAAATTACTGTTAAAAGCCAGTCCAGACGCTGTCTAATGTAAAAAGCATTTTTCTAATAGCTCTGAAATCATGAGATTTTAAAGGTGCATTTGACACAGATACAAAACCTCATTATGACTGACGTAAACCGCTCTTCACAAGTACGAAAAATGTGGTTTTCATAAAGACACTCTGTATTATGAAAGATTTATGAAAAATTCAGGAGACCTATGTAGAAAATATTTAAATCATGTAATCTTAAAATTACTTTTATGTGACTTGCACATACGTGTACAGTATGCTCGTTATAGGTTTTGAAAAATTCTATAGAATAAAACTTAGTAAAGCCAGGCCTTTTAATTATGCTTTAATGATTATTGAAGAGAAACGTAAACATTAACAGGACAGAGGAATTCCTTTGCTCCCTTAATGAGTTCCTGGTATTCCAATTCTACCTCACATCTCCTTTTTCTCAAAAAAGAAAAATTCTGGCCTCATCCTTGGGTAATTTCTCAAAAACTATCGGTTTTAATAAAGAAAATACTGACTCTCATTCTTGGCATGAAATTAACTCTGAAAAAAAATTATCAGCATATGACATGGAAATCCAGGCAGTCATAATAAATACCCTAAACACTGCCTATGAATAATGAAACTCAAATAATGTTCTTTCCAAAATTAATTATATTCTGAAAAACCAACTATTCTGATAAATCTTGTGTTGGTCCAGCCTTGATCACATGAAGGAAGAGATTTACTTAATGCAAAGACTCCAACTAGAATCTTTCAAGTCTATGTTTTATAAAAGAAAGAAATTAAGCTAGTATTACAATGAAAAACATGAGAAAAATCAAACAGACAATGATATCTATCGTATTTTATGTAGTCCTCTATTAAAAGGGACACCATAAACTCATTACATAAACCAGAGCAACAGAAAAAGGTAATTTAAGGGAAACAGGAGAAGTTTGCATTGTACTTAAGAGATATCAGATTTTACTGAAGCCTTTTGGTATGTCTATAATCTCCATCCAAATTATTCACTGACATTTTTAAACCACTTTCATACCATTCAGGATCTGCTTCTTGACATACAGTAATGGATAATATCTGATAACCACTCATATCCCAAGGCTTTTGATTCAATTGAGTCACTGAATTCCTCTAGGAAAGTAAGTATTTCCCCGCAGAATTCCTTGTAGAGAAAGCCTAGCTGCATCAACTCACCTGCAGGATGTGTGTTTTGGGATTTGAAGAGGCCCACAACACTTTTCCCATGAAAGCCCCCCGACCTTAGCAGAAGAGTGCTGTTTTTAGTGTTCTTCCAACAGACCACGGGCAGGCGGTTGTGCCGGTAACAGCGAGCCACTCTCTGCAGGCTGCTGTCCTGCACAGACTGGGGGACCACCAGCAGCCCAGGGTAACTGCACAGACAAGAAGGAGGAAAAAAAAAACCTGAACAACAATTCCACTTGCTCAAGGACGAACAAAAAACCCCAAACCAACTCAAAATGACAAGCTGAAAATACATCTTAATGAAAAGACGCCTTAACTGTTGGAATTATTTTTATTTACTAAGTAATTTTTAGTTCAATCCCAGCAAATACATCAGTTTGTATAGAAAACTGCATTTTAAACAGAACTTGAATTATGAAAAAATTGCAAGACTATCACTACTAGTCACTTTTTATTTAAGGTTACATTTTATTTGGCAGTATTTTTCTTTTTAGTGTATCTCTTATCTGCCACTGTAATTTTTAAGCATGACAGAAAACAGAATTTTGAGGCATGCAAATGATGCAGTAGTTTTGTTTTGACACTTGCATATGAAATATGAGAATTGAAAGGAAAGAATGTTAGATTGCCTAAAGTATCACAATGAAAACAATAGTTTTTGGTTTATGGCAAAATACATTTCAATTTTACAGTCAGATTCCTTGGAACACTGCTTGAAACTGTTTGTGTAGTTTTAAAAACACTCCAATACAAGGAGAGATTATGAAATTCACTGATATAATACCTTTAAAGGTGGAAACCCCAGCAAGACTGTAGTTGTGTTCATGTTAATGAAAGAAGGATTCAAGGAATATGAAATATTATTTTCTATCTCCTCAAAAAAAAAAATCAGTGTAAGTGCCAATTTCATATATTAAGAGAAACTAAGATGAGACACAGGGCACAGTTACTTCTTACTAAACAAGTTTGTTCCTCTTCTGTGTATATTAATACACTGTTCCTGTAAATTCAGTTCTTTAACATTTGTTGAAATGCACTCAAGACAAAATAAATGTACGTGATATTTATAGTCAAACTTCTTAAAACGCAGTAACCAAACTAATGTAGCAGTAGATTAGTATTTATATCCTGAGATTTTTAATCTGATCAGATATTAATTACCTTTAAAAAAACCACAAACCTACAGAATATTAAAACCCAGTGGTTTTAGGAGAGGAAAGAGTTGTCTCCACAACATTCAATGCCTAATGAAATTGAATAGATTTAATGAGTTCATCTGTGTTGTACTCCATGGTGATTAAACAAAAACAGAACTTTAGGTAAGTCATAAAACAAGAAAGGATCTAGCATTTTCCTTGTGTGTCCTTCTTCCATGAAGAACTGGTGATTCCACTGTCCATAATGAAAGCAATGACTAGTCAAAACCGGTTTTGGAGAACGCAAATGTCTTCTGATATGACTCATGCAGATATGCTTTTGCATTAAAAAGAATGTTTGTGGGCCATGGTAGTAAATTACATCAGCTCATCAGCTTTCACCACAAAAAGAGGAGTTAGTAATGTTCATGTGCTAAAACACAGAACGTGACTTCCAGCACATGACAAACTTTGAAAGCAGATACTTTCATGACTTTAATTCTAACATATATTTTTTAATTTGAAGAAAATATTTACTTATAATCCTTTCCGGGGCTTTGCTTTTTTATTTAGGAACAGATTTTAAACGCCACTATATTTACAACTATACAAATATACAGATATGTGTCTCTACTTTCAACTCCTTAACTGCGTTGGTAAACTCACCTCCTGCACAGTGAATACATCCTATTCAGAGCAGTTATTCTTAAGTATTCTGTTTTTGATCGAGAAGAGTTATTGCTGATGGTGCCCAGGCCCAAACGCTGGTAGTCTCTGAAACAGGCTCTTTCTACTAATTGCTCCATTGTCGATTTTTCTGATGCCTTCAGGGTGCCGCCCGTGTGCATCTCGCTGTCGTCTGAAACTGAAGTTAAAAATCCTGAGGAGCTGGCGACTGGGGAGGCCAGCAACTACACAGAAAGCAATGCTACTTTCTTCTGAACAAAATATTATTCTGTCTTACCCTCGGTGACAAGTGGCAAGAACTAACACATACAAATCACAGTTTATAAAATTCATAAACAATAAAATAGCATCTTAGTCAGGAAACCTGACTATATCGCGCTTGTGATGGGCATGGCTGACATCTCTCTTGCTAAAATCCTGGAAAAAGTCATCTCACATATTCATTTGAACTGAAGACAGATAATCTTTTCTTTATGAATTTACAAATTCTTTAATTCTTAAAGAATGAATTCTTTACAAATTCATTCAAGATAAAAATGGATTGCACAATTATTTTTTTTTTAAACTATCTTGAAAAGAGGTATGATCTCTCAAAGGCTTAAAAAAGTGTTTCAGTGTTTTAATTTCACAACAGATGACTGTTGGTTTCTTATGTCTCCGTTTCAGCGTCAAACAGCAGCTTCCTTCAGCCGTGCACATCAGCTGCATTTTCCAAAGCAGAAACACCTTTAACCATGAGAGACAAAAAACTATGTCACAAGTTCAAACTCCTCTGAAATTCAAGTCAAGCAAGGTCTTTGTACAAAACCTGCCACCTGCCTGTTAGTGACACTTTTCAGCTATTTCCAAATACTTCTGAAAGCAGATTTACTGCTCACAGCACATATCAGTTACTTGCTACCACCTCAAGCACTGAAATATGTGCTTCTGAGAAGCACTGTTTCAGGAATGATGCCCTGGAAAGTATATAAGGATTTAAATTTAAGACAGCACTTCATAACACTTGAAATGAAAATTATTAAAAAACCCCAAAAATTATGATATAATTAAAATTTACTGGCAGTAGACAACATTCAGAATTTACAGTAGTATCTATACAATTTTTTTTCTGTGCATCTCAGCATAAAAGCTGAATGAGTCATGTTTTTTGCCCTTTCAGTTCATCAAACAAAATCAAAAATTCTCTATTTGATCTAAATAACAGAGTTTAATACCGTGGATATCTCATCTTTTTTCTGTGTTTTCATATTTGTCACGGTAAGAAAGAAGTTACACAACATTTAAAGTATAAAGTGTACTAATGAGAAACAAAATTAAATGGGTTTTAGAAATCATTTTATTTTTGGTCACAGAGAAACTTGGTATTTTACAGATTTCAATGGAAAGCTATAACTGACTCAGGTAAGATGAGGTAGCATTTTTTGAAATACTTTTTTCTAAATGTACTTTTCTCTCATGAAAGCAAGTGATCAGAGTTTGCAAAACATTTTCCTGTGCATAAAAAGCTAGAGATAAGAGCTCATATCAATGTCCTTAACCTGGACAGACAACAAAATATCTTCAACATGATTTATTTGATTTTGACAAGACGAGGGATAAACCCTCTATTTTACTGTTTGTGAGATATGACTATTTACAAAAGCAGGTTTTGCAGTCTCCTGTTTTATTGAACACACCAGTATGATCACCTATAGGAAATAGAATTTAGTAGTGATTTAGAGATTATAAACTCTGAAAATAAAATGATGAGGAGGAATTGGAGGGAAGTTCAGTGTTCACTGACAACAAATAATAACTACAGTGTCCAGTTTTGGAAATCACATTGCAAGTTACATGTGGACCAGTTATAGAAGTCTGAGAAAAGAGCAATGAAGATGATCATAAGTCTATCAAGACTAATAAACAAAGAACTGAAAGAAAGAACTGTGGATATTTAACATCCAAAAAAGGACAGAGAAATATTACAATAAGCCATAAATACATTAAACTGCAATCAGAAGGAAGGAATTAATCTCTTCTATATGTATACAGAGGCAGAGTAAGAAACAAAGGCTTTAAACTGCAGCAAGATGATGCTTAGTCCTGAACATCAGATAGTTGCTTGTTTTTCTCCAGCATGAAAGATGGTTGTATGATCTGCCTAGAGTTGTGAAATGTTCATCTTTGAAAACTTCGAAGAAAAAGTTAGGTAAACACCTACAAGGAACAGTTTACATATGTCACTCTAGCCCTGGGGCAGAGAGATGGACTAGCTGACCTCTTGAAGTTCCTTCCAACCCTACCTTTAACATTTCTTTTTTAAGACAATGCATCACCTGCTGCAGATAGTTCCTGATTGACTCATTGTTGGTAAAGCTGCATAGTTTCCCATACTTCAGTTTTTGAGACTTGCAAACAAGTCAAAAACAAAGTCAAAACCACAGCAGTCAAGATAAAAAGGAATTGCAGTGATTACTTTCTGTGGCTATTTGTACTCTGAAGCAAAGAGTCATCACTGTTGTCAGCTGACTGATGTGCTAATGCTGCATGGAGAGAAAAGCAAACTGTTAGCCCTTGGTCACGTTACACATTCCCAGCCAAAGCAGCTGGAAAACAGCAGGCCTGAAGACTCACAATAATTTATATTTTTATATTTTTGTTAGGGGAGGAAAAAAGTGACTATTCACAAATGTTTGCATAACACCTGTGTTCATGGAAGAACACAGTTGCTTTGTGTATCAGCAATGCAAAAACTTACAATATCTTCAAGGGCAGTATGAATACACAGGTATGACTGTGCTTTGTGTCTCTGGGTGAAGAACACAAAATCAGCCCCAAATCACCCATGTACAGCCTGGAGAACTACTTCTGACCCAAAGAATCTGCAACATCAGAACACATGCTGACTCAGCCCTTAAGGAAGATGATGGAAATTCAATTAAGAAAGTACTTTTTCAGCACTGTGAAGATATCCTGTATTTTCTAAATCTTTATTTTTGCCCTTTTCTCACCACTTTATCTGGATTGAAAGAAGAAAATCAGTATTTTTCAGCTCGACTGGAATGGGTTTCTTCCATTTCAGAGAGAACAGAGATGGTGCTTTAGTCCTTCTTTGGACAACTTTCACACATCTGCTCATAAGTCAGAGAAGTTGCCTTGCTCAATGACCAAATAGTCAAAAAGAAAATTTGGCTTTTTTGATGCTTTGAAGAAATTATCAGTGTTTTGATAAACACTTAATTATCTGAGATGCTTATGTTTTTTTAAAAAGAAAGAATGGTATGACAAAACAACACCTGTTTATGTACAGGAGAATCTGGTTCCCTCTAGTGGTTTATTATAAATTAGCAGTGGTCCAGATAAGGATATATTGACAGCAGCACATGGAAAGAAAAGAAGTCTTTTGGAGAAAGTCAAATTCCACACCATCACACAAACAGCACAAAGTGCCCAAATCCCTTTCTACCTTCTGCCCCAAATCCTTCCAACCAAAATTCTGGAAAGTGGTATATTCAGTAGCAATGCCTTCTGCTGCTTTCAGAAATCATCCTGTCAGTTCCACATCCACAAAAGCCTCCAATAATGTTTGCTCATTCTTGCATCTCACCAGTTACTGCTTCCTCATCAAAGACTAATTGCAGATATCAGGTATCTAAAGATAAATGGAGGCTACAGCGTGCTTCTGTGCTGCTTCATCTATGGTAGTATGATGTAAAAAAAATTGATCTAAAAGATACTGTATCTAAATAGTTTGGTAATTGAAAAAGAACCTCATACTTTACTATACCACTGAGTTAAGTCAACTTCCTCTTATGCCTCATCATTGCAAAAGAAAACACTCACTAAATGTACAGATTTGAAACCCTTCTCTTTCCTGTCTAGGAAGACTCTTCAATTTCATTTTGAAAACATTTCTTATTCAATAGACTGGAAAGGAAGCATAATAGGATAGACTTATTAATCAACATGGAAAACAGTATTTTACTGTTACCAGAGATATCATCATCTTCATTCCAGCCTGGGCGATTCCCTCTTTCTTCCACTATGGTGCCTGTCTTCTTCTTTAATAAATACTGGCGCCCAATTGTCATCTTCCCAGCACGTTTTGCTCCTTTCACAATGCTTTTTGAGAAGGTACTATAAATTCAAAGCAATAAAAATATTTAGAAGGATGATTCTCCCTAAGAGCATTTAGAGATTTCTATGATGAACGCAAATAAAATGTATGCAATAATTTTTCACTTAATACAAAGTCAACAATTACAAACTTCAGAAAAATGTCTTCCTATACTAATTTTAAACGACAAATTTTATTACTTTGAGATAAATGTGTCTCTATAATGTCTAATGGCAGTGAATAAGCAGATATCATCTTTCTTTAGGTATTTTTATTTTGCTAGCAATGTGATAAATCTAGAAAGTTGACAAAGTAAAGGCAGGAAAAGGTAGAAATCACCTTAAATTTTTAGGATTTCATTAATATCTTGGGATTCTACCTTCCTGTGTCAACAATGCAACAATCAACAGAGAATCACAGGAGCTACCACTCTGGAACACACTAATGATGCAGTTGGTCCAGTAAAATTAATGTATAATATAAAACTTAAAAGCGGACCCAAAGCTCAAACTCTAAATTAAAAACCACCAGAGCAAATACACAGGGTAAAACTAATTCTAATCCAGATTAGGTTGTTAACCCATAATACACAATGAATTTTGTTTCCATGTTGGCACAGGTTGCATAGCTCAAGATGCTACTTATATTTTCAAAATATAGGTATGTTTCAAAATGTAACAAGGTGCTTGTCCAAACCTACTGCATTGAGAAAGTTAGATAAATAATATAATTCCTATAGCAAGTAAACATCTGTCTCATACTAATCTACCTCTCATTCAGGAAATATAAAGAGATGCAGAACAGCAATCACTTATTTTGGCATTCCTGAAAAGTGATCTACATTTGTGCAAAGCTCTCAGCCTGTTCAATGTGTTTGACTAATACAAAACAAGAGCATCAGCAGTAAAAAAGCAGGAAGACTGTACCGGAAGGAAGTGTTCTTTTCTTTCTGTTTTGGTAAAATTATCTGTGGTGCTGTTTGCCCAGCGGCGAATGCAAAAGTGCTGAAGATGGACTGGGGATAACGGAACTTCATTAACTGTTTCTTAAATATTTCCACCACTTCGGGACTTACTTCTTCATCAAATGCTACTTTAATTAACTGCATATTAAAGACATGACATGTTAGAAAACAGCAAAAAAAAAAAATTAGAGAATTACAGAAATTAAAAGATTCTAATATACATTGGCAAAATTTTCATACTTCTGCAGTATTATGCCTATCCAGAAAATACATGTACATACATCTTATTTATTTTGAGGCATATTACACATTTTAATAATTTTTTATTTACTTTTTAAATTTATGCCCTCGTACTTAGGTATTTTCACTAAGAAGCATCTGGAATTCTCATAACATCAAATACAAAATATTTTGGTAAATCCAAGCAGTAGTGCTGGCATTAAGATGTCTGCAGCAGTTCAAATACTGGTCACACGGGACAGCTTAGCTTGAAAATATTCTGCCAGCTCTGCCCCTATACTGGGAACTAAGGTTGATAATGCACTTCAAAGACTCTCACCAAGCCAATAATTTCAGCGTTCATATGTCACATTATATTTCTATTACTTAGACAGTACAATTTTTGCCTCACCTTGCAAACTACAGAGAACTGCTCATAACAAAAATGTGAACATGAAATCTGGTCCTTAAAACTGAAATAACCTCGTGCTATTCAACACTGATCTGTCCACTTGACTAAAAATGCTATTTTGAAAAGTCTGGGGAAGAAAAGAAAATCCCATCTAATCATCCTCATCCAAAAGGAAGACAGTCAACAATTCAGGGAAAAAAAAAAAGAGACAGAAAATACGGAATCCATAAAAAGGCCCAAAAGAACTTCAAGAATGTGGAAAAAGCAAACAAAGAAATATCCTAGAGCTTTACTTTTGAGCGCATACCTAGACACCTTTTGAGTGTCTTTTGCTTGCCATCTAGAAGGTGGATTTCATCCTTGCCTTTCTAATTTTACTTGTTTTGTAAATACTTTCCAAATGACTAATAACTCTGTTGTTCTAGGACCTCCTAGAAAGGAGCTCTTCACTCTTTCAGGGTAATGCTGATCTGAAGTTTTAGAGATCAAACAGCATAACTGCACACAAAGCCATCTGAAAAATCATTATTAATAAACAAAGAGGAGGGGCTATTTCATACTGCAGTGAACTCTGGCTGTTATATAGGGAACAGAGAGTAAACTGTTTGCTGATTGTTTTTGTTCTCCTAACCTAATACAAAACTATGCTAAACAAAAGCAAAGATGATGTTTGACCTGAATCCAGCACTAAAAACTGTCTGTATTTATCACATCGTTGAAGCATGCTAACTATTCTGGTAAAAAGATTTCTGGAAAATAAGAGTCCTCTCACAAGCTCACAAGAACAACACTTTTTTGCTTATTTTATTCACTTGCATTCCTAATTTTACACTCTCGAAGAGGATATTGAAGGGTGATTAGCTAAATAATGTCCATTATTGTAAGGAATTAGTAAAATGCTGATGATCTAGGTTGTTATGATTTCAAATGTTAGAGTCATTGTTCTCAATGAAAATATACTTCTGCAGTCAGTCAACCCAACAAAGAATTTCATATCTTAAGTACTGCATTCTACTTTCAGTGCATGACATAAAATTCTTTGCTTTCAACTTTCAATCTTTTAGGGTTTGAGCACAACTAGTACCACCATCAAGAGGAAGAATTCAGAGAAGACTTCAGGATTCCTAATTCTTAGAAGTCCATCTCTGTCTATTGCCCTGCAGTACATGCTTCGGTTGAACTCACTGAGGAGTATTCCACAGATGGAAAAATTCCAGGATCTGTGCCAGTCACATAGACTGGTTCTGGCCAAGGGTCATCTTTACGCTACTCTAAAGATTCCTGGAAGTGCAGCCTCCATGTGTGACATACCATGACTTTCTGTCATGGATTTTAACAGAAAGCTGGTAAAGTGTCAAGTGTTGAGAAGAAAGCAATACTTAAAGCTTTTCCATATTCATTCCATGTAGCTGAAGGAGAGGGAAAGCATGTTGCCATTGGTCTGCCTAGGCCTCTGGTTACATGAATATGTTCTGGACCCAAAGCAGCCCTTACTGGACCCAAAACAGGTGAGGAAAGCAGTGAAAAAAATCCAGTGTGAAAATGGTAACCCTCTGTATATACCAACTGGGCCCAGAAAGGCCAGGGTTTCTATGAGGACTGAATTCTCTGCTGACTTTACAGAGCAGAAAACTGGACTCTTCACAAAGAGCAGGACATAGAGCATCTCTTAAGTATATTGAGCTGACTGTGCAGCCACACAAATTTTTACAAAACTTCCTTTTACCTGAAAGGTAGCTGAACTGATCTGCAGTCCTTCCTGCATACTCTGCTGCAGCTGGTTCTGGATACTGATCTTCTTCTCCTTCGTAACAGATGCAATAGGAAAGCTCCGGATCACCGTCTGCTCTCCAACTGGGAACCACAACGCACAGACACGTGTCAGAGCACAGAGTCAGACCTGCTCTGGTCACGTTGTAATTTGAATAGATAGGAATGAGTAAGTACAAAGCAACATGAACATAACAGCAGAGAGTTCATTTCAGGCAAAATACCTGAAAGGGTGGTAAATTTCTAAAGCATTGTTTGTAATCTGAATTTCTGCTTAATTTCACCAGGGATGATTAGAAAAATAGTCTCCTTCCTTCTGAGTCTTTCTACACGATGGAAGTGCACCCCCAAAATGTAGGTTGGTAGAGGGTAAAGAAACAACTTCCAGCTTATTCAAATGTCATATTGCATCGTACAACTTATAAACGAGAGATACTATACATCGATATCTTTACACATGATCACAAACTTTGCACAATAAATTTACACTTCTGAACTACAATCAGATGTCATAGAAATTGCAGATGTCAAAACATGAAAAGTTATCATCTAGAAAAGCTATTTTCGTTACATATTAAGAAAATACTGCATTTACAAGCCATAATTTTAGTAGAGTACTAACACATGAATACTTTTCCTTTAACTTGCTTCCAGTGTCTGAAAAAAAAAAAATTTATGGGAACCTAAGGAGTAGTGGAAGCTGCAGATCTTACATGGAGTCCATGTTGTCTCTTAGGGGTGAAGTAGCTTACAAACATTGCTCTGCAATATTAAACAAACTTTACAGGTGGAACAGAGATGTAAAGATACCAAGTATTTTGTCCATTCTAAAGTCTATGAAAATTACTAAGGTATGATCAGGAACGTTCCTGTTTTCTGTCTCCAGTTTTAGGTAGTCCATAAAAGCCCATGATGCCATGTGACAGCTACTGAAGTTTCCTTTAAGACATGTATATATGATTTTATATTAAAAATTACTGAAGACAGAACTCTAAATATCTACCAATACACAGGAATAAATAAACCTTTAGCATCTGAAGAAGGAAGCTGCAGTTAAGTGCAAAATCAAAATCAATCATTGTCATATTCAGTGACAAAAGCTTGTATTAAGAGATTATTTTCATCCAACAAACATGAAAAATTATACTGAGAGGTATGTGCATTTTGATGTTGATGCTTGAATAGGTGGAAGACCAGCTCAAAATTCTGCCTATCCTGAAGGATCCCAATTATAACTGTTTGGATTTTCTTACCCAGCTGATCATGAGGGGTGCCTTTAAATATAATTCTGTAAGTGGTAAGGAACAAAGCTCCTTCAGCAGGGAGGATATGAGGACCTCCAAGCAGTCCTCCTGTAGCTTCCTCTCTGCCATCAGGATCCAGTAGCACACGGAGACCTTCACAAACAAATTCTTCTCCTGGCAGTAAAGTTGGTCGTAGAATTTTGGGCTGATGCAAAGAAATGAAATGTGTAAGTGTAATGGCAATATCAGTGTCATACCTCCGCCTAGTTACAATATTTGGTTTTAAAAGCTTCAAAACAAAATTATTATTATGAGACTGAGTCCAAGAGATGGAGTTTGGACTTAAATAAGAGAAATGGGTCTCAAAAAGCAGTGGGCATGCAATAGCTTGTTTATGATCAGAGGTTTGGCTCTAGTAGTTTCATATTTCATGAGACCAAAGCCAAGTACTTTATTTATCACCGCTGGAAATTTTCTTTTAATGTTTTGATGTTTCCTCCTAACATTATGAGAGGAAAAAAAGATTACTAAACTGCATGATTCTAATACTTGTAAGAAATACAAATATGTTTCATAATACTTGCCTTCTGTATCGGTGGAAGCCGCCTACTCTCACGATGGACAGCCTCCAGAGTCTCTATGTGCATTGCTACAATGCCTGGAAAGCAATAAGACCATAAGTGAAGTCTCACACAACGTTAAAAAACCAGCTTTAATCTAATTAAAGCTCTGATACTCTGAAATTCTCAAATTTAAACAACATGGGAATAATTATCTAAAATTCAACAGCAATTGCAGCCTGGAAAAGAAATCTAACCTACTGACATAACTGAAAGTAACTGAAACTAAAAAGTGCCCTTGTCTCACTAGGAAAAAAAAAAAAAAAAATTATAAACTACCTTTTTGACACAATTCCTACCTGGTATCATGCAATGCAGCCCCTTGATGTGATCCTGGGTAACTCCACTTTCTGTGCAGACCTTGTCAATAAACCTGGTGATGAAGCGCACAACTGCATTCGCAACGTCGTTGTTCTCCGAGTCCTCAAATCCACTCTCAGTGTCGTAACTCTCTGCAACACTGCCTGCAATACTAGAGGCATAAATAAAAGCAATGTCAGGTGTGAAAAATTTGGTAGTTCATGCACACATGGTACCTGGCAAGACAAAGACAAGCTGTGGGGTTTTTCTCTAGTTACAATTCACAAACCTTGCTAAAAGCATATGGTGGTACCACAAGTACTTTCACTGCATTAACACTGTCAAAACTTCATGGATGATGACAGAGGAGAACTTTCCCTCCATGAGCCCGGTGCAGAGAGGCCCACAAGAGAAAAGAGCTTTTTGGAAGTGAGCTCTGTGTCTTCTCTTCATAAAGTCAAGTACAGTATTTACAACCCATGGTAAACAAATATCCAGTTATACAGAGAAAGGTACATTAAAGGCATATTTTGGTTGCAGAGCAAAGGAATCAAAATCTAAACAGACATAGGAAAAGCTTTTTGTGCATCAGGTAAGCAAGCAAGTCAGTGGTAGAGGTACTTTGAACATTTAAAAATGCCTCCCATAATAATACTAAGGGTCAGATTCATCGATTGCGACATACACCACAACCACACACAACTCACAGGCATACTGAGCATGAGATTAGGGGTGTTTAGTCAGCAGAAATCAGTAACTCCATGGAGAGTTTTGCCCTGATAGCCTTTTACTTGATATCAGGGTTTTCACATGGTGTTCTATGATTTTATCAGGTGGGAATTTTGTACAGATAGGTGATAATGAAGCCAACAGAGAGGGAGGGAGGCTTGTTATGAAATGTCCTGGATTTGCATGCTAGGGAACATAACTGATGTTATACTCCTCCTGCTTTCTTAGTAATTTAACCTTTGCCATTGTGGTTTAGCCCTCTTGCTTTTTGTGGCCTCAATGCCTCTCCTCCTTGCAGCTGTTCCACAGAAATTGTGATTTTATGGATGCTATACAAATGATTTCTGGATTTTAGGTTCATACACAGTTTTCTTTTTCAAGTTACATAAAAACTAACAGAGTGGTTTTGGGGTTGCTGTTTTCTTTCTCACCATACCCTGTGTTTGTCTTCAACATCAATACAACTTTTATGTTCCTTTAAATGGTGGTAAATTACCCTGGATTAAGTTCAGTTATTCAAGAGGAATAACTTCTGCTTTCCTCTAATTAATAAACTTGAAAAGAAGTGAAGATACTGAAATAGTCTGGTATTTAGAATAAGCCCTGAAAGCTAGGATCACTCTGCAAACTGTGGCCCCTCCCGACTGACGAGCGCTGACCTTGCACACCCACCTGTTTGTGACAATGCTGTTGCTTCCGCTCTCCCAGTCACCAGTGGCTGAAGTCCTCAGCAACTTGTTCTTACTCGTGTCCAGTGGTACCAGCAGATAGACCATGAGGTTGGCAAAATGAATTGCCTGGCTGAAAACTGTGCTCTCCTCATTCTGGACTAGCTCCTGCTGCGTCTGTTTGTTAAGAGTCGGCCACAGTCGCAACTGCTCGGCAGCCAGGTCCATTGCTGTCTTATCCTGGTCTGGGCTGGCAGAATTTTTCTCCTAGAAGACACACAGAAAGAAATATAAAGAGATACAAAGAAGAAATAATAAAGCTTTAACTTAAAAAACCTAACGTTTAGTCAACACTTTGTTTAATAAATTTCTTACTAAAATTCCTCAGTTATTTAAATCATATATTCATTTAGAAAAGAAAAGCAAATAACTACACTCAGTAGGGTTTAAAGAGAGTTATAATTACAGAAACTGAGCTTTGAAAGTGGTTTGCTGAAATATACAAGTAGCACAATGTAGACAGATCTAAATAATGTAATTTCTTTTGAGAGCTCTTCTATGTCATACAATGTTCCCTGCTTCTTCAGAGTGGTTTACTGACTTTAATATAGCTCCCCTCCTTAGCTTATCCACTTAGCTCACATATGAACAAGCATAAATCAGACTGAGAAACAACATGCAGCTCATTGCCTGATCCAGGGGATATTCTCCAAATTCCTAGGACACTCAGGTGAGAGAAGCTTTTCTATAAATAGTTTCCAGGCCAGCTGAAACATTCATGTTTTAATATGTTGAAGTCCAACTCTAGCATTAGCTTGAAGCAAACTAGGTAGATGGCACACAATCAAACTACAGTAAAGGAATCTGGCAGCCAATATTAGTGACCTAATCCCTGATGTTAAATTAATTAAGGACTAGATATCTTGCAAATGCTTTTTCCGAACTAAGTTGAGCTAATTTTCCATATAAACACATGTGAAGGTTAAAGGAGATGTTTTCCTGTAAGTGCTACTGTTCTT
>JAWWES010000168.1:10134634-10152565 GCA_035583135.1 Lophotriccus pileatus | reverse complement strand
GCATCCCATCATACTACTCTCAGGAAAAACATACCCTTTAGAGTGTGGAAAATTCTACAAAAGCTGCTTCTTTGAAAATCATCAATGCAACATCAGATTACAATGCTTTGCAAATAAATGTACTTTTTTATTATTTCTCACATTATTGCAGGCTGCGTAACACGGGGAAAATGAAAGAAAAATACATAGAATAACTTCACTCTTTGTAACTTAGGAGACAATTAAAATGTGAATAAAAATACTACTTTAAAATTTATTTTAATATATTCTCCTACCTTTTGTTTTAACTGTATTGCATGGTTGTCATCTTTGGCTGTAAGGTAAAGGGCACGAACTTGATTTTGCACGTTGCTGTAAAAGGTTGTTTCCCAAAACTGTTGGTTAGTCCAGATAGGATGATCCTGTACACAGGTGTAAGCAAACTGACTAACTCCAGGTGCTAATTTCTGAAAGTAAAAAATGTGCAAAGTTAACAAATTAGTCCGATTTTTTACTTTCTTTCAAAGGTTATGACTTGAGTACTGAAATATAAATACTTATTTTTTAATATATATATATACACATATACATAAAATTAGTTGTACAGACTGAAATATGCCACCGAGTTCTTCCAAAAAACTTCATTTGTTGCAACAGCAGAAGATTAGATAAATTGTTATCTTCAGTGTTATTTACTGTACTCCATGACCCAAATCCAGCTTCTGCAAGTGTGCTAAATTGGGTATGTTCTTTGAAGTCACAAGGGTCTGGATCACTGTAAGGTCTCAAACAAACCCAGGATTGTTACAGCATTAGTCATTATGAATGAACCATTTTTTTCAAGTAGATCTATTTATTTAGGTTGCACTGGTCTCCCAGTGAGTTGTTTAATATTCTTGATAACCACATACAATGAAAGGAAATTTATTTCAGTGATCTGGATCATGAAGAATGAAATCCTTTATCATACATTCTTACTTTTTGAAAAAAGAAGGCCACCAAAAAAAAAAAATCCATGTTGTATACTGCACGTAGCAAAGAAAGAGGTAATCCAAATATCTGCTTTGATTATTTCTGCAGCAGAACTGAAGAATAAAGTATATTACTGGGTGCCTCATTTAATGACTTTCACTCACAATATTACTCATATCTGAAATACACACTATATCTAGAACTTAAATTTCATTTTGGTGATTATGTTGTAAACCACTTTCCTGGAGAGCATGACTACTCCTCAATTTTGTATTTGTAATTGTACAACTGTTCACAACAGCCAGTACACATAAAAGTCTCTTAGCAGGCACTTGGGCATCCAAATGGAAGGCTAGGAAATTACAACTGAAAATTTTAAGAGGCTGGTTTACAGATTTCTGGTTTTGCAATTCTTCAAACTGTGTTTTCCACACTATGCTCTTCCAAGTACATCATGAACTAAAAGTCCTGATCATGTGCCATGTATTCATTCCTTATCAGAGGACCTTATTCAAAGGTCCTTTCAAACTGTATGTTGAGAAAATGCTATGTGACATGCTAATAAAATTTACCCAATCAATATGCCTCCTTATGCCCGACCATCAAAAAGTGAGCAATAATTTTTTTTTATTTAATCATGCAGAATAACACCAAAATTCCTTGGTTAACTGTTACGAAATCTAAACGTGTAGAAGAATCAAATTATATTAAATGTGATTTTGTTTATTCAATACAGATTGAAAGAGAAGATAGCTGGTTTGTTTAACAGATGCCCAAGTTTCAGTTGTGGTGATGTTTTATGGCAGCTCACAGGAAACAACAACTGATCACACAGTAACAGCTCCCACACCTCATCCAGCTGTTAAATCACGGAACAGGCCTGCACAAACACTACAGATCTCTGTAGTGACTGCTGAACATCCCTTAAAAAAACCTAAGGCATACAAAATAAACGCTCATATTTTTATATATAAAATTATATAAATATTATTTAATTATCTTATGTACTACATATAATATATATAATTGTATATATATAAAATACACTATGTCAGGCCAATTAGCAGGACAACTAACTGTACATGAAAATGAGTCTTTGAATATTAAAAAAAAAAGAGAAAATGTTACAAATATAAAGGAGGACTACCTCTTTCCTCCTCTAAAGCCACCTCCTTCACAGCAATCTTACTTCTGTGAGAGCAGTACACATTGTGCATCTTTCACTGTTAGAGGATGTGTATAATGGCAGCTCAAAATGGCCTCATTAGTTCAGCTGTGGTAATTACCACAGGCCCCACAGAATGGATTTGGCCTTATCATTCACTTAATTAAAAATCCATATGCACAAAAACCTGTGTTACAGAGGAATGGGGATCATGGGTAAAGTGTGGAATATAAGTACGGACAACATAACTCGAAAGCCATATCATGACTTTTACTTTGATTTATGCTTTGTTTTTTTCACTGGAAGTAATTCCCAGTCACAACGGATCTGCAAAAAGGGAGTATGATGTGTCAGGAAAAGGGGAAAGGAAAAAAAAGGGGGAGTTGGTAGCTAGCTCGTGCCAATTTGTGTAGCAAATACCTCACAAAGGAGAGAATTGACTATCAACCTCTTCATTTGCCTTTGATGCCTCAGCCCAAATCAGGCAATTGTGTAAAGCAGGTAAAGATACAAACCCAAAAGAAAGTTCAAGCTCAAAAGTCTGGGTCCACAGTAACAGTGTTGCAGATATAAAAATGAAATAAACAATTTTGACATGGGGACAAACGTGACAGGAAAGCTGAGGGGCTCTTAGATGCTCTTCCTGTGCTCATAATTTAAAACCATGAAAACCCATTTCAATAGATAATTTTTAAACAATGGAGACTTATGTTCAAATATAACAACATAAATCAACACTGATAATAAGTCCTAGATAAACTAAAAACAGTTTGTTTAAGGAAGGATGAAAAAAACCCACATCAAAAAGTTCAGTGATCATAAATGTTATCCTTCTCATCACCTGCATGTGATGAAACATGGCAAAACCTGATACTGGCCAGAGCACAGAATCAAAATCAGGACTTTTAGTTCCTGGCTCTGCCAGTTATTTTGAGCAAAATCACTTTGGATTCTCAGTTTGTTTCAGTTAGTTTGTCTGTAAAAAAGGAATACAAATACCAGCCTCAAGAAGCACACTGTTGTTCCATGGACTTAAAATACTCTTGGTACAAATATATATGCATTCCATAAAGCTTGCAGTGTCCATATTCTCTACCCTGGGAGTGCTTAGTCAGCCCATTTGAGCAGAATGGAAGCTAATCTAACACATCAAAAGGACCCCAATGTTTACTGTTGTATTCAAAACAATGTGGCTCAGAATTTCTCCAATTTAATTAAAACAGTAGTTTGGGGTTTTCCATCAAACAATACTACACATATAAAACATATATTCACCCAGCTTTCCATAGGACAGCTAAACCACACTGGTATTTATGCTCTTCCTCTCTCTGCCCTGATAATTCACTTCTGCCAGACAGAATGAACGTAGGAGGCAGCAAAAGAATTTCCTACTTGTAAGGGAGGGTTTAGGGACTGACAGCTTAAAAAAGATCCCAGAAGAAAATTATAAAAATAGTTCTGAACTGCTGAAGTCCTCAATCTAAGAGCTTAAAAGAGAATTGAGGTGTAAACTGTAATAACCAACAGGAAACTGGTTAACTTCTGCAGAGGACATTGAATAATTCCAATAGACTAACAGAACTTAAACTCCAAACAGTTCCCTCCCAAATTCAGTATGAAACAGACGTTACCTGTATTAAAACAATGAAGTACATTCTACAGTTCGTAGATTTGGGACTTGGGATGTAGTTATTGATTGTGAAGTTGGAAAAAGATTTTCAAAACAAAAAGAGTAAAAACCAGAACATAAATATACCTGAGACCGCTCTTTTATCACACAGTTTTGCTGCAGGGAAGTGAAGAGGCAGACTCAATAGGGCCCTTTTCTACAGAAATCCAGTTTATTTCAGAAATAAAATAGATTTCTGTCTCCAACTGACAGGCTAAGTTATTGGTTTGGGTATATTTGGTGAGAAAAGGAAGGAAAAGAAGTGAGAAGGAGGTTGCTCCTGAATGCAAAGAATAGCTTCCCCCTCAGCTCCTTGAGGAATCCCTGGCTGTGGGTTATCCCTTCGACCTCTGTGCGAAAGCTATTGCAACACCTCTGCATACCAAAGGAGATCACAGCACTTCCTCTCCTGTATTGGTTAAGGCTATCCCTGGAAGCCTGCAAGTGTGAGCTTTTGGATCACCCAGGACTTAGTGCACGGCTAATTTAAAGGGTTACTCCCTGTCCAGGAGCTGTTTTACGCAGACATTCAGTCAATCACCACCTACTGCACATTGGCACCCCTTCCTGTAGGCAGCACACTGCCCCTGCCCAGGACAGTGTAAACTAAGTTTTGCACATGAACACATTCTATGAGCCAGTCCTGCATTCAGATCTGTGTTGAGCCCACACAGATACCTGCTAAGTCCAAAAAGACTTCCAAGTTGTCCCACAGCATCAACCTACATCGACTGGCACCGCAGCACACTGTACATATACCACAGAATCATAGAATGCTTTGGGTTGGAAGAGACCTTAAAGATCATTTTGTTCCAATCCCCCTGCCATGGGCAAGGACAACTTTCACTAGACCAGGTTGCTCAGAGCCCCATCCAGCCTGGCCTTGAACACTTCCAGGGATGGTGCATCCACAACATCTCTGGGCAACCTCCTCCTCCAGAGTCTAATCACCTCTACAATAAACAATTAATTCTTAATATCTGTTCCAAACCTACCCTCTTTCACTTTAAAGCCATTACATGCACATACTCAAATAAGTGTAAGTGTGTATGAATATGTTTCCAAGTCTGACTGTGTGCTGCATGGATAACATCTGCCAAAAAATGCAATTCAACAAATGGTTTTCCTATTTGGCAAAGCATAAAATTATACCCACATGTATTGTACACACAAATGTGGAGAAAGTTCATAAAAGCATAAAGTAAGAACTGTGAAGCTTCTGTTAATTTTTTTTTTTAAGTTTTGACTTTTACTGTTTAAGAAAAAAAAAAAAGGTGAAATACTAAATCAAACTTCGTCTCCAACCTGAAAATCTCAGAAAAAAAAAAACAATCAACAAACCAATTTGCCACCTATTCTACCTTCAGAAAGCCACCAAACCAGACAGGACCCAAGATCGATTTCTATTTTAAAATAAAATTAGTAGCAAAGCAGTTCATTACGCTGTTTATCTACTAGAATTTCACCATGAAAAATAAAAGGAAGGTCAATTCACTAATAATTCAGTGCTACCAAATCACAGACAGGTACATTAAACCAGCAGAGGGCAATAGAATTCTAGAATTTTGCAAAAATGGGATGCAATTCTGGATGGAGCTTTATTTACTGTATACATTTTCTGGCAAAAGTCACTTAAACATCTAATTACTCATGGTCTCTAACCCTGGATTCCTGAAGTTCATGTAATTACTTCAAGCCATGCAGAATATCTCACATTTCTATACAAATGTATCAAGACAGACAGACATATGCTAACACAAAGTTCCATGTAACATTAAAAAATGTGCATAATAACAAACCTCTTTCTCCAAAGACACACCAAAGATATTTTAGAAGTTCTGTTACACAGAGAAGGAAAGGAAACTAAAGTCATCTAGAATGAAGTATGTTCAGATCCCACAAAAAAAAGAGAGAAGACATTTTCATACCAGAACTTTACAATTCTAAATAAGGTTAGGTTCCAAGAAGCAGGTAAGAAATAGGTTGATTTTTTTTCCCCCAGTATACAGTACATTAAAGTTCTGGGGTTTTTTTAAAATGTAATTTCATTATAGAGATTACCATTACACCATTCACCGCAGTTTAAATCCATTAGTTAAGTTACAGATTTCACAAATTCTTAGTTGCAGTGTTGAATCCATCTGAGGAGTGTTTTAAATAGTGCCACAGCTATTTTGAAAATCTTCTAAAATGTCACTGTATTCCTTTGGCATCAGGTGGCTCAGCAGTGAGTGTGTGCACTTCTGACTGCTTTGGAATGATGGTATTGGCAGCAACAAAGCTGTTACCCAGGTCTGTGCTGAGAACCAAATAAACCCTGTAAATCTCACAAGTTTATGGTTTTTTATTTATATTCAGACAGTGGTTCTTAGAATTACTGATGACCTGATACGTAAGCCTAGCTAAATAGAGCATCTAAGTAATCCCCCAAAGTATTTTTTAACTACTATGTTCCTTCTTCTATGGCAGCTTTCTCTGTCTTCAGTGGTAGAATTCCCTCTGAAGTTCTCTTAACATACAGCATTCCCCTACCTGAAGAAACCAGTAAAACAGTCCTCAAGCAGCCCTCAAGAACAGGATGAGCAAATCAGAAAGATGTAAAGGTACAATACAGAATATAAATTGCAAATTAATAAAATTAGGACAGTTGTAGATTTCATCTTGGCAAGATAAGTTATATATACTACATGGTTCAGAAGGTGAGAGAGGATGGGCAAAACCAGGAAGTGCAATATTAGGAAGAATTCTGAAAGTAAGGAGAAGAAAACTGAATTTTTTGCACTCTTAAGTAATTTGAGAGATTGAAAGATCCAGTCTGACCAACAGGCAAAGAAAATGATTGTGGAGGTGCTGAGTGCAAGTGCCTTACAGAGCAGGGCACTGTAAGGAACAATTCTGCCAAACGATAAGATCCAGTTATGGCACGTGCAGTGCATGAGGAAGAGGAGAGCTGCACATCCACCCAGTAAATTCCTACTGGCAGGGTGTTACGAACTAATGACAAAGAGCTGATGTGGCTCTTCAGAAAGCCAGGAACAAATCAGAGGAAGCAAAGAAGAGGATCCTATGAAGAATTTCAACTGGAGGTACTACCACAAAGGATGTAGAAGCAGCAAATGCATAAAAGGACGAAAACAAGAGTAGGAGATACAAATTGCAATTATGGGCTTGAATCACTGGGATAATAATGTGTAAGGAAAAAGTGTAAGACAGAAAAGCATTTGTGACACCTCAATTCCTTGGTCACATCCAGTTCAAATTGTTGATGAGATATCTAGGATGGCAATACAGAAATTCACACAAAAGCAGGCAATATACACAAATATATCAGCAACTTCTCTTCCTGGCCATCTGTAAACATTTGCTCTCTCTTGGAAATGTAAAATAATGCTGCTCAGGTCATGACAGATAATAATGCTACAATGAAACTGAATTTAATTAAAGAAATTGTATTTTCATTCAGAAAATTAAGTTCCATTCTACTGGGACAGGGACATAGTGATCAGGAGGAGAAGTTGAACTTACACATATGGAAAATGCCCAGGACTCTGTTACTTCATTTACATTCCTACAGCTTAAGGTCAGAAGTTTTACCAAAAATTTTAATTAAACCACCAGAAATTCTTTCATGGTGAAAATTCCAAGTGAATCAGAATTTCTGGAACACTGTAATCCCTCCTCGAAGTAACAACGTAAAGAGATGGGCTATAAGTAAATTAAAATTGTTGTAGTTAAACCAGAGTTCCGTATCATGGCTAGAAAATGAGCTCAAGTGAAATCAGGAATAGTCACAAATGATGTGAGCCAATAACAGCGGAAATGCAACGGAAAGTTTTCTGTTTATTCTAGGAGATAGTGAATCAGTTCCTCAGTTACAGAACTAAGCATTTACTATAAAATTTATCATTACATCTTATTTTAATTTTTGGGGTTTTTTTCCTGACCAAGCACTTCCTCCCACAAACAACTAAGGAAAGGAATTACGGATTGCAAAGTTCTCTTCCATGTTTCCCATGATGTTATCATTCTGGGAAAGCCAGCTTCTTCAACAGAGCAAAGTTACTACAGTAATTGATTTCCAAAATTCCTTCTAGAGAAACATATTTTAAAAATCCTCTAGATAGTCTCTCCTACTAATATGCCATATACTGTCATATTATACTTCCCTGTTTAATTTCTTCCAGGTTTGATTTCCCTCCCACCCCCCACCTTAAAATAGTTAGGGATATTCTCTACCTGCACAGACATAAGATCTGTTCTACTGAATGTATTATGTATTCATTCAAAACCAAAGTGAACAAATTAAAATCATAAGGATCAAAGACGACATTTCAGTGTCTGTGTTTGCAAGTGCAAAACCTCTCAGTCATAGCTAATAAGAACTCTCAGATTCCTATTTCAACTTAAAAAGTATGTTTGCTTTTACAAAATTAATTTACTGAACTGTAATATTTATAAGAAAAGAACTTGTAATGGATGTAATAAAAACCCTTGACTGGAAGGGTGTTGTGAAATATTGACAGAACTTTGACCGTCGCCTTAAAAATTCTCTTCCATGACCCCACTCATGTTCATAAGCACCTGCCAAGTAACCACATTATCCTCTCTCAAAATTCAATAAAATACTCCTTTTAGGTCATGTCTGCAAAAACTTCAGCCATAATTAATTTACTGGTGGACAGAATCACCAACAATAATGATGACTATTATGAATAATGATGACTATTATGAATCATGAACAACAATGATGACTCCACAGCTTCCTTCCAATGCTTCACACTGTCTGGCTTCAAGTATTATCACTAATTTCAAATACATATTGTAAGCTCTTGAGGATAAGTATCATCATCTTTCTGTTCTTTTCTACAAAAGCAAGCCCTGCAGTTCTGGTCCACAATCAGGGCTCCCGGATTTTCCCAGAATGCAAATAATGTTAATATATGCAACTTGATAATATTGTAAAATGCCCTTAATCGAACTTTTGCCTGTTAACTTGAATATGTGCAAAATGAGCAAGATGTCTGAATGAAGAATTGTTAAACAAGATGATATTTGGAAAAGCATTTTACACATTAAATTAAGATTTAATAATCCATCTTATATTTTAAACATACTGCATGGTGTTTTTAACTGCACTATTGCCAGAAGCCTAGGAACTGACCACAAGCTAAAGAACACACATTTTTTTTCATTAGAAAACATGAATAACCTGAAGTGATTAACACCCAACCCTACCCCTGCTAAACAGGGCAGGCATATCATGCCCTTTTACACTTTCCACCCACATTACCACTCACTTTCTCCTAACAAACCAGGCTGGTATCTGCAGTTGAAACATTACAGACTATGCTGACATAAAAAAGCATTAGGGCTCTGATAGAGAAAGAACAGCCAAATCCAATGCTCAAGTCTGACATATGTTTTTTTGATACTTATTACTTCCTTTGAAGTCCTGCAGAAGAAGATTTCTTCTCTCCTGATGCCCTTCAATTCACTGTTGTCTGTTTTAGAAGAGTTATGTAAAAGACAAAAACCACAAAGTGTGCCTACATACATTTTCTTCTGTGGTTCAGCTTCTTTCCTATTATCTACTGTATGATACAGGCATGTTCTTCCTGTTTTTTAAGCAGGCAACATAATGTATTTCTATATTGAAGGGATTAACAGTCTGAGAATGGATAAATACAAACAAGTTTAGTACTAAAAATAATGGTGCTTAATACTATTTCAGTCACAAAAACATTTCCATAGACTAAGATAGTATCAGAACTGGCAGGATAGAGATACAAGAAGAAAATTAATGGAAGCAGACAAAACTTCTTGCCAAGACAATAAAGGAAGTCTTTCATGATGGGAGTTTCCTAAATTAAAGCCAGCAATTCAACAGTGGAGAATTTTAAAGTAGAAGTGACTTCAATGCAAGCACACCAGAGTAGGACAGGAACTCTCAGAAGGAAATATAGTAACTAGGTGTAAGAATGAAAATATTTCAGTATAGAAAGCTAACACATTACAGAAAATCTTTTTGGCTTTTTAGAAGGCTGATCATGCTGATGATTATGAAAATTACTTGAGCCAATCATAGTTGTGCAGAAATAGAAGTTAAGAATCAAAATTCATGGTAAAGGTAGAAAACTGCACTAATTTTGCTTTTCAAAATCAACTGTATCATCCAACAACTTTATGCATTTTCCCAGTATTTACACAAATTCTAAAATAATGACAAGTAATATTGTTATGAAGTAACAGAGATAATATTAGTACCAAATTTTACACTGTTTTCCACAGTACAGTTGGACCAATAGTCCACTGATTCTAGCTGGTATTAATTGTAACATCTGCCTGACAAAGACATAAAAATGGAATCCTCTCTTCACCCATCATCACAAATTTCCACATCAGCCTTTCATTGGGTAACTTCCCCGGGGGTTTGTAGCTGATGCTCCACAACAGAGAGCACATTTCAGCTAATGATGCTCTGTTACATAATTAACCTTGAATTGGGTCTCTCTTGGAAAAGTGACTGATGATAACAGTTAAAATACTATAAACTATTCTAAATTTCTCTAGTACTGCCTTCAATCTTCAGAGAAAGCCCTTATCCTCGTAACTGGGAATTCTTCCCACACCTAACAGGCTCTGGAGTAAAGTGGTAATTTATTCAGGTATTTCAAGGAGTAAAGACTTTCTTTCATTGAGCATTTGATGTAACTGTTAATGAAACTGGGTAATCCATTTCAGCTAGAAAAGTATACACTCAAATTACTTTCATATTATTATTATACTACGCAAAAGAGCATATTATATTTCACTGTGGAAAACATTAGAATTATGTCTATTGATGTCTTAACATGGAATAATTACAGTTTTGTGTTTTATTATTAACTTCCTTTTTTCTTACTTAAATCACAATTTTGTACTTGCCTGGAAGATTATAAAAAAAAAAAAAATCAAATAAACCCCACTTCCCATAAACGTGGACTAAAATCCTTTTCATCTCAAAAATGCTACCAGAATAATTTGTAAGATGACATGAATAAACGCTCTGTATTATATTCAAAAGTTTTAAGTAAAATGATTTACCAAATTTTGGTAATCTTTTAAAAACACTGAATAAAGGAAGCCTCCTGTTTTATGAAATTTTATTTCTTCTCAGTAAAGAAAGGTATAGGCATATGGAGTGATAAATACAGATGAACAGCCAAAAGACAGCATATCCTAAGGATTTCTGTTAGCCCCACTCTGCAAAATAGTTCTCTCGTGTTTCATTTCAAGTTCTTGGATAAAATAATCATCATTATTCAACTGAATTTTATTGGAAATTTTATGGCTTAGAAGCATTAAAATGAAAGAAAATACATAAAAAAACCCCTCCCTCCAATCTTTCCCTCCATCCCTCACAAGAGTTACATAATCTAATAACACAGAAATTATGAAGCAGTTCCCAGTGCATCTCGCTGCATTATGCTAAATGACAAAAGTCAATTTTAATGTAATACACCTAAACTGAAAAACAGTTTACTTCATTTGGGTTATTTCTGATGAAACCAGATTAACACTATTCAAATGTACAACAAGCTATTCAAAACAACAACTGGCTCAGGAATTTAAATTAAATATCTGTGATTCTATAATATCATACTGCTCTGGCTACTGCAATTCAAAGAAATGTTTGTCTATAAAATATGGAAGCCCATTCACCATATTTCATTCATCACAGAGCAAACTTCACTGCCAGAATAGTAAATTTTTATCACACCACTTCCTTTATTCAAACACCTCTGAATGGCAAATCACAAAAATTCGCAACTTTGTTACTATGCACTATGTAATGTGGTAGAATACACTTAGAAAGGTATGGAAACACAGAAATTGGTGCCTGCCACTGATCATCCCTGTGGCTGCACACTGAACCTTCCAGAAACGCAGCGCGCTGTACACCACACCTCGCCACCTTGGCAGAGACTCTCAACTGAAACAGGGAATCCAATCCCTGGGAACTTGATGATGCCAATTATACAATCATCAAATTAATTTCTTTGATGAGGTAATAAACTGAAAACACGATTAAAATATATCCTTTTCATCTTGTCCTTTCCTCCTGCACGTAGAAAAAGATCTTTTTTTCCTGCAGCACCAAGGAATACTCCATTTGTATTTTATACACAGCAGAAACGACCGCATGCCAACTAGGCATGGGTCATCCGTACCGAGAAAACATGGAAAAATTCCTTTATCTTCATGCATAAGTACTTTTTATTTATATTGTTTCAATTTTAAACAAAATTCCAACGGTATTACTAATGGTAAACTAAAACCTTTTTCTAACCCAGAAGCAAAAATTTGTTTGTTTTTGTGACATTAACAGTACACACCAAAGTCCACTGTCACTGATGAGTCACATTTTGCTAACAGCTTGTGTCCAAGATTTAAAATTTTTAAAAAGCATTGTGACTATTTTTTCAAGAAAAATTCAATTATTACTCCAGGCCACAAATATGTAACCAGTGCTGACTTCCTATCTATGAATTTAATCCCATCAGCTATGAGTGAAGAGCGCGATCAAATCCTGCCTGATCAAGTTTCACAACAGATCACTCACCAGACTTCAGGGAGAATTCTGAAATTTCACCAGACATCCCAAGAGCTCAGTGTGCTGTACACAGCGTGATGTTTCTTGTAATTTTAATTGGATCTCTGTAGAAATACCCTAGCCTAGCTTTTACATTAGCAAAGACTTTAAGACAAGACCAGTTACATCATGCAAGCCTGTTCTTTTCTATAAAATTTTTGCTGTTTTCCCAAGAATGTTTTAAAATACCTCAACGACAGTGCACTGACTACTTTGTGAGACAACCATTCCAGAATCTTACTAACATCACCTCAAGGAGTATGTTTCTCTTACTACTCAGTTTCTTGCTTTATCTGCTGAACTCAATCAAAACCACATCTTTCTCGTTATTTATGTGCCTCAAACACTTGGTGGCTGCACTACGTGTGGCCATATACAATAAAGTTATATAGGAAGAAGAGCTAATTGTTTCTTTGTGCTCTGCTTTGTCTTAGATAAATAAAATGAAACTTAACATTTCATATAAACAACAGTCCTTTCGTAAAGGAACTGTCACGTTGTGTAACTTTTTATTACTTCACTTGGAGCAACAGGAATTATATTAACAATAAAATGCTGTAACACAAAATCCGATCATAATTTCCCATTAAAATTCTATAGCAAACATAGATGGTAAAATATCTATTTCACAGAATCAGAGAATCAACTAGGTTGGAAAAGACCTCTGAGATCAAGTCTACCCTTTGACCCAACACCACCTTGTCAACTAGCCCATGGCACTGAGTGCCACATCCAGTCTCTTCTTAAATATCTCCAGGGATGGTGACTCCATCACCTCTCTGGGCAGCCCATTCCAACACCCAATCACTCTCTCTGTAAAGACCTTCTTCCTAATGTCCAGCCTAAACCTCCCCTGGCGCAGCTTAAGCCCGTGCCCTGTTGTCCTACTGATAGTTGCCTGGGAGAAGAGACCGACCCCCACCTGGCTACAACCTCCTCTCAGGGAGTTAAAGAGAGCGATGAGGCCTCCCCTGAGCCTCCTTCTCTCCAGGCTGAACAACTCCAGTTCCCTCAGCCTCTCCTCATAGTACTTGTTCTCCAGACCTTTTACCAGCCTTGTTGGCCTTCTTTGGACATGCTCCAGCACTTCAGTACCCTTCTTAAATTGTGTGTCCCAGAACTGGGCACAGCACTCCAGGTATGGCCTCACTCAGTGCCCAGTACAGGGGCAGAATCACTTCCCTGCTCCTGCTGGCCACACTGTTCCCGATACAGGCCAGGATGCCATCGGCCTTCTTGGCCACCTGGGCACACACTGGCTCCTGCTCTGCTGCTGTCAGTCAGTACCCCCAGTCCCCTTCTGCCTGGCTGCTCTCCAGTACACACTGCCAAGCACTGCTGCACCTTTGGAAAGCGTGAACACAGTCACACAGCAGAGGTAAGACAGACAGGTGTGCACACTGAAGCACAGGGTCATGCCAGGTAGAACAGTTTCCCCCTAGTCTATGACAGTTTTGAAAACCTCTGCAGAAGCTGAAAAATGCTCTAAAAAGTGTAATTTTTAACTCAAATTCCAAACTGAACATTAAAATGTTAATCTCAACTTTAACTAATCACTGTGAAGTTTTTCTAATGATCTTATGTTCTGAACAACATGTCAGTTTGTGTTTAGTATGAATAGTTTTATACCAAAATAAGTACTTTTGCCAAAGAATTGTATCTAATGGGACATACCAAAGGGGACCATCACTGAACCTGAGGATTAGATCTGGGAAAAACAAAATTCTTTTTCTATTATGCATTAACAGCTGGCTTTTGCAAGTTAATAGGTTATATTAATTTTTAATTCAGGTCAGGAAACATTAAAAGACCTCATCATGCTTCTTCCATCCGGGGACTCACAGATTCCTGAGTGTTCAGCTTTAGAGTTCAATAGTAAGTATGGGACTAGGGTATTAAAAAAAAAGCTTTCAGAGAACTTTTTCTGAGAGAAATGGTGTGAGAACTTGGTATCTCTACCAAAAAATACAAGTGTATAGAAGAAATTACTTAAATGTATTCTATATTCAATCCAGTTTTTTGCTCTCCTTGACGGTGAAATCAAAACTTATATAAGCTTATTTCAACATTCATGACCTGTCATTAAAAAAAGCGCGTTTTTTACTGTGCTCTTTTCCCCCCCCCTACTTGTTCAAACTTTACCAAATGTGGAATCTAACCAAACTGCTACAACACCCCAAAATACCCCCTGTACCTCTCAAGGCAAAGAGCTATGTAGACTCTCTCGGTTATTTTTATTAGCAGAACTAAAAATCAGAAAACAAAATAAAACTGAAGTTTTATCAAAATGTAGCATTAATGAGGTAGTAAGGATAAAACAGGGAAATGGGAAATTTCTGTAGCTCATTAGCTCTTTCTCCAAATTCAGTATTAGTGGCAGCAACAAAGGGGAAACAACTCAGAATTCTGTTCCTCGGGGCCTCAAAAGAGAGGGAACAGAGAAAGATGAACGCATAATTAAAGATGGGAGAAAGTTTATTTGCTGGGATTGAAAAATTTGGTATCTCACCATGCTAACTTATATAAGAGAATGAAAATACTTTGTAGACTCTTCCCCAAAAGCAGTCTTGAGGTATTATGTACAGCTCTAAAATAAAACCCATTTAAATAAAATTTTTTTTAGTTAAAATGATTAGAAAACAAAATCTACCACTCTGTGCTCCATATATGTTGTTAAGTACTAGTTTAAATAAGAAATTTCGAAATATTTTCTATACATTTAACTTTGTCAAAATTGCTCTTGTCCTCAGCAGATGTTTCTGTGTTCTTTGGCTGGTAAAGTTTCACATTTCTTATTCCAAAAACTACATGTCAGAATCTATTTTTAATTTAAACCAACCAGAAATTGTTTGATTAGGATGTATAATTCAAATTTAAAATTACTGATTTATTTCTCAGCTTATTGTTGCACAAAACCTTAGTTTCTATCAAGCTAAAAGAGGAAACGTTCTGCATTTTATTTATGGCTACTCATAAATGCCTCACACACCATCTGAAGGATGGAAGGTTGTATTTTTCAATTTCTATCTTTTTAGTAATGTCTGGCTAAACTGTCACAGTAACCACTGTAGTAGTATCATAATGTACCAATTACCAAAGATTAAACACATATTTCTCAAGCTGGGTTGTAAAACAATATTTACATTAAACAAGGGTTATATAATACTGCAAGCAAGTCCACATTCTGAATTTATCTCCTCAAGGACATACATCCTTAAAAGCAGGACCTGAACTACCCAAAAGTGGTGAAAACACTACTGTATTGGGACACTGAAATAAATACAGTCATACTAACAAGAGGTATGCTTTTGAAATAGCTACTTGAAGAATTTGCACTATCTGCATTCTCATACTTACTATATTTTGCCACCATTAAACACCATGTACTCTCCCCCCTCAAAAAAAGCCCCAAACCAAATGACAACACAAGAAAGTGAACACAAATATGCAGTTAAAACAAGCCACTCATAACATTCTCCAGAGTTAGCAACTACAACTGTACTGAAAACTTTACATGTTCATTTTGGCCAATGTTTAATGTGCCGCATTAAAGAAAACAGTACCTCAATAAACAGTTTTGACACAGTAACACAGAATTTATTATTTTCAATTATTTTAGTGACTAAATATAATTCAGTGATAATTCTCTAACTGGTCACATAAGCCTGCATTTTTTTCTGGGTACATGCATCACAATTGTCATGGGCCAACATCAGTAAGAGTAACTCTGGAGCAATGTCCGTAAGAGTCCGGTCAACAACTTCCATGGATATTGGTAAATTTTAGAATGAATCTTCCTACCTGTGATGCATCTCAGGTCATCCCTTTCTCTATCTTAACAACGTATGCAATGAAAAAATATACAAACCAGCAGTGGTTTTTAATACAAACTTACCCTATAGAAAGCAGTCGTCAGGGGCAGCAACGCTGCAGCGATGTTGTACTCTTCTGAAGATGAACAATCCTGCAAGAAAAACATACAAAGAAAATAAGCAAAACCATTTTCTATGCTATGCTTTATAATTTCATCTCTGCCTTATGGAGTGCCTCTAGCATCCTTCTGATACATGTAATTTTTAACAATGTAAGAATAACATATAATTATGTGGATGCACATATACATATCTCCTCATGATTTCTCCCAGACAGGTATTGCTATGATTTTTCCCATTTAAGAAATTTATTAGTGGATTTCTCATTCCCATGGCTGGAATACAATTTCACCACCACAGTTTACACATGAAAATGAAAGAATTCCTCCTTTAGGAAAGAATAAAAAGATAGCTTGCTTCCATTTGGGTCAACAGAAGATCTGACAAAAATGGAAGTGATGGGATGACCAAAAAATGCACTTTCGAAACGTTTACATGAAGGAAGTGACATTTATGTAATATGAAATAATCACCTCCACAGCCTCTACAAAACTTTGGCACAAGGTTAACTTTAAAAGAAGATGAAAGCCCCTTCTCTTCACAATCTGAATGCCTCATTCAACAGTCAAGTGTGTCATTCGTGTCTCTCCAGGCTGAGATGGGTATGCCAAAGCAAATCAACTCATAATTGCACTGACGAAAGTAGTGATTTTATTACAGAAGTCTTTCAAAAGAAACCAGAATTGAAATGTAACTTAATATTCAAAAAACAAACTACTTGAATAAAAAAAAAAAAGAAAAAAAAATCCAACAAGAGTTAACAATTATACTTTTAAAAAAGTGATTAGATGCTTTTTCATTAGCTCTTTCTGCCAACCTTGAAGAATACAATAATGCAGATAGTTCTACTAGACAAATGTATCACCACTGTACCCCTCCATGATGAATGACAAAAGAACATTTCCAGTTGCACAATTCATTTCAGTATTTTTAACATCCTTTCTTACAGTGGACACCCTCCAACTGAAACCACACTCCTATTAACTATAACATCTGACCAAATGCCGAAATTGAAATAACTCAAGTGTTCCTCTGCCAGATTTTTCATTTATGTCTTCATCTTGTATCAAGAGTTCTCTAAAACAGAGCAACTAGCAAAAACCTGGCACCAGACAACTATGATAGCAGAAATATAAAATCTACATTACAAGAACAAGCATGTTAAGGATCATTAGGATGTTATTTGTATTCACTTCACTCTTCTTTCTTAAATGGTTGCTGAGTGACTATGGACTGCAGGTTTAAAACAACACACCAAAAAACTCATCACAAGACAATTTTGATTCTCATAATTGTAAAAGTCCATTTCATCCTTTGTGATTTTTCAATAAAGAACACTTCACCTTCTATTCCTTTAACCAAGCTCACTTAAACAGAATACCAACGTCCATTACAGTTAAGCATAGTAGCACTTAGAAAGCTGCTTACATATATATAACTGCTCACATATATATCCTGAAAAGGCACACAAGTTCACAACTGTGGAGGTTCATTTCTGCACAGAGTTACTGAAGGTTTTAACGTGTCTATCCCTGCATGAATACATTTGTGCTACCTACACGTGGGCAACAAGGGGTGTGCC
>JAWWES010000168.1:10086515-10134534 GCA_035583135.1 Lophotriccus pileatus | reverse complement strand
TTACTGAAGGTTTTAACGTGTCTATCCCTGCATGAATACATTTGTGCTACCTACACGTGGGCAACAAGGGGTGTGCCAGTGCTCACACTTCATAACACATTCCAATCTGGTAGAGGAAAACAGCAAGAGAAGTGGACACTGAGAAACTCAAGATATGTTTCAATGACGCCTCTTAGTATTGTGATAGATATATAAACCCCCCCAAATTAGTTTATAAGATGTCAGAAACATAAGACTAAGGGACACAGCCTCAGCTGCTTTTAATTTTCAATTTCTGCATTATTTCCTATTGTTATCCATATTCTTAATCCCCGTTCGGAATTTAGCACATGTATTTTTAGTTTAATATAAATACATGACAAGTATTGTTAGTGCTTTTTCACTTAATAAGAAAGCTTCCCATTTAAAATGAGACTTTACAACATTTGGGAATGAGCAACAGCTTTCAGAGAAATAAATATCTCATTTCTGTACGTGCTTATTTATAACCAGGTATAACATGATCCATCCTCAATTTCAAGTTATCTACTTAATCCCTCAGCTCAAATTATTTGTAAGAGTTTGGGCTTTTACCCAAAATATACATTAAAATATCTTTATAAAAACTGAGCAATGTATCTTCACCTAGAGAACATTCAGTATTCCAAGAGCTAACATATGCCTCAAAGATATATATCATCACCATATAAACAACACATTAAATTATTTTTCCATTCCTTCTTGCAAGTATGAAATTCTCCACATATTCTATGTCAGCAGTACCCCCCGGCCTTGCAGTATGGAAGTATTATCTAGATACATTTTTTCCTTCTCCAGTATATGACAAGGAATGGAAAGTGATCTCAGTTAGGAATAAATGCTGCTTTAAGATTAGTGGAAGTAATTAACTGTTTATCTGCTTTGTAGCTGCAAGACATAATGCCATAGTTAAAAGAGATGTTGCACTGAAATCTCACCTTCTTGATTTTATAAGCAAACTGAAGTACTGCAAATGTCATATATGCGTGGTAGGCAATTAATTTAGACTCCTGAAACAAAGTAATCCAGCTGCCTTATATATAATGGCTTGACTGATTGTGAAAAATATCTCTTACAGCTGCTACAGAAGTACACAAATCAAATACCATAAAATAATTAAAGCTGTTCCCCCTAATTTGCACAAAATGAAGCTGAAACACATCTGGGGAACAGAAATTATTTTCAGCAAATTAATCTCCTAAAAACAGCGTCTTGTGACAGTGAAATAGAGACTTCCACCGTGCCACGTGCAGAGCACTGCTTTGAATCCACGCCTAATTGAGTGAAATCCTGGCACATGGTCTGGCCACACTGATCATATATCCAGACAGTTGCTGAACTCTGCAGCAGATTGGAAGTGTTAGAGGAATTCATGTACATTTAAAATAGCTTTGCTGTACTGAATTGACAAGTGAATAATAAAAGGAGAATGTTTTTCCTTACATCACTTACTTTAATAGCACATGTGATTTACATTTCGGTCAGTTTAAATGTGCAGCAAAACTCTGGTGGTTAGATATTGTCATTAGATTGCAGAGCTGACAGCTCTGGAAGTTACAGGTTTTGACTGCTTGGATGGACACGTGGGGCTGCCAGTTTATGGTGAAGCACCGACTGGCTTTTGGAACCTGGTAGGTGGTTTAGGCTTCTGGTACTGGAGAGGAAAGGCAACTCTTCTCCTCACTCTTGGCTTAAGAACAAGTACTGCCCTGAACTTCTGTTTGGAAAACAAGGCATTACTTGTCATCATTAAGTTGAGATGCCCTCTGCAATCCGGTAATAGCAGAGAACAGCTCAGAAAAGTCAGCCCAGGTAAAGGTGCCCTCCTTGTGAATGTCCAGGCCCAGACTCAAGAAAGCCCTGAAGTCCCTCTGATGTCCCACTGGCTACAAGAACAAGCCCAAGTCAGTGAAGCACAGTAACAGTAAAGCACAAGTTTATCCATCTTCCTGCAGTAAACTACAACTTATATTCGGGGAGTTCTGCCTTCTCTTAGTCACGTGACAGAAATCTAGAAGATATATATGAAATAGCTCAAAATATTTGGAGCGCAATTTTCTTTTTATATCCATCTTGACAGTCTCTCTCATTAATTGTTCCCTGCTATGGGATGCTTTGGTGTTAAACCCCAATCTCCTTTGGGCATTAAGCTTTTTAAACAGGCACCACATTTTTAATAATCTACAGAAATTTGAGCACGCTGCAAACTTGGGACCCAATTTTGCCTAAGATTCAGCAACATCATAAATACATGGAATTCCCCACAGGTCTGACTCACATGAAATCAATGTCGTGTGCAGTGAAAAACTTAAACACCGCAGCTCTTGATCCATACCTTTTTGGCAGTACAGTGTGATGCATACATGGTCTATTAAAATACTGCTCAATTAACCTGCATTGTTCCTCTTGAGAATAATTGAATGCTGTCAATTTTCATGCACACTAAGAACATTCACCACCCTGCAGGACTAAGCTCATAATCAATCTAGGAAAAAAAAAAAAAGCCAGAAACTTCAGTGTCCTATGTGTTTTTAAAGCACTAACACCAGAATTGTTAAGTCAGCATATGTAACCATGTTCAGTACATTGGCTACAAATTACAGGTGAAATACTGGTTCCAAATTCAACAGATGATTTCACTGCTGTCAGGATTTAATCCTTATTGTTACAGATATATTACGTGGACAGAGTTTTACTGAATCACAGAATTTTTATTGTTGATGCAGTTTTATATTTTGGAGAGAAAAACTCAATCCTAATGTACAAGACTATTCCTTTTGTCTAAAGTAATAGGAGAATTCAGCAGTTCAGCTTAGGAAAAACATTTTGTTTGTTAAAAGGAATAGGAATTCATAATGTAGAACTGCAAAGTTAGTCAAAACTATAATTTAATTTTAATGAGAGGATTTTTCATTTTCATCAGAGAAGCTGAATAGAGTATATCCATTCATATATAAATACAATATTAATGCAATTGTACTATTAAAAATTATAGTTTTGGTCAAAGGAAACCTATTCCATGTTAATTGAACAACCAATGTCTCTGCAGAGGTAAAAATCCCAGTAAATAAACTGGCAATTTCTCAAAAACTAATTATAGCTAATATAATCACATCCTGTCTTGAAGGGAAGGTGAAAAAACAGCCTCATTCTGAATTTTCAAAGTAACTTTTAAAAGTATTTCAACTACAAGTTTTAATTTCACAGTTACAGCCATCACCTAAAGCAACAGTCAAAATGACATATTTTGTTAGAATAAGTGCCAATATGACAGTAATCATCTATATTACTTGTTAGTAACAGCATATAGTTAACTTCTAAAGAAAGGTTGTAATCTTCTTATTGGATTCACATGCAAAATTGGTTTTTTTCAGTGAAAATTAATGTGCATTTACTTTCTTGCTAACATTCATATAGAGTTTTTCCCAGTGAAGTTAACATCAATGCTAGCTGCTGTTCTGCTTTATAATGGGATCAAACTTTTCCTTTTTTTTTTTTTTCACCAAAGATGAAATCAAACCTTATTGAGACAACTAAGGCTTTGTTAAATGTAACCTTTCTGGGACATGAGAAACGGGATGGAAAATAGACATGCCTAGGAGGTCCATATAGCTGACTACATGGCACCTTACTTTTTGGCAGAACAAAACACATTCAAAAGTTGGAAGGTACTGCTTTACATAATTCTCAATATTTTTACAACTTCTCATTGTGATAAGAATATAGTCATTCTTCCAAAATTAATTCACAAAATCAACTCTTCCTTCATAAATGACCTTAGCACATTTTATGTGTTACTCATTAACACAAGCTTTTAATTTAATTTTTGTTCACTTAAAGACTGCTGCAGCGATTCAGTTAATAAAACAAAAAAAAGTACACTGTCACTGTCTACTGTTTCCAGGCTTAACATCAGTGAGAATCACACTTTGGGATTTTGAGGAGCAACTTCTCAGACTGCTCTCAGGTTATTATCTGACAGCAGTAGCTGAACACCAAGTTCATATCACAGACTTTACCTGTGCTCTGAATTGTGCCAGATGTAACACTTTCTTTGTCCTCTATGGCCTGATTCACATCCGACTGCCAACACAGAAGACAAAGGAACTGAACCCAACCCAGAAGAATCTTCACCAATTTGTTTTGGTTTTGTGGTCTTTCTGCCTGACTAGAAGCTTTTGCAATGACCGTTTAATTAAGGATCTTGTCACATCACCTGATGCAAGATATTGTAGGCCTGCCATTCCAATTCCATTTTAGAGGGATTTTACTTCCTGAAGAGCTTCATATTTGTCTTTACCTGACCCTGAATTCTCTTAGGTTTGCCTGTCCTTGAAACAGTGGTATAAGGAACCGAATTCGATGGATGCAATTTAGATGGAATTACACAAGCACAGCGTTCATTGATTTTTAACTTTCCTTTTGCTTTACTCCACACATCCACGACCTAACAAACACAACACGTTTATTTTCTCTCTGCAGCTCCATTGCACTCCTGATCTCACAGCAAGACAGCTCACTCAAAGAAGAGCTGTCAAGGCTCCCTCCCGCCGCCCCAGCTCTTTCTCAATACATTTCCGTCTAGGTTTGAGATTAGTCATTTCCTCCTTCTCGTAACAAAGTATGTTTAGGAAATCAGGAACCTTAATTTTTATGTGCATAAATCACACATTTGTCACTGTATTTTTACTGTACCCCAAAAAGCCTAAAAACATTTAACTTTCTTTGCAAGATACTGATAAAACCAAGAATGCCATCCCTTGCGTCTAAGCACATCTGAGTTTCTTTAACAGAAATGCCATGCATGTTTCTGAATACTGTCATGAGGCCCATGGCAATAAAGTTCAACATACTCAGGCTGTAATCTTCTCCCAAGGAAATGGTTGGGATGCCAAGATGCCTTTTGACTTTTATTTCACAGCAGGGCTTCATTCACAGTGACTCTGTCCAAACCTTAAACTACACCAGCTGTGATACAAGGTCCTGCACAGTAATTTGTAAAAAGTATTCGACAAACAATACTCAAATGACAGCATACACTGTGATTCATGACAAAACAGTGATCAATATCCATTAACTGCTCAGTTGGAGGGGGGCAATTAATTCATCATATATCCACAAACTGCAGTGTACTCCTAAAGCCCTCGTAGATCAAATCACTTCTGCAGTGATTGCAAAACATTAATGCAGGAGACTCTGTAAACTGCTGTACAGACAGCCTGTTTAACTGAGTTAAGGAACAACAGAAAAACACTTCAAATATTAGAAGAACTATTAAAATAGATGCAATATCACAGTATAGTCCAGTTATCTATTAGTGAATCAGTTCACAAGTACACGGCATACATTCTTATGCATTCTAGCATTCATTTGATGCAAAGCAGCATTTCCTCTCCTAAACCAAAAGCAAAGTCTTAAACTTTTAAACATGTATGATACATTCATGTTGCTTAATTTAATTTTACTGTTCTTCTCTAAGTTTCATGCAATTTTCCAATTTCACATACTTTTAATAAAAATGCATCACATCATCAGTGCACATTCTATACAAATTTTACAACTTAACAGGAATGAACTCCCCCCTCCAAAAAATCAGATTTATATGTCAAGTGATTCACTGGAAAAATCACTTTTTCACTTTAGAAGAATAATGTTTGGATAGAAGTGGAATTTTACATCCATCTTCTGAAATGCAAAGAGTCGATGCTCAGTTCAAACCAGTTACCAAAAGATTTTGGGTTTAGTTCACTATGGAGAAACTGAACAAACAATGTCTGATGAAATGTGTCTTGGAAGTAGGGCTTACTGAAAATTTTCCACTGAATAGCATGTGATAGCAAAATAATTTTTTATTTATGCTAAAAACCCTCAATGACATCATCTTAGGAAAGAGAACTTCTAATCCCCAAAGTTTTCCCCCTGACAGACTTAGTCTCTTGTCAACTGATTTTCTAGGGAACCAGAAATAAAAGCTTGGACAACAATCCAAAGAAGGCAAGGAACAGGTCTGGGGGAGCAATAGAACTGGCTGGACTGCAGAGAGCAAGTCCTTACAGAGGGCATTTCCAGACACAGGAAGAACAAGAAGTGATTGAGAACAGAAAGCACTGGCTGACCAAGGAAAACGAACCATCCTCTACAATGAAATAACAAGCTCTGTAGCCGAGGAAAGAACAGACTGTCTCACGTACCTTGGCTTTAACTGGGCTTTTGACACAGGCTCCTCTGGTACCCTTGTGGGCAAGCTGGGAGATATGGTCTGGATGAAAGAGTGGAAAACTGATTACACCATCAGGCTCAAAAGACAGTGGTGAATGGCTCCAAGTTTAACAGCAGGTGGTTGTGAGTCATGTTTTCAGGGTTTGATACTGTGGCAAATGCCACCTAATGTTTTCATTGAAAACCTGGAAAATGGCATGAAACGCATCCTCATCACATTTCCAAATGACACCAAATTTGGGAGAGTGCAAAATTTCCTTTCACCATGAAAGAAAAGGGGAATACTGTGAAGTACCTTGATATCAGAAAAAAACCAAACCACATCAAAAGAACAGCAACAGACAGAAGTGGTGAACAAATTTGCAGTAGTGATACTAAGTTTCTCAGAGAAATTTGTGAAGTAACAAGTAAGTACTTGGAAACAATGCATCAGACCGATGGGAGATAGAAGGGGGAACAATACCTTGAACGAAGCAAAAAATGTTAAAACATCAGTCTCACTGAGAGTTATACTCACAGCAAGGGCAAAAGAACAAAATAATCAGAAAGTTTATGGATCTGATAGAAGAGACTGAAACTGTCAGGATAGTGCACAACTGAAAGAATCCCAAAAGAACTAAGTCTAGAAAGGGAAAACTGTGTGTGCAACCAGTACAGACAGAAATTCTTGGAGAGAAAGCTGATGCCCGTTCAATATTTCTATATCTGTATCTATCTCAAATGCATCCACAGGGTTCTGGCAGATGCTGCTGGGAACTAAAGAACACGCTTGCATGGCTGTAACACTGCCTCTGGGAGACGCATTCTCCACAAACTGCCAAAGTGGGGTCTCTTTTCCATACATATTTGACATCTTGCCGCCAGAGAGCTTCGTTTTTTTTAAGCCAACCTTGATAGTACTGAAAAATTTTGCTACAGTTTTGGCAGAGGCACCAGCTAGTCTTGTGTACAGCTGCACCACAGGACAACATGAACGACAATGACCAGCTGCTACTGGAAGAAGTTTTCTTGGATCAGCTTTGTTGGTGCAGCTCCACTTCTGGGTTCATGAAACAAGTGTCAGCTGCTCGAAAAGGATATTTCTGGGATGACCTGCAATGGCTGCAGAATTTCAAGGATGACAAAGGGAGGGTTTTGTGGTTTTTTCTGAGGTATTTCTGATTATAATGTTGTGAATCTTGAATTCATCCAGTAAGGGCTTTTCCATGCTCAGGCATGGATGACGCATTGTATTAGTTGCGCTGGTGAATTTGACAGAACCTGAAATCCCATGTTGCCAACCCTGCGGCCAGACCTCTCTGCTCCTTAATAGACTGGAATGTAAATTTTCTACTATGTTTCAAAGAGTAGTTGCAGTTTTAACAAATTAACGGAAGTTGTTGTAGAAGTTGCTTAATCCAAAAAACAACTTTACACCAGGACAGGCTCATTGCACATCATGAAAAAATCATGTTACTAAAGCCATTATCAGAAATATCCCATTTTGCTGGAGAAAAAACTTCCAGCAATAAAGTCTTTTAAATGATAAATAGTTCATAGAAAAGAATACCTAGAGCAAATTTGGGAAACTGAAGACATACATTGTGCATGATTAGGTAGAGTGTTATAGAGCAGTGTCCACCTTGATTAACACATCAAATCCGTGTGATCAAGGAAGAATGTTGTTACAAAGCCTGAAAAGCCCAAGAGATTCAGAGATTTCAAGCCTGCTTGATTTAGTAAAGTTCTCGCTCCAAGATAACATCCATCAATGAAATACATATTCTAACGAAAATATTTAAACTATGAAAAAAGAAAACAGAAAAGTATAGTCTTTTTATTTAAGTAAATGTTAAGTATTTTAAGTTTTCAGACTGTGCTTTTCAGTGCATGGGCAACAGCCTTTTTGGATACAGATTTTATTTCAAAACTTATACTTTTTGGTGGTTCAATAATAAAAGTATGATAAGTATATGGGAGATGTGAGAACTGTTTCTTATGAAACTTTTATTAAAAATTCCTTTCTTGATTATTAATAAAATATTTGTTTTTCTAAGAATCCAAGTGAAAACAAGTGTGAAAGCATTTTTTAAAGAGGTAAATAAAGACAATGGATGAAACAGTAAATCAATTTTGTACTGGCAATTGCAAAACTACCCTCTGAATCCTGCAGTCTTAAAGCTTGCTGAATTGATACTTTTCTCTGGGATTTTCAAATGGCTTCAGGAAATACAAAGTTTGGAATTCAATGAAGTAACTTCTCCAACCTTGGCTACACAAAGTGAAAAAGTAAGCTCCCAAAACATACTAGTTTGTCATCTGGTTGAAGAGGCATGCCCGGATGCCCTTGAAACAAATTCCTGTAAAAACCTTTCTGCAGTACAAAGACTACCAGAGGAGAGAAGAAATCCTTGAGCTCGCTGTGTGGACCAAAGAAGCAGAAGAGCAAGCAGGGAACTTGGCTGTAGCATTGTCTTCCAGCAAAATTGTTTCTTTCATTCAAATTCTAGGAAATCTTGGTATGACCCTTTTCTGTTTCATAGCCTTCTAAATCACTGCTAGTAGCAACATCTGGCTATCTAGCTAGAGAGAAAGCCTTCTTTGCCAGCTTTTGGGTTTCCAGTTAATCCATCTTAAAACCCTGTCAGATCTTCTCCTAGGCTATCTCATCTTCCTTCCTGAAGGTTTTGTTCCAAACACCTTTCTGTTTTGTTCTTATCTTGTTGCAATTACAGGAAAAAATGCAGAAAGGGTAGTTCTGCTATGTAACCACAGTAAATGGCAAGGAGCACATTAATAAAAGGCATCTTGGGGTACAAGGAAATATTAGTGAAGTACTAAGTCCCAACTATACTCATGCTGTTTGAAATTTTTTCCACACAGTTCATGTTTGGAGCTTTCAGAAGGATGAGCCAGATTGCAAAGGCTGGAAAAAAAAGAGCGGGCAGCAAAAACAAAAAGTGAGAAGTTTAAGCATTAGCAATGGCTTTGGCATCCTAAAAAACAGCATGACTCCAGTTCCAGAGAACACACCAGCAAATCATCAAATGAGTGCAGAACAGAATTCTGAAAATCAATAGCCAATCTCAGGACAGCATATACTGAACAAAACACTGTATCAGCACGACCTGTCAAGCCACGTACAATAAATGTGATGACTCAAAGGATAAATATTTCTAAACTGTGTCTCTTCATAACAAGAAATATGACCAGATATCCTGACACATTTGATGATCTTCTCATTCCTTTTATCTTACCTACAGTTCTAAGTATCAAAAAAATCCTTAAGCTTTCAAGAAGACCTTCACTATGAGTTAACATGAATTCCACACTGCCTTCACTTTCAGTGCCATGCTAGTGTCCCAAGGCCACGTTTTGCCCAAGCTCCTCATGCTGCTTAAATTTTGGATCCTGTTCTTTGATGAAAATCTCTACAAAATACCTTGTCATTAAATGTTGGACCCAAATCCTTTACCTTCACCCTGAATGAGTTAGGTTCACAGATGTACTACGTGGTGCATTTAAATATTGTTAAATTAAAGGTATATATAAAGATTACCTGGCAACTTTTAGTAGCACACCAGTAAGCATGGAAGTGAGATAAAGGAAATGTGTATGGCAATCCTATGATCATCACAGAGACCACAGTACTGCAACAATTTCTGGAATATGTCAAAGCCCCATAACCAAGATATGAAAAAATCTTAAAATAAGGAAACTGTTCTCAGCTGAATTGCAGAAAGTCTCAAAATGTCGGGTTTCCAGATTTTTCTTTTACTGACACATGCTTTCCTAAGCAGAGGCAACAGGTTCAACTATTTTGTAATAGTGATTAGTAAAGCTGGTTGTCTGTCATAAGGAAGAAAAGTTGGAGTGATGATAAAATAAATGCAAGAAATTCGATTTTAGCTAAAAAATCACTGCCAAAGGATGACTACAAACACAGTGAAAAGAATGCAGAAAACAATGAAAAGGAGACCAAGAAAGCACAGAGAACATTGCCTTAGCTGCATCCAAGGGCACCTGTTCTGAACTGAAAGTTTCATGCTGACTACGAAAAGAAATACAGCAACATTTTTTTGTTAATAATACAGATTTTTAAATGCTCCTAACCACTATAGTTTAAGCATATGGTTCATTAGAAATGAACCAAAATTCAGTTCTGCACAAGTACTTCAGCCTTTATTTCTAAAAAAGCTACATGTTTTTTTCAAAATTGTGACAGAACCCAGCTTTATTTGTGGTATGTTAAAAGCTGAAGGTTGCCGCACTAAATTATATTTTTAGTCTTTTCAGTAAGTTTTTTTAAGTCTCTGGGAGAACTTTTATTGGAGAATTTTGAAAGCATTTAGGTTATGACTTAATATGACTTCACTGAAAACTAATTTTTCATCATTTCTTTCCTATTAGATTGTTGCCTGAGTAGCCAAAGATATTTCATCACACTAACGTGGCTCCACCAGAACTTCAACTACGCCCAAGGACCTCTAAGGTCAGCTTTGTTTTACTGAATAGAAAACTGAGCTACCCACTTGTTCATTTTGGGTTTTTTTTAAGTGCATAATTTTGTTTCAGAGTTTGAAAATTAGATAGGACATATTAATTTTTCGTTCAGATGGAAAAAATGGAACGTAGTCTCTTCACTGAGATGTAACAGGGAGCACAGGACATGCCCTGTAATACTCCCTCTCTCTCTTAGCAAGCACCTTTGTTTCTCTTGGTAGTCCCAGGAGCATGTACTACCAGGAACTGGAACAAAAAAATTTCACAGTGTCACAGAAACCACATGCATCAGGAAAACATGTGGACTTAGGTAAATCTGTTAAACTTCATTTGGTTCAAAATGACTTGGGGGGAAAATAATCCCTTTGCTCCTAACAAATCCTAATTCCCTTCTCCACAAACAGTATTAATGGAGTTCAATAAAACCTGAATGGACATCAGGTAACCCTCAAAATGTTTGCGGAATATTCGGAAAATTTCTGCCTGCAGAAACAATCTTGGTGCAAAACACAGCCAAGAATCACAAATTCTTTCCACAATTTTGATTAGTCCTACATGACCTCAGATGAGATGAATTCATAGTAGGCTATTGAGAAAAGTAAACGTTTGTATGAAAGAAATAATCAGAATGCTCATGTATTTTAGTATACCTCTTCTTGCCTTTAAACACAGAAAGCCTCCACATGTGAATCACTGAATGGTTTGGGTTGGAAAGAACCTTTAAAGCTCATCTAGTCCAACCCTCCTGCAACGAGCAGGGCCATTTTCAACTACAGCAGGTTGCTCAGAGCCCTGTCCAACCTGACCTTGAATGTTTCCATGGATGAGGCACCTACCACCTATCTCTTGGCAACCTCTTCGAGTGTTTTACCACCCACATTGTAAAAAAACTTCTCCTTTTATCTAATCTAAGTTGACTCTTTTTTAGTTTAAAAACATTACCCCTTGAACACCAACAACGGCACTTTGAGGAGACTTTAGGTAGGCTCTTCCATCTTTCCATAAGTCCATTTGTCATTAAGAGATAATTATGGTTTGCAATAGTTACATATAGTTTGCTGGACTGATTTTAAATTAATCAGTTCCAATGCCTGCAGGTTTAATATGCAGGTTGTATCTTCAATTTGAAATTCGAAATGAGACAAGACCGAAGGAATGAAAATCTTTGTGATGTGGTACTTTACAACCCTTCATTTCTGAAGGGGTTCTTTGCAACGAGCACGTGCAAAATGCCTGTGGCAGCTTCAGTCCCATCAATAAAGCTGAGCTGAACTATGGTAATCAAAGAAATCCATCTCGTTTGACCTCTGAGCATCCTGGTTTGGATTTTCTCCGTAGTTACGGTTTCCAGATTTTGATCCATACAACACTGTCAGGCTATGACTGTGCATGAGAGGTGTGAAAAGTAACTGAAAAATCCCAAGCCTACCATCAGTTTTCTTCACCAGAACTTTGTTACGCAGTAACAAGCTCTGTCAGGGTGGAGGCTAAATGAGGAGGGGACTGGGTATAACAGCCATCGATCACAATCCAGTCAGGATCACAGCCTGTGACTTTCTTACATGTGCAATTCAGAGGCTGAGTGGCAAATTGTGTTAACATAACTGCAGTTGTGGCCTGTGGCTTTCTCACAGAACCACATATGGTTAGTATTTCAGCTGTTCCCAAATGACAAGGCTCCAAAATTGTCCATTAGAATAAATATTTTCCTTTATATTATTTTTCAGAAGAGCAACCGTACCTTTTAATTTCATAAACATAACAGGTCAAATTCCAATGAAATCAATAGTTTAGAATCTTAAATCTGGCATAAGAACATATTCCTGTCCTTGCCTGGATTAATATTTTTTCTCTTCTTACGAAGAAAAAAATGTCCAAACCAACAACTTCCTGTTCCTCTGTTCTAATACCAAAAAAAAATACAGTAAAGACTTTACCTGGTTTAAGGGTGTGAACGTGTCTACTGGCACAAAAATCACTGATCAAGAAATGTTGTAGGTAGCATCTTATTTGCTATCTGTGAATTTAGACTGTCCTAATGCTAATGTTCTTGCACAGGTGGAAAATATTATCAGAGCATGCATGATATTTACAGAAGCAAGTCTTGCAAGACTTGAAAAATAGAGGAAAACATATAAAATATTAGTAATTACATTAATACACTAAAAGTGAAGAAAAATATAAAAAATTTGATGAGAACTAAAATCATCAGCGCTGTAGTGCTGTTGTGTGATACATAAAATTCAGATGTCTGTGGTTCAGAGGCACACAGAATATTATAATGCAGATAAGGAAAAATATGCAGTTTCTAAAGAAGTGCTGAAAATCATGGCATCCTCATAATCCAAGCTGATTTTAAGTGTATTATTGTTACTGCAGTCAGAGTAAGACATTTCATTCCATACACCTGGAGGGGACAGAGAATACTCTTTGCCAATTGTATGCAACTTATTCAGGTATAACAAAGGAAGCATATTCTTCAAAGTGATGTTTAATCAATTAAGATTCAAAACACCTTTTACAAAGGTGTTCAACTGACTAGAGGAGTTACTTTCATCAAAATAAGTTGCTTTTTTCCTCAACAGTCTAGACAGAAAATCATATCAATTTGTTCACTTACAAACATTGTGGGATTTCAGACTGTTAAATATGCAATTCCAATTTCAATTCCAATTCCTAGCTGCCAAGTGGAGATTTGGACTTCAGAGTGAAAGAACTGGGGGACAGGTGGGGAAGGGGGTTGGTGGGATTTGTTTGTTTTATCTATACACATTAGGTGAAATAAGTTTTAAATACTTTGTTGGATGACTGGATATTAAATCCTACCCCTGACTGTATACAGGGAGGGAATTGCTGAAAATAATTCTCATTAAAGCATGTTTACATGGCATTTTCCATGAATCCTAAAAAACAATTAATTTCAGTCATAATTGTGGGCTATAATATTGAAAAAGAATGTCAACACTAGAGGTGGGTCTTCTATTTTAAAGAAATTGATTCTTTTTTTCCCCTTAAAAATCATTCTAAAATATCAAATATTTCACTATTGTTTGTTTGTCATATTAATGTATTTGCCAAAGTTTACACAAAATACTTTCAAGACCCAGAACTGGCCTTTGTTTTATGGTATTTATCTCACAATCACACCTCACTTTTTGAATACAAGCTGCAAAGATCTCAGCTGTTTAAACCAAAGGTTATACAAACATGACAACAACCAAATTCTTAGAAGATACTCAATTTTCTTTCTGTTTTAGAAGTGACTGTATGTGAAAAATAAATCATGAGGACTATACAGCCACCCATCAGCACCTTTTATGCAAACGCCTGCAAAACAAAACACTTAAAAACAGAAGCTTCATAAAATTCCTTATGGAAACAACAAGCCAGTCATCTCTATGGCACATTTCTTCTGGTAAGTACTATCAGTGGTCAAGACAGCACACACTTTGCAGAGCAGTGTCCCACTGCAGCTGCTCTACCTCAGCTTAACTGTACTGAAATACACATAATATACATACATAAAATCTAAAATAAACCCAAAATTTCATGTTGCTTCCTTTTATATACATAAAACTTGTAAAAACAGAAGCCACTGATCTCATGTAACTTATCATACTAGCAAAAAGCCTATTCTTTCCAACACCAAAGACTTTTGTTTTGGTTTTTTAGTACCTTTCATCAGTCCACCTCTTCCCAAGGCAGGCTGGAGAGCAACTACACAGCAGTAAAACACAGCTCCTAACCCAGACTTGTCTTATTTACAGCAGTGAGTAGTGTACAAGTCTGCTTTTCATCAAGGCAACCAAAACTATTTAGAACACAGAGTTATTAGAAACACTTGGCAACCACAAGGCCACAATTAGCAGCAATGAACACTTGAGAACAGTCAGAGCCTACCATGTCAACACTCCAAGGAGCTACATGGTTTCAGTGAGATACCTGCGTGTGAGCACGCCCAGCATCAACAGCAAATGTAAGAGGATTGAACACAGGCCAGCAACAGGAGACATCCCTTAAGAGTAAAGCCTGAGTAAAGCCTGCTCCAGCTGATCAGCACCCTAGAGACCCATCTGAGATGGGTGGGTTTGTACCACCCTCCTTATCCATGCCAGGGAGCTGCTGGGAGCATCAAAGCTGCAGCCAGCTAGAGCAGCTGCTGGTGCTGCTCTGCTTATTCTTGTATTAAAACCAATGCACTGCTATCATCTGATACGTTTATAAAATACTAAGCAGAGACCTAAGGCCGAACCTGCTCTGATAACTGCACACAAACGTAACAAAGGCATAATCAGTATCCCCACACATTGAGGTCTAGAAATCAAGTTATATCTATGGCAAGTTACATTAAGAGAAAGTAGGATTTTATCACATTTATTCTAGCATTTTTGATCCATTTTCATGTTAGCAGCAAGAGACCTGGGGCAAAGCAGAGGATCCCCTGCAACCAGAGCCCTCCAGAGATACATGTTCATTCACACCCTGAACAGGCTGCACTGACCATAGTGGGACTGGGGCATTCTTTCAACTTACATTTACTACTAAGTTTATATTTATGTGTATATTGTGCATATATTTCTCTGTACAGCAGACACAGATACCTGTGCCTCAGTATGCACATGCACATGTGTGAACATGGAGGGGAGAAGGAAGTGTGTGAACACCACATGTTTTGGTGAGAAGCCGAGACGGAGGGAGGCTGAAGGCAGATGTAGGTACAGACAACACACTATGGGACTCTCATTTCTGCCAATCCTTCCCACTTCCTTTCTTTAAGTAACAGTCTTGTGCAATGGCTAGGGAGGGCAGGTCCATACAGAGGTCAGAAATGCTTTCAGGTTAACAGAAATAGGGTCGTGGAAGTCTCCAGGGAAACAGCAATTTAGGAAGTTCCCTGCCACACACGAGCTCATTCCTGAAGAGCTCTGCTGGCACAGCCCCAGTGTGCAAAGCAGCCACGGTTTTCTGCTGCCTGGTCATCAAGAAAACTCCTCACTAAAACCACTGAGGCATTTTAACACTTTAACTGGAAGCAACCCCCTCGGTGCACGGACAGACACGGAGAAGCAGCCAGACACCTCGCTGTGGAGACCACGGCACGCACTGATGTCCCGAAGGGATGCCACGAGGAATTACTGGGACACTGTCACCTACACAGGGAGAGTCGTGGCCCAGCGAAGGATGGTTATGGCTATGCCAAAGTGGTCACCTCCTGTGACACCTGCAGTGTAGGTGACTCTGACTGGCCTGACAGCAGCAGCAGTGCAGCTGGGAATCTGCAGTGCTGAGTGCCAGCAGCACACAACATACCTACTTCATGAACGCACACACACACAGAGGCAACCCTGCAAAGAATGGAACTCTGCTTTCTGGATTTCATAAACAGATGCCTCTGAATGGAATTTTCCTGGACTCTGTGGCTGTCCAATGAGACAGGATGAGTGCAACAGTATGTTCTTCAGAGCGAAAAAAGGAAAAATAAAAACAGATCAACAATACAATTTTCTGCAGTGCATTTCCATCTTTTTCCCCCTAGAGAAATTTTCAAAGTTCAACATCAATGCAATGGCATTTTTGTACTGTGCAATCTCTTGGGAAAGAGACATCAGCAGAAAGATTCAGGAACAGCAGCTTCTTTTAGTAAGTTCAGAACATTACAGGTGGCCCCCTAAAAAGTCAACAGAATGAAAAAGCTTTTATTTCAACTTTTTGGGTATTAAACTATTGACCAGAGAAACTATATGATGAGACTACAAAAGAAAAGATCATCTCCAGCACAATACAGAATTAAATCTGGAATTTTCAAGTCCAAGCCTTAAACACTCTAGTCTCCTTTCTTTTACTTAAATAATACCATGACTATGTCTAATATGATAAGAAAGATCAAACTGTTAAAAACTGATGAATTAACAGAATTAAATGTGGCCCTGTTAACCTCCCACGATTTCTCTTCATGATAGATTTTCTGTGCTTTGAAGTACCTTAAAATATGTTCAAAGACTGTTATTCAAACATGGATTCTGAGACTCTGCTTCCAGGAATGTAAGTCAAACTGAATAACAAAAGGCAGGTCATGAAATAAAAGTCTGAGAGAAACCTACTATAACCCTCCAAAATAAAAATGTTTAGCAACATGGTTTATTTAGCAACATAAAATACGAGAAATGCTAGATCATTTAACCTTCATATTGCCAAGAATTTGAATCATATGACACACATACACAAACGATTTTCTCTCAGGAGCAATAAAATCTTTCTGTGTTATTAGACAGTATTTACAAACCTCTGAATTCTGAGACCTTACTGAAAATCTTAAAACTTTATCTGATGGCAGAATATAATACAAAAGTTATTTGCATAAGAAAAATAAATGTAATATTATTTATGGACTGCCATGTCTTTAATTTTGCATATTAAAGTTCCTTTCACAACAGACTGTATAATAAGTGCTAGAGAGAGGCCCTTATTACACCAAAGCAATACAGAAGAATCACAAGCAAAGTTCTAGAGGCAAGATTAATCAATACAATCTTTCATCTGCTTTTGACCAATGCTGGAGAACAGATGATGGCCCAGATATGTCTTTGTTATAACCTAATATAGGTAAAACTTTTAATTTTGCCCTGGTTGCTTCTAAGACTTCCTACAGTTGTGTTTCATACTGTATACTGTAAGTATACTTTTAGAAGATTCGGTACAACCTATTTGAAAGATAAATATCTGGTTGTTGCTACTATGGAAAGCCATAGTGATGCATCAGAAATTATCTAAAGCACTAAAACAATGATTGATTTGTCTGTTAATAAAGATATCCTCGCAGCCACACTGGTACAACACATGCCTCTTCACACCAAGAGGAGCAAAGCAGGTCCTAAACTAGAATTGATGACTTTGTAAACTGTCAGATTATAGAAGATCCCACTCCTTTCCTATACCCAAAACCCAGAAATTTGAAAGTATTTATGTATTTAGCAGTTTTATGCCCGTTTTCCCCAAACCAACCAGATTTAGATTAAGAATCCAGCTGTCTGGGGCACATATGTTTTCCAGTTTGACTCATATTTACCAAACAAACGCATTGATATGCAGTTAGGCAATACCACTGACCAACATCTTACAGAGGCAGTGTTATATGGCAACATTGCAGTTTTGGAGCTTTGGCTTTTAAATAAAAAGTTTCATCTGCTCCAACTACCTAAGGAAGCTATCTCACAGTCCTGCATTATCTGAAGGGAATCCTTCCACAGAAATAAGGGTTTTTTTAAGCCATATTATTGTTCCTGTTAAATATTTTATGCAAATTGTTTAGAATGTCTTTTTAATATGAAAATTGTTCCCAATTATCAAATACCATCCCCACAGTATCTTGAGACCTCTTCTTGCCTTTTCTACCATTTTATCAAACGAAGTACTATTGTGTTTCAAAATACAATGTTCACTTACTTGCTGCTTTCTGAGGAAAGTCAGAGAGACAATTTAAACTCTGGACAAGCCCTGTATGCAATAAATTAATGGAGAAGTATGTAAACTGAGCCTTGAGATGGTCTCTGACATGATTTCTTAATGAGCATTAAAAGTACAGTGTGTTGCTGAAAATACAACTACACAGAAGTGTTTCTCTGGTAAAAAATAGGCCTTTTCAGTTGCAATAAAAGTTAAGTGATCTTTTCTGAAATGTCAGCAAACTTCATTCGTGGCTAGGCTTCGAAAACGAAGATTTGAACAAACTTCATTACAGAAAATTAGAGGGAAGAAAAAGCTTTTGAAGTAGCAATTTATGTGTAACCCCAAATTATTCTGAGATAACAGAAGCAGAGGTGAGCAAACATGACTGAAATAGTGTCTAGAGCTACAGTTTCACATTTTTAGCTGTAACAGTACCTGCATGAATAAACTGAATTGTTGATCAGTATACTAAGCTTTCACAACACTGGAGATGTTTTTTAACAGTAATTTAGTCATATAACATATGGAACAGAATACAGTATTCCTGCTTTGCTATCACAGATATCAATCTCTACTATAAGACAGGCTGATTTAAATGTTTGTCACAGTATATGATTTCTCAGGGGAAAAAGTCTTATTTAGGGCATGACAATAAAATTTTTAGCAAGTGGCCAATGACAATTCCTTCCAAAGATAAAAGCTGGGAATTCACCTGCCCTCATCAGAAGGTATCTGTTTTAATCAATGAACAATACAATCTTCATGCAATTTTAATCCTCCTCCTACTAAAAGCGATCAGAACTATTTCTTTCATTTCCATTTCAGCAGCAGCAGATTGTCAATTCTTCCAAAGAGGACACAGTAAAGGATGTCTTTAACATTTCAGTACTCACTTTCTACATCATGCCTTACCTTAACTGTATTTGTAAAGCCACCTAAAGTCTACCACAGCTGCCTGCCTGCTAAGTAAGGCAGATTGATATGAAACTCTATTGTGCTGTTACATAGACCACAGACCTATTAATATTTGCAGGTCCTACCCAGTACCTTCAGACTGCAAACAGCCGAAAGAAGAATAGTTCAAAAGAATGCCCCTCTTGGACTGAGAGGCTCAAGCTGACAAACACTAGAGATGTGTCAAGCCCAAGTTTTGCCATCTCTAGAGAAATTGGCAAAATACTATCCTCCCTTCCTCCCACTTGGGCACTTGCGAAATACAGTCTAAGTCATTTTTCACTAAAATAGAATATCTATTAACTTGGAGCAATGGTAGGAATATTTCATTTCTCTTCCTCAATCTGTTGTCAGGCACTGTGGTAGCTGACACGTCACACCAGATATAATGAGACCAGCAACAGTATACATGGTGGGATTATGACTGGCGTTTTTTTAGGTACCACTCTTCATGCACAAAATGAGCATGCAGGAGCTCTAAAAAGCATCTCCCCTTTGTTTTTATGGACTCCAGCAAAACAAGAGAACAGATTCTATTAAAAGAAAAAAAACCTGACATTAAACAGCCAGAATAATCTTGACTAGTAACAGAGGGATCTGCATTAGGTTTGCAGAATGCTGCACACACACCTCCACTGAACCCAGCATGTCCAGCAGGGAGCCAGGGCTCTGCCCGACCTGTTGCCTGGGCCCAGGGCCTTCCCTTCCTCTCAGCCTTTGGATCTCCTGCTGTATTCCTCATGGCCACAGCACTATTTCAGTTTGTATCTTACAGAAGCCAATGGAAACATGCAATAACATCCCAGAAAAATCTGGGATGAGATGTCTGGTGGTAAGACTGAGACAGTTCCTACAATTCCAGTAGTTCAGTGAGGTCTTAAAGCCGTACTCTCCCCAAAAACTCCACCATAATTAATGTGGTATTTCCCTAAAGCTTGAGCACATCTCCAGTTAAGACTACATTGCTTAAATTAGATTTTCGTGTCTTTTAACGGGCACTGCTTAAATTACTTGGTCTTATGACCTGCAGCTAACAGAACTCATGTCTCTACAGCAAAATGCTGACTTGCTCAGTGCCACTGCAGCAAGAGCAAACTTAAGTAAGGTCTTGGTAATGTACTTTTTTCTTGAACTGATACAGGGGAGCTCCAAAGTGTCACAATATACACATTGTTTCAGATAACACACTTGAACAAAGCGCACAGACAAATTATAAATCATGCGTTTATCTTAATAAATAATTTCATATGTCATAAAAGTAGATGTACTAAACACTTGCTTCTAAATAGCTGCCCAGTGTCAGGAGTTCAGATGTTTTCAGGTTGTCCAGGCTTATTCCTGAGAAATGAAAATTTCCATCTCATATTTTCAAAGATATGAAAATACAGTTGGGTGGAAAAAAAAGGCATAAAACTGTGCCTCCTTATTTGATCTGTTTCCCCTACATGACTTGAGTCAATAGTTTTATTGAGAAAAAAAATTAATTCTATTTTAACTTCAATAACACTCCAGACACATTCATTTCCTTGAACACTAAGGTGCTTCTTGGGCCTTCAAACCACTGGGAAGAAAAAATCCACGTTTTTCTTCTAGATCAAAAATGGATTTTATTATTTTAATAAAAGGTGATGTCAGTATTTTTTTCCTCAGCGAGGGAAATTTCCTCAATTCCTCATTTTCTTCAGCTATGTTTTCTACTAAGATACAGAAATACAGGAGATTTGTATTTGTCTAAAAACAACTGGTCTGGTTTTTTGGTTTTGGTTGTTTGGTTTTTTTTAATCCCAGGTACAAGTAAAAAAGTAGAAGCAAAATCTATGGCACATCTAGACAATTCTGTTTTCTGGTTTGAAATAAAATTTCTAACTCTGGAATACACAGCAGGTGCAATATTCCATTAGTCATGATTTTGGGCAGAGAAATAGAGTTTCACAGAGGCTAAACTTTGGGCCTGGAAAAGAACAATGCCTGTGCCAGAAAAGCACACTGAACGTGCTGTGCGACTTTAGCCAGTCGACTTCAGTTTTCAGCTGATGTCTGCAAGTAATTTTTCTCCTAAGACCACTGCTCAGGCAAAGTTGAACTTTGTTTGCAACAGCAGAAAAATATCCTACTGTGAACGAACAAGAAATGCAACGGACAACAAAACTTGCATTTGATGGTGAGCTGAGGTACCGTGTGTTCAGTCAACGTTAATTTATTTCTACATTTAAGTGAAAGATGGATTTAGCACTCACCTTTTAAAAAATGTGGGTCAACAAACTGCTGCAAAACAATTTCATTGGGTTTTAAGTTAGAGGAGAGTGGGATTAAAATACTAATGCCTCAATCAAATCCCTAATTTGATACAATAACTCAGGCTGGGTCAACAAAGGACAAGTTATAATGAAATGTGATCGCATCACAAATTAAGAAAAATACTACTACATTCTCAGACAACAGACTGAAAACATGTAAGTCTATAAAATATTTCAGATAATGAACTGAGAACAAGGAAAGGTAAACCAGAACAACCACTGAAATGAAGTTATCCACATATTATGCTCTTGTCGGGAGCTGCCGCCGTATGCTGATATTTATTCAGCACAAAGTCATTTATGAGTAGAATAACTCAGATGAACTGCAAACACTTGCAGTGCATTTCTGACAAACTAAGATATCACCATGACAAGTAGAACTACCACCATGAACCATGGAAGCAGAAAGCAGGCTTTCTTCTTGAACTAGGTGATGACAAAGAAGACAAACTTTTGGGTGATACATATTTTAGGAGCTCAGAGTTGAAAATTACCTGGAAAAGCTAAGACCCACTCGATAAAAACAGCACTTCAAGACATTAAGTTAAATAATTTCAGTACCTACCAAAACTAAATTGTACCTAAATTATTAATAATGGGAAGTTTTCTTTCTGTTTGTCATATCAGGCAGATCTGTACGGATCTGACTGTTTTGTCCTTTATCCTTTCAAGAACAAAGTATCTTACATCCACCATCAAGTAGTATCTGCTACACCACTGCAGGACATGGTCCTATATAATTTAATTATTTTGCTTCTCCACATCACTCTAAGCAATTCTGCTTATTATTATAACAAAAGAAAGACAATCAAAGAACAAAGCCTTGCCATACTGTACCTGCAAAGCACAGTTCATCATTCGCACAATGTAGTCAAACTGCTGATGGTCCAGGATTGCTCGGTTCTGTTTAACGTGCTGGCCTAGTTCCTGGGTCAGGCAGTGCCGAGCTGCCTTCCCTTTTAGGGCTCTCAGAGCTGCAGGCAGGGTCTGCAGAGAAGAACACCTGACTTTATGAAAGTGAAATTAAATGGCACTATTCACACTGAATATCGTTCCTCCTTTATCAAGAAACTGCAAGTGACAGTAAAGAATAATTTGGAAATTACTCATCAGCTTGAATATCAAACTGTCGCATAATGATTGATTTAGCTTGAGTTATCAAGTACTAAATTTTTCCTACTTTTTTTCAAATGCACTAAAGAGGATTTCTCGTCTACATGTGGAAATAGAAATCATTTAATACAGACAGGCATTGAATGGATGTGAAATCAGAAATGGATTATCGTGCACAAAAGCAAGTGCTCTGTTCTGTACCAGCCAGGCCAGGCCTTGAGTTCGCTGCCAAGGCCAACCAGCATGTTTTCTGATAAGCAATAAATGACAAATGGTTTTAGAAGTGGCATACCTCTCATAGCAATGAGGACACAAGATTGTCATGCAGTTTATCCTAAAACAGTGCCAATAGAATATTGATGTCAAAATGTTAAAGATGCAGCAAGTACAACATCAATGATTCTCAGCTGTGGCCCTTTAGACTAGAGTTAATGGTGGTAACAGCTAAGTCACAAAAGGTAGCCTATTGGCTAAGGACAAATTTACCATGCACAGGGACAAAAAAACTTCTGAACTTCCCAAAGTGCCTGTAAGTTGAAAGATGATAAAAACTACTGTGCTCTACTTGGATCAAAACTCTTACACCGAGTTACATATTTTATTACGACTTTTCCCATGTGCATTTTGAAACCGTAATTTGTAAATCAAGCAAAGCTCATTTTCTATCTTGAGCTGCACAGCCTCAGAGATACACAGGTTATACTGAGAAATCAAAAAATTTCTTAAAATAATTTTACAGTCGTTTTCATATGCAGAACTAGGTTAGTTTGACTGATTGTTCTAGAACCAATAACTGAAAACTCTATGGACAGAATCTACCAAACTTGGCGACTTCTTAATGTGGAGGAAATAAGAATGTCAAGGATCACAACTCACTAGTACATTGCAGTGAAGGCAGACATGCCAAATATTTACATTCTTCTCTGAGTTCTATCAAATTATTGATTTTTATAACCAGCAAAATTTACTGTAGTGAAAATTTAAAAAGAGCACTGGTCATTCAACACTGAATCATATATTTATGCCTTTTGTTTGCCTTCTTTCCAATTAATACTACTAGAGCAATATAAAATTAATGAATACATAAACTGTTTTTAAAAATGTATGTGGACAACACTATTTATAATGGTAATAAATTATCAGAAAGGGCTTCAATGCATCCACAGAGTATAAGAAACAGGTTTTCAAATCCATTAGCCTTGTATTACACACAGTATTGCATTTAGATGATTAGTTTTGTTGCTTACTTCACTCATTTAAATGGTTAAAATAATCCTTAGTGTTTGAAACAAGACTTCAAAGTGTACTTTGTGACTATCAGTCTCCATTTTCTCATTAACAGAACAAAGGGTTATTCGGGAAAGTTAGAGTTTCATTTTATTACCTTTTCAGTCTCCAAAAATTTGTTTTCAAAAATGAACGAGATGCAGTTTCTAACAACTTCCAGCCTCTGAGCACTGTTGAAAACTGTGCTTCCTTTTTCCATTATGGAAACTAACAAAGAGAAAAAAAGAATATACATCTTTAAACTATCTCCTGCAAGAGCCACAAAGAATACCAAAAAGTTTTTTAAAAAAATTTAAAAATTAATATGTCCTCCATTTTACTCTGTTAAGCAAATACAATTAGTAGGCATATACAGATGGGAATATAAGATCCTAAATCTTTGGTTTTCCTATACTATCTAAAGAAGAGAGTGCTCTGAATTTTAACTGGATTCTCCTAACTACTGTTCTATTTGATTCCTACTGGCCCAAAGATATTACAAACTCTAACATATAAATGAAATATAAAAATATATTTTTGAAAATATATATTTTGAACTATGTAGCCTTGTATACTCTGTAGCAGTAGATAACTGTTTTTAGCTGGCCAGGACAAGAATTCTGCAACATGGAATAAAACCTGACAAACCTGTTTTCTTATCTAGATTCCAATCCGCTGACATCTAAAGATTATTTTCTTCATGCACTGTTTAGTTATGATTTTTCAAGAAAATTCAGAATAGAAGAACTAACATCCTCTTTTTCCCTATAGTATCAAATAAATAGAATCTAAATGTAGAATATGCCTTTCTTGTAGATAATAATGAGCTACTAATAGCCAAAGAATTTGAGACATGGGACAGCAGGGAGTGTGTAAGTGTGAAAGCTGTTCCTTGAAAAACCCACAAAACCCCTTTGATATAAGAATTAACTTATTAAAAAGAAAATGTTCACTTGCATAAAGCCTTTTAAAGAAAGACAACAGAACACAAGCACACAACCTTTTTCTGTAAGAAACATATTCAATGACAGTCAACAGCACAGGCAGGTGAAGAGAGTTCATCCTCTTCTTACATAAATCCAAAGAGAAACAGGCCCCGAAAGGGCCTCAAGAGGCCATCTAGTTCATCCTGCTGTCCCTAGACAGGATCAACTCTATTTATGTTATTTCTCATGTTTGTCTAACATGTTCCCAATGTTCTGTGATAACAGAGACTCCATGGCTTGACAAAAAATCCACTCAACTGCCTCACAATCCTCATTTTACCACATCTTGCTGACAAATAACTACTTCTGTGCTGCAATTAAACCCATTATTTCTTATCATTACAGATTATTCCCCTTCATTTTCTAACTGTCTCTGATCTAATTGAAGACTCCTATTATGTGTTCCCTCAGTCTTCTATTTTTCAGTCTAAACAAGTCCCCATCTTTCCTTGTAGGTCACATTCTCCGGACCACTGGTCATTCTTGTTGCTTTCTTATGGACTCCCTCCAACAGAACCAAACATGGAGACAGTCTTCCAGTGTCCAAAAATGGATACAAACACACCAGCTGAGGCCTTACCAAGCACAATGAAAAGATTTCTCCATGGGGTTCACTGACTGCACTCCTGTTTATACATCCTACTAAGATGTTTGTCTTTTTTGCAGTAGCTTGATACAGTTGGGTCATGTTTGCCTTATGGTCATTAAAATCCCCAAATTAATTTCTGAAGCACTGCTGCCTAGTCAGCTGATCATGCCTATGCAAGTGCAATACCTTATTTGAAGAAAAACAGTAGAGAAGGACAAAATTCAACAGAGAGCAGTGGTAAGATCTCTACTTTTAAGACTGATTTGAATTCTAATCCTACCCCCTTCAAAGGTTTTGCAAGCTCTGCCAGCTTCACGTGGCCTGCAAGGTTACTAAACGTACTGGTTTATGCCATCATTCACATTGATGACTAGGACTAATAGAATTTTTCTGTCATTAAAATTAAATCTGTTCTTTATATTTAAATACAGATCTATTAATTTTGAGACAGATGCTATGTTTGCTCTTTGCCTTTTCCCAGTCATTTACATGCTTTCCACTAGTGTCAAAGGAGAAACTCTAACAGTTCAAAGCTTGGTTCAGCCAGTCCTACAAGTAACCCATGGTAATATTCAACACACCTAGGTGAGCAGGCAATATCTAGTTTAATAGTTCAATCCAAAATCTAACTCAGATCAAACCTTTTTTCGCTGTTAGCAATTCTGCCCCTCCTACTATGGGTGTTTGGCTGCTTAGTACGGGCAGATACAAAACGGCTTTTCAAACTGCAAAGGCCAACGCACAAGTCTGTGTGCCAGGTTTACTGTGATCACTAAAAATACAGTATTAATACAAAATTGGGAGCAAGACACTGTAGTCATGCTAATGACACATTCAACTCTTGGGAGCAAATGAACGTACCAACGGGGGGACCCGCCGGGACAACGCACTTCTTGTCCCCCCGGGTGGCAGGGGGGGCCCCCTGGCTCCTGGCGAGGCCTTCCTGGAGGAGCTCCTGCACCCGGCCCTCGTTGATCCGGGGGAAAGGCAGGATGTGAACGCGCAAGTGGGAGCCCTCCGTGGGCCGTGGCACTTTCTGGAATGCTATGTGGGGATTGGGATTCTCCTGCAGGTCAAAAGCAAAAGGTTACACGCGAATTGCCTTGCACAGTGCTACCACTGGTCTACTCTAATTTTACTGCTGTTTTGTGTACCTCTCATACCTGAAAGATTAAGAAGCCAAATATCTAATGTAGATGACTAACAAAACATTTCATGTTGATATCACCCTTGACTCATTATCTGTAATACTTCCAACTTTGTTAAAGGCTTTTATAAAATCATTTTTGTCAACATGCAAAATTCAAAAAGAAAGACAGCAAAAGAAAAATCACTGCTTAACTTGGGCTGATTTATGCAGCTTAATGAGTATTTAGGACTTGAATAGTAATTATTTTGACAATCAATCTCTTCATCAGACAGAGGGTTGAAGACTACCTACCAACATTCACAGGATCACATATCCTTAGGACTATTAACAGTCAGTCAAACAAACCAGAATATTTTCATCTCTTCATTCATATGTACCAGGATTTATCATTAATCACATCTCAATTCACTGTTGTCCAATTTGACTCCAAGCTATTCCTTATTACTGGCTACATACCACTGCCAAAGAGTGATACTCCATCAATTAAGTTTCTGTTGCAAATGCACAACTAGCTTGGAAGCAAGCTTGGAAATAGCACCTTAATACTTTCATTTATGGAAACAAAAGGCAACAAGGAGAACAAATGCATCAACTTCAGAAATAGCACCCAAAACACACCAGCTATTTGGTCATATATGTTCTCTGCAAAGAAATGTTTAATGGAACAAGCCAAAAATCTAGCTAGACTGATGAGAGCAGAAGATTCCAGGAGAAGCAAGGCAGAGAAAGGGAACGCAGTTCTCAGCAGGGGTAACAGAGGGCATGGAGCAGAAAATGCCAGAAAAGGAGAATAACTATTCCACAACCCATTTCACTGAGAAGAGAGATTTAGAAGAAACAAACAGCGCTACTTTAACCTTGGACAGCACAAACATCATGTCAGACATACGTGCTATTAGGCATGTAGGTCTAATGACTTGAACTACTAAAGTGGTATATGCCAAATTCTTGTCTAGATTTTCCACTTGTACCACCTAGACTAATGCAAACATTATCTCTCCATACCAGACCTCATCTCTCACATGTATCTAAACTGCCACAGCTACAATCTGATGACTACTAAAACTGTGAACAAGATGTCAAAATATGTCATGCAGTCAGATTAAAATCAGGCAGCTCTAGGCATAACTTCAAGAAGCAATGTTACTCATCACCTATATTTAGTCAAAGACAGATGTATGCATAACTACTGGAAATCTGACTTCTAAATGCCCCAAGTCACTGACTTAGTGAATATAAAAGTATACTGCGTTAAGTCACTGATTAGTGGTAATGAAGTAGCACGTCAGTCACAATGGTATAAATAAATATCATCATCAGAGAAGACAAACAGAACCCCTAAAAATCCCCAAACATCCCATAATTCTTGTGCTTTTTTTATAGAAGTGTATTGGGGAAGTGGGACATAGGAAAGAAAGGGTGACAAAGGTGCCAACTGACTGTGTAATAGATAATGCCCTGTGGAGTCTGAACAACCACAGGAAGTGTGGGACAGAGGAAGAGTACTCAATGCCAAAAAAACCAAAAAACACTTCCAAAAGACCCCCAAAACCCACAAACCAAAACAAAAAACCCCAAACTCAAAACTCACTAATGGAAGAGTAGGAGATTTTACAAAAGCACTATGTAACACAAACACATGATAGGAAGGCAAGAATGAAACCAGAAGGAACTTTAGGAAACCTAACGTGCACAAGAAAAAGGCTGTAAAAAATTAAGTAGTGTCTGCTGAGCACACAAACCACAGGGACTGGGTCACACAGCAGGAAAGATCTGCTGAAAGTATACACTGTGCCAAACTGGATGTATAGCTTTCATAGGAAAAACTGCTGAGGGGCAAGAGATGTATTTGGCATGGACAGGTTGCAGTAGAGAAAACAACAGTTTATACACATTATGTGAATGCACACTAAGAAAACAGAGTGGTAATTAGCAGTAGCTATACGTAAATCAGTATTATTAAATTAAAGTTCAAAGTCTTTTGCCATAATGCAAATGATGACTACTACAAGCTGTCATTTTCATTTTCAGATACTGGATCAATCTCAGAAATAAGAATTTTCAATGTTACCACCTCAACTCTGCAAGTGCAGCAGGTATAATAAACTTACATTTTTGAAGAGCTGTTCTGCAAGTTCTCTAACATGCTTTATCATTTTTGGTGGGTTGCCCTCTTCAGCTTTAATTCTTTCAACTTCAAAGGCTACCAACTTTTTTTGAAAAAAGGAAGAATAAAAATATTTATAATTCAACTAAAAAAAGTTATTTCCTACTTAAGTTATGAAAAGTTAATCTTAAATTGAAACAAAGGAAAGAAAGCTGACCAGCAAAAAATGTGCAATGTCATGTTGCTCTGGAACATGATACATTTCAGCTTTTGTTACCAGATGTTTTAGTCCTACCTAATATAGAAAGACCTACATACTTAAAATATTCCTATCACATTTCTATACCACAGTCCACATTTCTTGTATGTACTACTACTGCTATTACACAGAATTAATACCAAACTGTTTTTACTCTACATTCAACTAAAAGCCAACACAGTGAAAATATGGCATTACTTTTAAAAATTTTAAACTGTTTGTCTCAGTTTATATTGTTGGATATGTATTTAATATTTCTCAATGAGTTTGTTAATGCTTCATAGAATACAATTAAAATACTCAAAATAATTCTGTACTAGTACGTGTTATTTATTATAAAGCTACAAATCTGACAAGAGGAACAGCATTACCAAGATTTATACAGCTATTTCATTTTATACATATGAGCAGGGCACAATTTTATGGATGTAAGGTAGAAATATCTGCTTAGTAGAAAATGAGAACTGAGAAGATTAGTATAAACTTGATTTAATAAACAGTGAGGATTCAGAAGCATTTCAGTAGTTTTCCACATGCTGATATATCATAGGTATGTCATCATTTACTTGGGAATACAGAAGCAGTTTTCACCTCATCAAAAAGATCACAGGCTCTGAAGGGAGGACCCCTCTCTGACACAAAACCAGCAAATGCCATTCCATTGAGGACTTTGGTTAGAAAGTCATTCTCAATTAAGCCTCGCTGGCCCAAGAAGGCTGCCTGCAAAAAAGACAGAAAAAAATGCACAATTTTATAAGGATCAAAACTACAACCACTTATGTACTAGCAGTTAAACATTTTCACCAGCTTATCAGCTTATACTAGGATGTGGTACATTCTAATTAAATCTTCTATTATACACAGCATCTTTTCACACCTAAATTCAGAACTTGAAGTTAGATGCACACATTTTTTAAATCTCACAAGTAATAAAACAGAAAACTAGTACCTTCAAGCAATGTCTTCTTATTACATACATATGTTTTCAAAATTAGACAACTGGTTCCTCAAACGTTTATTTAAATTTAAATGTTAACTTTGTTTTACATTTCCTCACAATTACAATTAGTCCCACTAAACCACACTGATATACTTGCTATGCCAAAATGACATGCTTATCACATGCAGATAATTTTATTTGTTTTTTTAAAACCACTTGTTCAAAAGGTAAGCTTGTGGGAATAACACGGTGCAAGTGAATACTAACTAAATACACGTGTCTGCTTCTCTTTTACCTTATGGAAATGAATTACTGGTTCAGCATGAATCCTGATCAGCTGAAGACAGGACCGGTATCCTTGGAAAAGTTGTGCAAATAGCCTAAGGAAGATTGCTCGCACTTCTTTGTCCTGTAAGCAGTAATTGAATATGCTATCAAAACATTTTCGTATTTAAAGCTTTTCCACACCTTGTATAAAACTATATGAGAAATGCCTACAAATTCATCAGTGGAGCAGAGCAGCACATGAAGCAGAGATAGTCGTACACATATGAGGTTGTCTCACGGCATGGTTAGGGTTGGAAAGGACCTTAAATGTCATCTAGTTCCCCTGCCCCGTCCTCAGATGGCAATGACAAATTCAGCACATGGTCACCCCTTCACTCCTGCTGGTCCTTCCCATACCACAGGCTCTGGGCAATGCCAGTGGAACCAGGGGGGTGGTCATGTGGTGAACCCCATGAATGAACTGCCATGAGAGAAAGTTGATGCTAAGTAAAGGAAAGATGGTATTTTAGCCTGGATTTATTCCTTAAAGTAAGTGTGGCTTTGCAGAACTCCATAAGCTGTGCCATTGGAGCGGACAGGGAGAGAAGGGAACCATGGGAGCCCGAGGTGGCACTGCTGCTGCTGGAGGATCCAGGCTCAGAGCATCCCAGGCATCTCCAGAGCCATCAGCTGCGGCTCTGCCAGATGAGGACACTGCTCTAAGTTTGCTCAGCTACTTGTCCAGGACTCTTCCAACTCACATCTTCACTTGCCAATCTACGGCCGCCAAAATAAGCCAGAGTTACTTTAAAGAGTTTTAAATAGTAGATCTTTAAAGCCCTGGTTTGTTTTATTTAAGTAAGAGAGTGCTTACATAGACACCACAGGAATAATGAAAATGATGTGAACAGCTGGGGGCAGACTTGGGGCAGTGACATCTCCATCTAGCCCAAATGCCATTAAAGGATGACATCAAACCCTCTGTCACCCTCTTATTTTATCTCAGCTCAGGTACCTGCTCACACCTCAGCCACGTCAAAAACCTGAGGTCCTAAAAATTGGTTTATGACCTCAGGTTTTATGGTGTCTCAAAGGACTTTTTAAACAAGCTAACTTTATACACAGCAATGAATATTATATTTATTATCAGGTAACTACTTGATCAGATAATTAACAAGTAAATACAACCTAAATAAGTTAAAGCTTGTAATGACTTTTTAAGGAGATAAGGTATATATAAGATTCTATAACACTGTCTTATTGGAATATTTTACTAGATGTCTTTTAATTCTTCACTGGAACATTATCGATGTTATTTTATTTTTAACTTTATTTTGTAAGGGCTCCCTTTTACTCCTTATAAGATAGGCCCATTTTCTGCTGCTCTTCAGGATTTTAACAGGCACATTTGTACCCTGACTTTTGTGACTACTTGAACACACAGTTGCTTCTTTCAGATTTAACAATATACTTACTTTGACACAAATTATATTCATTTGTAGCTTTCCTATTCAAAGTGAGATTTTAGTTGAATTCTGCCATTAGTTTAAATGAAATCGGGTAATATTCCCTGTCTTCAGCAACAAAACACCCAATCTTAAAGTAACAAATAAGTACAACAAATATATTGTACCACATTAGAGTTTTACATTTCCAAATATATCTACTCAAATGTGTTCTTAAATTGAACCGGCTTTTGGATTTTCGTTTGGACTACCAACTCAAGTTCAGCTCTAAACACTCCTAACAAGCTATAGATTAAACTACAGACATACAGTTTCACTCAGGTCGAAGTTCATTAAAGGCATTTAAAACCCATGTAACTCCTTTCCCACTATATCCAACCATACTATGTATAATAATCATCATTATTACTGTAAAACCAGTGGCTTACATTTTAACATTTACACAAACACAGAAAAAGGCCAGTTTCTCCACTCATGTAAAATTCTGCAGCTTTACTGGTCTGTGAGACCGAGACACAGATTTAACTCATCAGACAGCAATATTAAAACAAACTTAGGTGCCCCCATAGTAATAAAAATATATTCATAAAACTTCTAACCCATTAGAATGCTATTAGAGGACAAGATGAATTTCTCTGCTACACCAATAATTCTAGAAAGTATATGGAAAAGAAAACACAAAGTAGAAATCCTTAAAATAAAACTAGTCTTAAATTTCAACAGTTTTCCACTTAAGAAAGTCAGACATAACACAGAAATCTTACCAGCATTTTTGAGTGTGATAAAGCTGTTCGTGGGGGAGGGAATGCATAATCTGCTGTTTCCAAATCAGGATGCAAAACCTAGGGAATTTTGTAAACAAAATTTTTTTTCCCCTCATTTTGCTGATAAAAAGATAAATTACTTTTATTCTTCTTACTCAAAGTAATATTTCTTGACATTAAGTACCTCAAGAAAGCGACTGAGTTAAATTACAAAGACTATATGGAAATAAAGGTGGGATTCATTTCTCAGCTTCAGGTTTCTTGAAATGAGATAGTTATCAAAAACTGATTACAGCCCACAAAGCTAGTCAATACCAATAAGGATTTTAGAGTCAATTCATCCAAAACAGATTAACAGACAGATAATTCTTCTCTTTAAGATCAAAAGATTTGCTGAGAAGCCTCCAAATAAGGTGATTTCTAACTTATTACAATGATAGTAAAAAACCAAACTAAACTACGTTTTTTTGGTGATTCCCTAATGTAGAATCCATCATTCTTGAATAGGAAAAAAAGGGGCATCACACAAATAAACTTTTAAGGCTAAATGGTAATTAATTTGTTAGATTTCAAGACAATGTACAGTTGAAATGAATTTATGAAAACTGAGAAGCAGCAAAACTGAATGGTAACAATGCTGCTCAAATACTCTTATTAAAAAATCATTATTAAGAAGGAAAAATCACTACCTATCTCCTGAATAGTGAAAAATACATTTTATTATTAAATTATTGCTTATAGTAACCATAAACTCAGGTAATAAACTCTTCTAAAGTCAAGAACGTTGGCATGAAACATAGTTTTAAATCTCATGTGTCTGAAAGCCTAATACTGAAATTTATATTTCGCTTTTTACAAAGAGGAGAGAGGCTGGAAAATGGGGTTTGTATGAAAACATACTAGAGAAAGTGCCATTTGAGTCTGATGCAGCAGTGGCTCCGGCAGCTGAGACAGATGAATACATTCAGGAATTTTAATTGTTCCTCCATCCAGGTCTGCTATGATTACATCTAACTGCAAGGGACAAGCACGTTATTGGTAGTGCATATCTAAAAACACAACAGTTCAAATTTCATGATCTGCACGTAAGTTAAAATAAACAAATTAAAACCAGTACTATGTACAGAATGCTTTTGGTACAGAATGCTTTTGGTAAAGGAAATACTCCAAATACTTCCTATTACTGAATCTAGCCATGGAAAACGAATGTAAACCAAAGACAGTGAAATGAGGCCAAACTTTCAAAGATGATTTTTGTCTCTGGATGTTCCAGGTCTGTGTTCAGAGATCTGTGATATCTAATCAGCTCCTTGCAAAAGAATACAGTGAGGGCAACTATAAGTAAAATTATGTGTTTCTAAGCACACATAACCTTGCTTCAGTTTCTCCAAGCATAAGCTTAAAAAGGACAAAATAAAACCATTGAAAATACATTTCAAAATCCTAAGTGAAATGCTCAAACTCACAACAAACAGATGACAAAGCTGGAAATGGATGCATTCCTTCCCATCCTGTGCTAGAATGAAATATTTTCCCTCCTCTGCTTTATAGTCTCAATGTATTTACCAAAGAATTGATGCTTTTTTTCCTTCTCCTGATTGTCTTGCCTTGCTTTCCACAATAATATTTTGAACATATATATGAATCTCTCATACAAACACCTCTGAAGCACATAAAACCTCTGCAGCTGAGCACCACAAAAGACACTGTGACTATGAATGAGCTGGCCAGACATACTTACAAGCTCATGAATGTCATTGCGAAAGACAGAATGTACACCAATGATGAAAGGTGTTGGTGAGCTGAGAACTTCCAGTAGCTGTGCAGGAAGAATTGGAATATAGGGATAACTGTGAAAAGAATAAATGAAATAAAATAAAAGCTTCTGACTACCCTTCCACATAGGGCAACTTTTTTCTTTGAAAAAAAATCAAAAGAAATCTTCCTGCTATGTGTTAAATTTACTAGAAATGACTACTCTAAAAATACAAAGATGAAAGTGTTAAGTAAATACCTCCTTATAAAGTAGCATGCTCTTAAAATAACATGCAATTAAAGCTCCATAATTTAGGTCTACAATTTATTGCAAACCAGTGTATTTTTCAAAATAAGAGAAGCTTATTTATATTTGTAACACTTCTGTTATGTGTACATTACATTTGTCCCCAACTTCTAAGTAGCCAGGGTTGTGTCCACTAAAGTTGTGGACAATACCTTCATTTTAAAAACGTGGCTAGTTTTTGGCCAGACACCTACAATTCAGCCTTTTGTAAAATATCATTAGTAAGAAATCTTTAAATGAAATATTTTGCTTTGAGATTGAAATGACAACTAAATATTCTATACAAAACACTATTTCAGATACTGTTTATTTGATTGCATGATTTAAAAAAACAACAATTGTTTTCATTAGAGCAACATGAAAATCTGGATCTCAACCGATCAATGCATTTTAACATCTAATTTATAGTTATTAAAGTTCACATTCATTACTATTTTAGCATGAAGAAACATATTCCAAAACTAATTTTCCATTTTTTTCCTATCTATATTAAAATGAAGCCCATCTCTGACATATTTTAAATAAAACAAGCTACTAAAATACAACATGATTTGAAACAGGTGAGTCAGGATTATATGTCGTCTTCCTAAAAAAACCAAACAGCTTGACAGTAAGTTTTCCATTTAAAAATGCTGCATCCACGTGTAGCTTTTTAGAGAGCATCAATTTGTTGACTTAAACCCATTCTCTGCTGGACATTTGTCAGTGACTTCAAACTGTGACACACATCAATGCAGCTGTTATTTTTGAGCTGCAGAATCTTTCAGGTTATAAAGGGCCTCAGGACGTCATTTCATCCAACCTACTGATCTAAGCAAGGTTGAGCCTAAATCTAGATTAAGTTGTCCTGGGCTCTGTCCAGCTGTTCCTGAAGGCCTACAGGGATGGAAGTTCCATAGGCTGTCTGCTTCACTGTTTAATTATCTTCATAATAAAACACATTTTCTCTGTGTACAGTCAGAAACTTCCCTCTCCCCTGGTTCAGTTTATGACTCCACTGTTTTCTGCCACACACCTCCTCTTTCTTTTTGGTAGGTTATTAGACCTCCTCCATATCTTTTCCATGATTTACTCATGGGCCATCACTCTCAAGTTTTACCATCCAACTGATGCTGTGAGTAGGGTTTCTACTGTATTTGTAGGTAGGATGTTTCTCCCTTAATTCTTTCCACTGCCATGATGCAATCAGACTTTTATTAATGATGTTGTACAGCCCAGGAATTGCATGTATGATCACGAAAACCTTTGCTTACTTCAACAATACAGCACAACTCCTTTTGTACAGGACAATGTAACAAAGGTTATAAAATGTATTACAAAATTAGTTAACAAGTAAAAAGAATCAAAGCTCCACTCACCTGTATTTGAGGGGAAACATCAAAGACTCCAGAGCCCTACAGGCATCACTGAGCCTCTGAAAACTTGCTGAGTGAAAGAGAACCTTATTTTCTGTAAGCACGGCACAGAATAAGCTGAGTACATTTTGGATTCCTTTAAAAAAAAAATAAAATAATAAGAAAGAACTTTAACAACATGTCAAAAGAATCAAAATTACATTAAAATCTACCACTTTCTGGAGGAATTTTCAAAAAGCCTATGATAACTGCATAAATTGCCAAGTACCAAGTGTTTTCTACCTTTTATTTAACTAGTGCAGCTTCCTTCTGTTTTTCAGGTTGCTAAAATACCATCCGAATGCATTTCTACATTTCAAATATATTGTATTACATCTCCCTTTCAATACCACTTTCAAGGATTTCCACTTCTCAGCACAAATCCCAGCAATGCTCAATAATGACTTCAAACAGTATTACGTGTATCTTCTGCAGAGCCTTCTCCGTATCCAGTATTCAATTCTGGTCACTGATCCAGGCTTAACATCTAAACCTTTCTGCATCTCCAAGCAGGATAAAGATAATAAAATCATACTGCTGAGCTCAAAAGAAAATGACAAAGACTTCCTAGTAAATACATTCATACTTTATCCACGAAGAGCATTCGAGGAGTCACAAGGTTATAAGAGGGCAGAAGGAGAATACATGTTACTAAGAAGATCTGCCTGTTTAAACAAGCCCCACTAGATTTAGGGTATAGCTCATGAATCAGATGATGGGGTGCTTTGGGGGATTTTTTAAGACAGTATAATTTACCTAGGAGACAAAGCCATGTGCTTTCAGGGAAAACCAAAAATATATTTCCTTTTCAACAAAGTCCCATCCTGAGAAGCAGACATGTCTGAGATGTGAGATATGCTGAAATTTATGAAATTTCCTGAAATATGCTGGAATGTATGATGTTTCCCTGAGGACATGACTTGTGTTATCAGTAAGACAGCCTGTATTACCTTCACAAAGCTACTGCTTACTTACAATAACCTTCCCAATAAGAAGTGTGACTATGCAGAGCGACTGCACTCACATGATAATTAACACTTTGTTTTGTTTAAGTAATTTTTATTACATGTTTGGATAAATCTTTCTTCTTTTAGGACACATGCAAATTTTCTTCTCTGGAGTGAAGCTTAGCTCATAAACATAAAGGGACAAGGATTCAGAAAGGGCTGTTGAACAAAAAAGACTTAATTCTTAGGGTGAACATCAAACAGCACACTGTTTTGAAACCTGGTGCTTTCAAACTCCATTCTCCAGGATTCCTGCAGACACTCACACAACCAAAGGCAGAGGCTTGAGAGGACTCGAGGACAGAAGGCTTTGTTATAAGGCTGAGTGAGTTACTGTTGCAAAGATTGCTGTTGTGTTCAGTGGCATAATTAATATTGTGCTGGTAGAGAACAAACTGCTTTATAATACACAATGTCAGGATGGTGTTAAAGAAAAAAATTCCAACGAGTTTCCTCAAGTGAATGAAATAGCACTCAGCAGTGAATAGCTAGAAGCTAACTGGACATAGTGTCCTTTCTTGTGTGCACATATTTTAACACAAAGTTAGAATCTGCTGCCTGTCTAAAAACATCTCTCTTAGCCTAAAAACTCAAACTGCCTCTTTTATGCAAAACTGCCCTTGTTCCTTTCCAACAACATTTTAAGGACTGTTTTGGAGTATACTTTTTGTTTTAAACTACGTTTTTGTTTTCAAGCTAAGAGGACTTTTTACACCATTCCATTTCACATCAAATATCTTCTTAAGACATTTAGGAATATGTAACTTCAAACATCTCAAAAAATTCTCAAACAATCCTCTACAAACCTATAATGTTTTGGCAGGTGTTATTGGGGAAAATAATACCAAAAAACCTCACAAATATTCACAACATTTTGTACAATGAAATGCTCTAAAAAAGCCCCTCTTGTGATCAAAATACCTATAACTATAAAATTCTTAAGAGAGATGGATTTCCATTCTGCACATCCTAAAACTCGAACCTAGGCTGAGAGGTAAAAGTTCCAAAACATTTTCTGCATGTTACTGACTTTGAACTCTTTTTTGCAAAGAATTAAAGAGCATTCCTGTACTGAGGATATTCAATTGAAATCAATCTGCGTAAAAAAATAGCATTTTTAGCTATATGATATTATTTTGCTGTGAATTACAAGGATTCAAGGGTCTAGAAGGAGTATCTCAATTCTAATACCTTTAAAAGTCCTTTAACTTACCCAGTATCAGCATTTTTCATTTGCAATCTCTTGTGAATATAGGCCTCCTCATCAGGTACCAAACCAATACACAATTCTAAAGAGTACATAATAACTGAGCACCTTTGCAAAAGCTTTACCAACAAAAAACATGAATGAAGCGTAAATCAGGATTTTGCTCATTTATAAGGAGGACACCTGCAAGTACTTCATAGTATTTGAACACGGTGGCTGTAGATCACACTGTCTCCTAAGGACTACCAAAATGATACACTATTGTATAGATAATACAGGCAATCTTCATCGTTATATGTAGTGTTAAACCGTATGTCTGTCCAATTTTTATCTTTACCACTGTGAGAAATGGATTTTGTGAATGTCTTCAATTTACAGACAATTCCGGATGTCTCGTCAACGAAGCACAAAGTTCATTTAAATTACTAAGCAGTGATGATACAGTTTGTGAGGTTTTCATAGTTTCACTGGGGAAATCAGTCTGGTTTTGCTGCATGTTAGTGGCTACAGATAATGATTCAGTTTGTACTCCACAAAGACATTTCTCAGTGCAGCTTAATCAGCACCAACATAATTTGATATTTAGGATGACTACTCTTAGCAGCTATTTCCCAGAGATAAGCTTTGAAGCCACATAGCAGAATATGTACTGCAAATGTTTCTACCACATTCTGCAAGTTGGTCTCCCAGATATTCCCTGCATTTTAACTGGCCATGGAAGAGGAATTGGAAATGTTTACTGTGATACAAACGCACCTGATGCAGCCCCAGCTTTGCTGAGCTAGACAAAAGCATTGCTTTATTTGCAGCACTTAAGGAAGAGACCAAAATCGAGGGCATCTAAACACATCTCTCATAAATCTGCAGAGGAAGTTCACTGGCCAACTGCTCATGTGGCAGAAGGGAAAGGAGCCCTGTCTCTCCAGTCTGGCAATCCCTGTCACACTCCAAGGTAGTAGGTCCATTCCAGGTTTCAAGCTGAACCTGGAATTTTCAATTTCCATTTAAGTTTTTTCGACTCTCTCTTGACCCTTTTCTGCATTCTGAATGCATAAAAAGCAGAAAGTCATCTCACAACAAATGGCTTTATCTTGGCAGGAACAGAAAAGAAGACATTAGGAATCTTATGTGCCTGCATTTGGAAACCAAAGTGTTTTTGTTTTAGCAAGGTACCTACAACACAAATGAATATACCACAATGAGAGTATTTGACTTGGTCTGTGTAATCAGTTCATCTAAAAATGCATAAATAACAAGAAATAACATTACTATATAAAAACTAACACCAAACCAATAACCAGAGTAATTTCTTTTGGTATCTTTCCCAAAAGCCAGTTTAAAGTGAGAACGTCTCTGGCTCTTACCCTTTTCTTTCCCGAATGCCTAAGAAATACTAAATTTATATTTAAGGAGAGGTCCTGAAATCTTGGTGGGCTTTCTTTTAGGACTTTTTTTCTGCATAACAGAAATGGTTTTCCACTGAGAAGCTAATCACCAATATCGACCAACTTCTTCAAAACAGGCTACTCAGTTTGAAAACACATTTGGGCAGCAAACCCAGGCCAACCACTTCCACTGACTGAAAAGCTTGTACAGTGCAGACAGTCTCTTTGGTACCAGTGTTTTCATTCTCTCCCCTTTTTCTTTCTTCTTCCTCTTTTTTTTTTTTTTTAATTGTTCTGTATGCAATACAGAAGGATATAAAATAAATAAAACAAAGTGTACAACATAGACACCTAATCTGGAATTTACTTAATTTCAAGAAGATAGCCAATACAAAATTATTGCTCCACACATACTATGAAATACATGTTTTCAGGTATATCAGCAGTATGATTGTGGAGGAAACTTTTACCTGATAGAATCCAACAAATGAAACACAGCACAACTTTTGATTACTTTCCTTTTCTAAACCACTTAAACAACAGATTAAATTATTTGACCAAGCCACCAAGGTGTTGTTTGAAGCCTTGCAGGTTGTTTACTGAAAACAAACCATTCCAAATAACAAGCCTGAGCCCAGTTTCCTCATGCTACAAGACACAATCGTGTCTGTCTGTAACCTTGAACCCCACACTGGTCTGCAGACTCCGCACTACATCCGATGCTCGTTTGTCAGGGCATACATAGACAACACGAAAAACAACAAACAAGTTGATTTTTACAGATTGCTCTTTTGCAGTCTACAGACAGACATCCTGTAAAATATTATACATACGCTGGAAAATTTTGAATGGAGGCTTCCTGACCTTCACTGTTTTCAAGTATTTAAAGAATCTGTAATTTGTACTAAATTATCTGACATCCTACATCAACAAATGTATCATTCTGCCTGCTTCCTGTTGTTCTAGAATTTAAGTATTTATTTAAGCATGATTAAAAAAAAAACCCAAATACAAAGTGTACTTGATAAATCATTAACTGTTCTCTATATAGTGTGAAATCAAAATACTATCAACTTCAGACTTTTGTAAGGAGTTATAAACATGGATTTGGAAACTGAACTAGTGGAACACATTATTATGCCAATATGCCACTCTTGAATTACTGGACACAAGAAAAAGCTTAATAGACAAAATAATCCATAACTTAGCCAGACTAATCCAGGAAACGGGTCAACAAAGCCTGAAAAGCCTTTCTGAAAGGCCACTGGAGACTGCGTAGTACAAGTTCTGTGCCAGGCAGTGTCAAGCTCTAAAGATAACTAGCAAAAAAAGTAGAGAAAAACAAAACTCTTTTCATTTTTATTTTTAGATGTGGCTGCATAGCACTGCTAATGAAGAAAATATAAGCTTAACTAATAAATAAGAGGCAACAATTGTACTCTTATAGGTAATTCTTGCCAAATTGCATTCGTTTGTCCACCCAAAAATTACATGGTATCTCCAATCAGCTACACAAAGTTAAACCCAAAAGATTGTTATGTCACTCAGTTCCGGATCAATTCATATTTAGAAAAGCATGCAGGTCAGTTATTGGAGCAGGACTGCACACTACACCATTAAATCATAGCCAAGCTTGCTCACAAAAGGGGAGCAATGTAGCTGTGCCAGCAGAGAGCTTTGTGAGGGTTAATTTATCCTGCTTTCTGGCTGGGTACCAGAGAACATGAGTCAGACAAGTACCCCAAGAGATTAACTTATGTCCTCGTTGTCAGACTCAGGAGGAGGAGAAGCAGTCTCTACAGCACAGACCCTTCAGCTGAGACTCCCTCAAAGAATCAAACACTTCATGAATAAAACATTCATACTGATTTCTGAGCCCATACAAGCAAACCTGGGGATGACACTCAGTGCTGAAATCAACCTCCATTTCTAGAGAAACAGTTTTGATTTTGGAACTGACATGAAGGCAATTCAGAATCTGAACCACGAATGCTCCATGTAAGGAAGGGCAGAATGAAGGTTTCTCTACAAACCAGCCTTTGGGGGGTGGTGGGAAGAGGTGAGGAAAAGGAGAACCAGACAGAAAGATTCTGGTGTAAATGCCGTAAACTCCTACTGATCATTAAACAGAATATCAAAGAAACTGCAAAAACAGGGAGATAGATAGATAGATAGATAGATAGATAGATAGATAGATAGATAGATAGATAGATAGATAGATAGATAGATAGATATGATGATGTCTTCAGCTGATGAATAAATATTCCAGCAGCTCTCCCCAAGTTCAACAGTATTCACTGTGTTCTGTCTACACTGCGTCAAGCAGATGGTTGTCATCCAAACCCTAAATTACACAGACGCAAGGAAACAAGGATTAAGCACTGTGTATGATCTACTCAGGAAGACACTCAGTGATGCCTGTCATTTGCATGTTGATACGACTTCATTATTGCTAATTTAATTAAATCCCTCTGCAGACCTACTTAAAGGAGCTGCAAAAGCCCTTTGGATTTCTTGAATCTTCAAATACAACTCTGCCAGTATCCTGAGTGAACATGATCAGCAATTTTTTTTTCAGAGACAACTTAAAGCCAAGGACAATTATTAATAGAAGATTTAGATAATACAGTTTTCATCCCTGAAAATAAGAAGTGCAATAACAATTCTTATGCCCATTTTAAAGCTATACATATTCAAAGGTAGACTGATTAGCTCAAGATAACCATGACTGCATTAAGTGAATTTTCTCAACAAATTAGAAAAGACAAAGGAAGGTAAATCAGACAAATAATTGTTTCATATACAGAAAGTATTCACATGGCATGCTAAATTTACATGAAAGAAGTAAGTTGAATTACACAAACATAACCATCATAACCAGTTAAAGCCTTGTTACTGATTGTATGTCTGGCCCATACAGACAGGTTAGGTTTGACAGGTGCTACAAAAAATAGGTTTAGTTACTTTATTTTCAATGTTAGTTTTGTATTTTTTCTTTTTTTTTTTTTTTTTAACTGAACACACATCAAAACCAAACTCCAGTAAAGAATAAATGTCTAAAGAATGTCAAAGCAGGTTTGCACATAAAACATGCTGTTAAGGGGAAGATAACTTTCTCTTATACAGGGAGGGTGGCAAGAAATATTTCTCAATACTAAATTGTTAACTATGAGATGAAACAGAAGGTTTTGTTCTCTTTCTGTCTGTCTGTATATGTATGCAGGTGTTAACATTTCAGTAACAGTCTACTCTGTTGAAATATGATTTATGATTTCACATCTCATCTTCTGCTTAGTTATTTAGTTATCTAGTAAGGTAACTAAAATAGGACACTATTTGTTTTGCATGTTTATCCCTTAAATATCTACTGTTCAAGCCCTGAGAAAATACTAAATTGAGGTAAACAGTAATCCTGTGCAAAATTAATATCAGCATACAGAATTTCTGTGTAACCCTCATAGGCCTACACTAACCAAAACTCAATGAAATAATTCTGCAAAAGAATTTTGAGTGGACTGGGATAGTGGATACATACCAATGACTTGAAAAGCTGCCCAATTTCCCTGAGTAGAGGTGGAAGAGTGCTACATATTTCCATATTTCATAGGTGACTTTCCTTCTTTTATTCCTTAGAACTGCCCTTTCAAGAAACATGAATTTATTGTTTGTACCAAACATTTTGTGAAACCTTTTCTACCACATACATCAAGAGATACGTTGGAAAAAAAGCATGTTATAAAAATTATTTATAGTCATTTGATTAGCCAAAATGATCTATCTTTATTCTGATAGCAAATCTAAAATTGTAATTTGTTAAATTATTTGCAACTGCTGATGTATTCAAGTAAACAAAAAGAGATAGAGCAATTTTCCAGCTCTCCAAATTGATTCATATATGGTAAATTGTCTGAAAGTGAAGGAGGATTTCTGTTCAGCCTTCAACAGATATTTTAAAGTTCAGAAGTTTAAACTTCAAAAGAAGCATTGAAAGTTTTTGAACAACTCTCTTTACTCTTAAGACTTCATGTTAGAAATCAGGAAAAACATCACAACAAAGGAATATTAACTTCTCTGACCACAGATTCAAAGCCCTGGTAGGATGAATAGGACAGTAAAGTTATAGGCATGGCTTTTTAGAGACTACTGGAAACCATTCTGCACATAAGCTAATTGGCAAAGTATGTATGGCGATGTGTGCTGGCACATCATAGAGCCTCATCTGGACACCCTAATCTTTATTTACTCATAGGCACGATGTGAAAACCAGAATTTCTGAAAATATAAAAGCATATGTTACATGTATGGAATCACTACATTTTGCTTTCACCAACACAAGAAGCGTAGGAAACACTCAGTGACTTTTTACTTTGATGAATATTTTTGTCATCTTCACAGCTACATAAAACAGTCTCAAGTGATGTGAATTACTGCAATGACTAAGTGCAGATAAATACATGAAATATTTATGTACACAAAATTTCAAAAGCAAGTATTTCACCCATAGGTAAGAACAAGGAAGAACAGATAGGCAAAATAGAGAACTAAACCCACATAATTATGAGTAGCTGCAACATGAAACAGAATAGTATAACACATGGGAAAGCCTGCCATGTGTTATGGATTGTAGGATATTCTTAGTAGAAATTCTGCAAATTAAATCCTGATGGAGCAAATGGATACTCATAATTTGACTGGACCCACTTAAAGCAGAAAAATGTCCTTTAACAAAACAATGCACTGCGAGGGTAACACCATCAGGATCCTTAGAAAGACAATATCTAAGAATGAGAAGAGTGTTGTCATTCTTGAACTGTACACAGGAAAAATGGTCAAGGATACACAAGGAACTGCAAACATACCTGTTTCCTGCCAAAGGACTACAAAGTCTTTCTCAGGGAACTCGTAGCTACTGAAGCATTACATTCACGGAACCAAATAAATGCAAGGACAACAAGAACGGACGTGGCTGATCAGGATATTCTGTTAGAGCTGCCTTAAGCCACTGCTGGCTGATATTCATGGAGCATAAAAGGACAAATATTCCATTGAGGAAACATTACAAACATCAAAAATTTTAAAACTAAATTTATTTTCTTTAAAGATGGTGTTTGCATTCTCTGCAAAATATTTAGCAATCTTTAAAAATTTTTTCTTTCTGAAATTGCCTGAGATATTGGCACTTCAGTCCAAACTAAAGAGCAGTACTTTAAACATGATTTTACAAGAACAAACATATACTAGTAAATGTCTATAGAACTGTTTTTCTTTTCCTTTCACCACAAGCATTAATACTAAAGTTTTGAAAACTATAGTTTTGCAAGCACTTACGATTTAACAGCTACCAAGTTTGCTTTGGAATAGTGGGAAGTTAAACCTGCACTCATACCAGCAAAAGTAGGAAGAAAACCAATCTGTTTCTAGTAGGATCTTTTTCAGTATTTTCTATAAGCAGAGGTAAGCTTCTTTGGCCTTTTTGAAATACGCTTGTTTATTGATTTGGGTTTTGGAGTTTACATTTTGCTCATCTCTGGAAAAGAGTAATTTGTTTACACTCTTCTGAGAGGTGTTTTCTGAAGTCCTGCTGTAAATAGAAAATTACTCTCTTCTCAAATATCTCAAAACAATTTTTCACTTAATAGTTTAAATAAATTTCAGTGAATTGTTACAGAGCAAATAGCAATCTATAATTTCATTATTTTTCCTCTTACTTGAAGTGTTTCCTTTTAAAAACCATCTCATTAACTACAGCACTTTATCAAATACACAGCTTCTAGTTTATTTACTTTTGTCAGATAACTTTTCCTTCTCAGATTTATAATTTGCTTAAAATAAACTACTGCACATTTTGTCTCATTAAAAGAGTATTACAAGTTCAGACTGGATGAAAAGTAAGCGAGCATCCTAAGTCATGTGCCTTGTTTTTCTGCAAAATAGTGAATGCTGCAAGAAATCTTGGACACTGCCCTGAACCCCTTCAGGATCCTGCCTACTGACAGGTGCCACCACAGCACCAGCACCACAGGGGTCGCTGACAGAGCTCTCCGTTTACCCACGCGTGACAAACAAACAAAAAAAACTGAGCAGCACCTCCTGGAGGGATAGTTTTGACATTACCTGACTGGAATCTGCTCTCATGGCTGTCACTGAAGCAGATGGTCTTATCCCACTCACACACCATTGCTGCTTTTCTTACACCTGCCCAAAGCTCACAACAGTGAGTGAGTTCAGACTGGAAGAGGGATGGATCTGTTCCCGTTGCAACACTTGGCCATTAGAATGGTTTAACCACAGCATCAAACCACGACCTGAGGCTGCTGGCAGAAAACAGATGTGACTCTCCCTCCTTCCACCCTCCAAATATTTTCTGTTAACTTGGTGAGATAAAAAAGCTCAGCACGGCTGAGCCAAGCAGCACTTTGGCACAGGACATGGGGCAGCACTGTGCAACTGGAAAGGGACATTCCAAACAGGATCATCTGCCTGGCAGTTTATGCTGCTGGGGAAATGAAGCCTCAGTGACTGTCCACAAAGTGCCATGACTTGGAAATGCAGAACATTCCCTGCACAAAATTCACTATGACAATATCCCTTTATTTCCAACAGCATCTAAAAGAATACTTTCTCTTTGTTCTGCTGTTGCAGCAGTAAGGGCCCATTAGCAGTAAATACCACATCAAATCCCTTGGTAATCTATTTGTTCTTTGACAGACTACACAAATCTACTTGGAAAGGCCTACAAAAATCTACTTGGAAAGCTCAAATAGCAAATTCTCTTTTGCTGGGTTATAGAGCTAATTGCAGCTCTCTGCCCAGTGGGATTTAAACTGAAACTATAAGCCAGCAGCATCCAGTCATAGAGCATGTGATGCCAGGTTCCATAGGCTGGAGAGTATACAAATTTATTAAGGTCAAAGACTGATTAGGAGTTTATATACTTCAATAAAACAGTCTTAATCTAATCACACATGCTGCTAAAATCCCAAAAAGGTTATATATGTTCCCATCACATGATACATGAAGTTTCATGGAAAGAAAAGAAATTCAGTTGGTTGGGTAATGCATTTGAAAACAACGTGACAAGAGGTAAAAAAAGTTCTGGTTTGTACAGCTGAAATCTCACAGCAAACATAATATGTGGAAAGGGCACCACATCAGTTCTCAATGCATCTGCCAGTTAAAGGTATTACTGTACTGAAAATGCTGCATTTGGTCACTTCACATGCTCTGCAGATTAAATTTCTCATTGCTTTGCTGCCCTACATAATGAAATATTAGAATATAAACCAATCTTGCTCTGTGTCAAAGACACCAGGATTTTCTTAGTCAACAAGTATAAGCCAGCTCACGTGCTGACTGTGCAGTGACCCTTCCATAATGTCTCCCAGCCATATAAATACACATATATATATATCAGGAATGTCTTTTCCCATTTATACAGTAATTTGGTGTTGTCATCTGTTGGCATAAAGTACACTACGAGAGACTGAACATTGTATCTCCCCTAAACCAGAATTAAAATGAAGAGAAACTATTATATTACAGAAAACATTCCTCAAAGTGTCAACAAATGTAGCCAAAAGCAAAAATCCTGGGTATTTTAATATATATTGGATTTAGAAATGTGAGGCTGAAGGGTCTATAAACAGTGAAAGACTCCAGCATTTTGCCATCATGACTGTATCAGACAAACCCATATTGATCAAGCTTCATCTTAAATGTAGTGATAGTGCTCTCCATGACTAATCAAAACAGAAGGTGTTTCAGAATTTTTCTTGCCCTATGATTAGAAATCATCTTTTAACTTTCAGCCTTAATTGATTCATGATCGTTTTTTATGAGCCTGTTCTTGGGGCTCCCCTTTTTCTGTAACTTATGAATTCTCCCTGAATGATCCTGATGTAAAAAGCAGCACAAGGTAATGCACATGGTCTATGATACAGAGCAAAATAGAAAGATAAAATATAGCAGAAAAATCTAACACTGTTCAAAAAGCAGCTTCTAAAAGCCAGTATCATCTGTAATATGACCAAAATTTTAAATATTCCTTTCAGGCTCCATGGTATTTCGGGATTTAGGTTTTCTAAAGAAGGCTACATCTTTTAAGCAGTATAGCTACTTTAATTCAGAATAAAAACATAAAGCATACCATGTCCTACAAGTATAGTGAATTTAAAAATTAGCTACTACAAAAATAAGCTAATTTTAGGAACACCGTAATTCAGTTTTTTGCCTTTTGATTCAGTAGGAATTTTCTAATAATAATGGAAAACAAGAGCCAGCAGTGTGCCCAGGTGGTCAAGAAGGCATCCTGGCCTGCATCAAGAACAGTGTAGCCAGCAGGACCAGGGAAGTACTCGGTGCTGGGGAGGCCACACCTTGAGTATTGTGTTCAGTTCCGGGCCCCTCAGTACAAGAAAGACATTGAGGTGCTGGAGCAGGTCCAGAGAACAGCAACGAGGCTGGTGAAGGGGCTTGAGCACAAGCCCTGTGAAGAGAGGCTGAGGGAGCAGGGGTTGTTTAGCCTGGAGAAGAGGAGGCTCAGGGGTGAGCTCATCACTCTCTACAGCTACCTGAGAGGAGGCTGGAGCCAGCTGGGGGTCGGTCTCTTCTCTCAGGCAATCAGCAGTAGGACAAGAGGGCA
>JAWWES010000168.1:10052914-10082331 GCA_035583135.1 Lophotriccus pileatus | reverse complement strand
TTTGCAATGAATTCCAGTAGCTGCTTTAATAAAAATCTGCTGCAAACTTACTTGCCTATTCCTTAACTAGTATCTGGTCCATTCCCAAGCAACTACTACCATCCTTGTCCCACCAAAGAATAGGGAGACACAGACAGAGCACCTACGCGAGGCCCCTAGACAAGCTCTTCCTAATAGTTCTTAGTCCTGTAAAAGACAAAATTCTGCCACAACAGAAACGAAGGGGTACTGAGACAATTTTTTTTTCCATGAACTTGCATGATCTCTTTCAAGGAAACAAGATGTAAGCCTACAAGCTCGTCTTTGGGAAGATTTGCCAAGTTTTATAACCACATACTTTCTTCAGTCTCTCTCTTCTTCAGGCCAGTTGAAGTGCCACTAACCAGAAAAGTGAGCAACGAGCATGTTTTCCTTCCGTATCTCCCTTTCTCTCCCCCTCCTTCTGCTGATCTTCATATCCTTCTGTGCCCTGTAACTGGAAAGGGCCTCTGATATCCATGGTCTTACTGACTCATACTTACAAGCCACCAAAAAGCAAGAAAGACGGAACCTCCAAACATTTACTGGAAGTCAGGGCGAGAAAAGGCAGAAGAGCAGCAAAACCACAGAAACCAGACAGCAAAAAGGCTAAAGGAGTAGAGGAAAAGAAAGATGAGATGGTAGATAAAGAGTAAATCAGGGGTATAGGTACTGGAAAGTGTATATGGCTAATAAGGAATGACACATATTCAAAATATAAAGGTAAAGGATCTTTGACTGCTAGCACAACAACCTAGGACTCTCCAAACTCTTCAGTACTCTGCCACAGTGGATTTAGGGAGTTACACAACATCCATTTGTGTGTATTAACCCATTAATAAAATGTGGTTCATAATATGGACTTAAACCCTACGTGTGTGAAAGAAATTTTAAATTCTCAGATGAAAGTTTTACAATTCATTCTTATACATGATAGGAATTTAAAGAAACTTGCCTTGCAAAAAATGCTCTTTCTAAGAAACCATGAGGAAGAGATGGTCCTCCCTCAGTTTTCTCTTCCACGTGTTTACATTCACCTCCATCTTTACACAGTTTCCCTGGATAAATCTGATGCTTGCAAGGACTTTTCAGATTATTTGCCTTTGTTGTCTTCCTCAGACTGATACAGTGACAAAATGCTACAAGCACAATTTGCCATACAAAAGCCAAGTGCCACAAGACAGGGCAGTTAACCCATCTAAGCACTGGCTGACAGCCTCACTTCCTTTGACATTTTCGGAACTGTGAATGTATAGCAACTTTCATCTACAGCTGCCTAAACCAAACTGCCTCAACTTAGTTATATTCCATACCACACTTACCAACCAAAACATTCTGTACTTATGGTACTCCACACCACATTCTATGTCTTCAGAAAAAGGGGAAAGTTGTTGGGCCTACCCACGTTTAAAACACTGCCTGCGATCTGATCAGAGTAATCCTAATGAATGTTGACATGATAAGTCAAGTAAAAACCTCAGGGACTGTGGTGAAGCTAAGTAACATCTACACGCCATGTTAGCCACATTTTTTTAATTTAAACCACTACCAGCAAAATTATAACGTTCCTCTTGGAATAACATTTTTCTTGGAAGGATACAACTAAATCTTCTTAGTAGCAGATGGCCTTGGGCTCATCAGATCTGAGACTGCTTTCTGTGACATAAACTCCTACTGTTCTTCACTACTATCTTTCTGGTTTCCATCTATTCTTACTGTGCATTTATGAAAAGAATGGATGACCAACAAAGATTCTGAGGTCATTTTATTACTTGAGATAAAATATGAGGTTCCACAGGTTCAGAAAAGATTATTAATTGTGCCCTTATCCATGACTGCTACAAGTTCATGCTTCGAAGTCACTTTACAAACCCATGGAATGAAGACTAAAAGAGCATTAAAACTGAATGAATTTAACTGGGTGGGGTTGGACTAAACGGTTAAAGATCCCTTCCAACCCAAACTATTCCACAATTCTTTAATACTGGAGATAACTTACTACAGGCTGGATGCACTAAAAGGTTCTATGAACGTCTCAGTAAGGGATAAAAGCCCTATTAGTCATTCTTTCATTCAAAAGAAATTAATATTTACCGTGTAGCTTTCTTGGCACATGATTAGAACTGACTTAGAACAGAAAATACCTCATTCTGTAATTTAAAAAAATATATTTTTTTTTCACAGCAGACCTAGACATACCCAGTTGCTGAAAGAGAAGAGCCACACTGGTGCCTGTAACAGGAAGGCTATCGTGCAGAGGAGTCTGTATCAGTTGTCGGTCTCCAGCTCCCAAAGAAAACAATTTCTGTAGAAACAATTTTTTAAAAAATTTAATCTAATTTATAGAGAACACACAAGCTGTCATTGTACAGATAAGTGATTAATACTGCAAAAATTATCTGGTTTGTATACAGAAATTTAAAGTCCAGAAGAATAACTGAATTGACAAAAAGAGATCTGAAATATAATTTGAGGACTGTCATATGTCTCCTTGAATCTATAACATTATGGTGTCTCCCTTGCATTTACACTGAATTAGTTGAATAGTTATGGCTTTGAGGGCAGTTAATAGCACATTTCTAATAATACAATAAAAAAAGGCTTAAAACCCATTTAAATCAGAAAAATGAATATTATTACTAACTGAATTTCTTTGCTTTTAGCTGTCTGGATCCATGTATGAACTATGAACATATTTGTGATATGTGGGTATTGAAGAGGACAGTTTTGCTATTCCTGTGTTCCTGCTCTGCACATTCAAGCAGACCTAAAACCTCAGTTACCTTTCCAGAACAAGAACATACCTCCCTTGAGGGAGGCAGGAAATGGGAGTGAAAGGAATGCACTGGTGTATCACATCCCAAACAGCACTGTAATTGCAAAATAACCTTGCTTTCCTCTGGGTAAATCCACATGACAGTCAAGCAGTGAGTGATTTCAAGCAGTTACCTCTAAGCACTAACTCCCATGGGCTGGGGGGCATTTCTGTACAAGCATTAAGTGTGGGACATCCCCACTCTGTGGGGCAGCAAAGATGTTGAATGGATGAAGGCAGCAAGCTCTAGTTGCTGCACAGCAGGTATTTGAAACCAAAATGCTCCCCAGAAAAACCAAACAAGTCCCTGAGTTTAAGTAATGATGCCCTTCCTCAGCACACCTGGATGCAGGTCAGTAACTCATTTCACAGTTGATTATTTCAATGGTGGAGGACACATGAAGAACCTGGGAGGCTCCTCAAGGACTGATGAAAATAAACATCAGAAGAGTGTTCCCATTCTAATTCAGAATTAGTCCTAGAAGCCTGAGGCTTAAGAAAGAAAGGAGAAACCTCAATTTCTGATTAAAATGATAGTTTGACCCCAGCAAATTTAAGTTTGAACTGAAAGAGCTTGTTATTTGAAGAGAGAAAGCAGAAGGAAGAATAACCAGAGGAATATGACTTTTCCTTCCTCTTCTACCAGAGGAAACAACCACTGAGAAAAGCCATATTTATCGGGGGGGGGGGGGGGGGGGAGAATTAAAATTAAAAAGAGAGGATAGAAGTGGAGCCAGAAGTTCCAAGTGGATCACCAAAACCTGTAATCTGAGGCTCAAATAGCATTGAAGAAGAAGGTTTCTGATGAGGAGATACAATTTAATTACTTCCCTTCAAAACCAAAAGGTTTAGGATGCAAAAACAAAGAGGTGGTTGCCTGGAGAGCAATAAGGTAGACCTTGACTAAGCAGGGAGGACATTCTGACAGCAACACTACAAAAAACTCCAAAGCAGCCAGGGCAATGGGAAAAACAGAAAAGAATTAGAGATTTGTAGGATTTCAAGACCGCTGAGAATCCATAGGTTGAGTGGGAAGCTGTGCATGTACCTGACTTTCAAATGTTGCCATTTGTGTTTACAGTTTCCAGGTACCCTTCACCACAAGGACCATAATTTCCCAGCAGTGTCACAGCATAAAGTGAAGGCCAAGCACATAAGACCCACCTGGTTTATCAGAAACCAACAAAAATGTATAGGAATAATTTATATAAAGGAAATCAACACACAATGACTTTCTGCTTACAGAAAGCATAAGTAAAAAGTAGAAGGAAGTGTATTCTCTGGAAAATTTTATTCCTATTTTTAAATGCATGGTCTACCTACAATATTTAATTATCTCTGAGAAAATCACATTTCAGTTACTTTTTTTTAGCATTTAAAAAAAAATTATGAAAATATAAATTTAAACAAGTTATTTATGAAACAAACAGTGGAGTCCTGAACTTCATCAAGGAGAAGACACGCATAAATGAACTGAAGTGAGGGTTATGTTAAAAAATGGCAAAGAAAAAAGCCCTTAAAAAAATTTCTGTAGCAAGCAGAAATATTCCTAAACACATTACTATTAAAAACTAAACTTACACAAACTGCTTGATTTGTTAATGTGCCCTGTAAAAAGCCAACTCAGTGACAAAATTAACCCTTTGACCTTATCCTGGAATGGAATTTTTGCTGTCTTTAGAAGACAGGCCACAGGGAAAGCACTCACAGGCCACAGGGAAAGCTCTCAGCTGAACTATGATCTTTTTTCCTTCAAAAATATTTCAAGAATTTATTTTTTTGTTTTCTTCATAAATTAAATTAACTGGAAAAATACCCTTTTTTCCCTATTTACCTGAGACCCTCCAGAAGCAGGGACAAGGCATGAGCACAAATTTGCAATGAGAGTCTCCAGTGACACGTTCAGGCTGTCCACATACACGGTGTAGATCAGGCCAAGGCAAGCCTAGAAAGGTAGACAAAATACATCAGTCTGCTACACAGGGGAGGCAGATGTCAAATTATTTAAAGATCTATGTATACAATTTTTAAAAACCACGTTCTTGTTAATAGTTATTAATGTAGTAAAGTACTTTGCTATGGAAGCAATCCTTCATTTAAACAAATTAGCTTGGCTATTTAGAAGGGTTGTATTTGCTGGAAGGTGGAGATATACATTTATTTTTTAAGAAATTCTATGTATAATATTTTTGCTTTGTTTACTACATAAAAAGTGTTTTACTAGAAGTTACTTCTAAAAGTTATAAAAATCAACACAGTGCTTTGAACTCTGTGGATCTAAACATGGCTGGTTTCTAGGGTAGAACACTGATGAATCAATGAGCTTTTGAGGCTCATTTTAAGATCAGTATCAGTGTTCAACAATTCCATATGTTATTTAATTTACATTATTTTATTATATCAATATAAATATATTTTTGAATTAACAGGACATTAACATTTCAGCATTGCCTTTTCCTTTAATGGATCCAGTTTTGACTGAGAAATCCCAGACACAGCTTTAGCGTTTTTACTGATAATTTCATGAAGACCATTCAACATGACATTCTTAAGAAGTCTTTGGAAAAAAGGAAACAACTGTTCCCCAGAATCTTTTTGGTGCCTTTTCACTGCTGTAACTTTGATCAATCAGCAAATATTTTAGTAATTCTCTTATTAGAAATAATCCTAACAGTAATTTTTCATATAACACTTAGTTAAACAGTGAAACTCCTTGCCATGGGTTGTTGTAAAATCTGAATTTTAAGAAAGTGGACAAATTATGTGAAAAAAACCCACAAAATTGACACCTCTGGTTCAGGATGTCATTTAACTATTACTCACACTGAATTAGTAAAGTATTTTGTAGAATTATTTCTACAGCCAGCCCTATTCTTACCTGCTTTGTTTTGCATTTGCTACAGGTCACTATCAGAGACCATGGGTTACATGGACTTTTAATCTTACTTGGTACTGTCATTCTTAATGTCTGATGAAAACTGCTGAATTATTTCCTCCTTTGATCTATAAACTGAACTTTATTTGTTTCTGTTACTGTGTATTAGCTTAATAAAAATTTAAGCTTTTCATTTATCTCTGATAAGTCATATTTCATCAGCTGAAAGTAATCCAAGATTCTAAATCTATATCATGCATCTTAATTTGATTTGGAAGAGGCTTGGACATTTTGCCTTACATATGAAAGAAAACTAGAATTTCACTATTAATTTACCATTATATAGTTAATCAAATATTGTCAATGTCTTGGTTTTGTCCTAGTAATTCCCTTCATTATACAATAAATTGAGCCCAGAAAAAGCTCTATCACATCTTCTATGTAGTTTTAAAACTGCTTGGAGGGTAAAAAAAGCACTGCTTTAACCTACAGGGGCTATTTACTGTCACAGACATTGAATTATATTTAGTTCAATCTTAACCAACTTTTCCTTTTAAATTCCCAAATCAATCCTGAGATGTTTTAATTCAAAAGTATTGCCACTGATACTCATTAAAAACAGATCTGTCTGCTGACATATATTATAAATGGCAATTGCAAGTTCTTTACCCTGAAAATTTCTGGATAATCCAGTCTGGACACCAAGACCAGACTTTTAGGAGCGAATACTTCTGCAGGCGGAATTAAACCAGACTCCTCTTCACCTTCAATTTCTTTTGTTCCCTTGAAAGAAGAAACACTTCAATTACTAAGCAGAAAGAAATCTCAAATGTTAGCATTCTCACAGTTCTAGAAAATAACTGCAATGTCTGAAACTGGCAATGAAGTCAACTAACAAGAGCACATTCAGTGGTTGCCTGAACTCCCTGGGAGTTTGTAGATGTAGTTCAATTTATTGAAACTCACCTGGGAAGTCATGCACCAACGTACCTGAAATACAGCCCTATGAGACAGCAGTTTAACAGGACAGTGTTTCACATTAAATACCCCCTGTTTCACATTTTAGATAGTGAAGTAGACTATAGAAAGGATCCCTTCACATCAAAGTGTTAGCAGATTTACAGTCAACCATACTCCAGATACAGAAATCACGTATTTCACAAACGAATGTTTGGTTGGCCTCCTCATATTAATATAATCCAATTTCTTTCAGAATTTCCAATAACATTACAGCTAAAATTATCAGTAAAGTCACCTCCAGCCTGATCTAGTGAATTTGGAATCTAAAGGAATTTCTCCACGAGAAGGCTAGTTCCGATTTCTCAAAAAGATTCCTCACACTTAGGAATCACTAAGGTTAAAAAAAAAAAAAGATAAAGGCACAGAGCAGATGAACTTGCAGTTGTTCATGATATTGTGCAAGTCGCTACAGTTTCCTTGCCAGTCTTTATTATTCAATCGCAAATAGTTTATTATTATTCATAGCCAAAACTAAAGATGTCACTAAATATTTTCATTTCTAAAATTCCACACAATCTTTGAAAAATTCATTAACTGAGTAAGTTTTGAAATGACAGAATGTCCGTGCTTTCCAATTTTTGCATGTAATTCTCTCCACTCCCACACCACCCACCACATTTTTTAATTTGTTCCTCTGACTGAGCATTCTTCCAAGCAAAAATCACTCTATTACCTTAGTTAGGAATATGAGAGGAACTACTTCCATTTCCATATGACAGCATGAAAAATTTGCCTACTATTTCTATCGTATTACTAGCCATCATTTCAGTTTATCAAAAAAAAAAATTCCAACATCACTTTTCTATTAAAAGGAAGAAACCTGATAGAAATGCCCTTAAATGCCAGGAATGCTGCGAGTTCATGAGCTTTATTTCACCAGCTCAATTCAGAAGGCACAGTTTCTTTAGGTGAACGCTAACCCACAATTCAGCATTCAAGTAAAATTTATTCCAAAAGAGAGTATTTAAGTTTTAATTAAAATAACTTGGTTAATACAGCATAACATTTTCATACCAAAATAAAATCAATTGGCACAACATTTTATATATATATATATATAAAATTATATAAATATTTACTGAAATATATATATATGGAAAACACTTGTCTTTGCACATTATATTTTACCTAAATGGCAACCAATACATTAGCAATTAGTCTACTTTGCATCTCATTCCTAGGTGGAAATTGTGATTCACAAATTCAAAGAGAAACACAGTAACTCAGTAGTTGCACATCCCGCACATTAATTTATTGTCATCCATTTTAATGTTGACAGGGCTTTTGAAATTGAGCTTTTACAGGAATTACACTTCCCTCCTGCTGTCCCCAAATGTCCAAGAATTGTTAAATTACCAACAGAAGTTTCATGTATCAATCACTCTAAAGAGCAATTATGAATTCTAGGCATAAAGGCAACAGATTCTGGATATCCAACAAATTGTGGATTCTGAAATTAGGAAAAATGAAATTAAAACACATTCCACATTACTGAAGGCAAGGGAACATGGAAGCTCCTCTATATTCACATGGTACTGAGATAATGAAAACTCAGGGTGCATAGACAGGGAGGAGGTTTCTATAAAGGGCCATTTTCATGACAATGCACTCAACTTCAGGTCAAGTCTTGAATCAATTCATAATTAGATTTAATTTAAAACTTTCAGGGCACAACAGCAGCACAAAATTGAATGATAGATCTTTTACACTATAAAGCCACTCTCCCTCACCTCACACAAGATTTACAGAAACATGCAGCATGAGTGGCCATATTTCTCCCCCAGCTCCACGTTCTGACAGGCACGCAGGCACATTATTAGGAGTCAGTAGACTAAGTGGATAATCATTTCAAACACATGACTTTTAACCTACTTTCCCAGCACAGTATTAACAGCCTAAGCATTATGTAGCAATACTAATTACAAAGCAGTAAAGCCGCAAATGTAACTCTTCCTATTTCCAGTTCTGCTCTGACACATGCATATTTCATCTTTCTTTATCCCTTTGTTCATCCAATGAAAAAATATTGTCTAATCAAAATTAACAGAATAAAGGAGTTAGTTATGTCTTTTTTGTTTTTACAGTAACTTTCTATTTTAGAAATGTGGCCTTCAGTTTACAACTTACCTAAGAGTAAATGGATGTTAAGGAAAACCTTGTTAAAGATACACAGATTGAAAGATGAATTTAAATTACAAGCTCACAGAACCATTTAGGTTGAAAAGACCTCCAAGACCATTGAGTCCAATCTTTGACCAATCACCACTTTGTCAACTAAAGAACATCTCTAAGTGCCATGTCCAATTATTTTTCTTGAGCACTTCCAGGGACAGGGAGTCCACCACCATCCTAGCAGCCTGTTCCAATGTATAACAAGCCCTTCCATGAAGAAATTCTTCCTGATGTCCAACTTGCAGCTTTCCTGACACAGTCTGAGGCCAATTCCTCTGGTCCTGTTGCTTTTGCTTGGGAGAAGAGTCTGACTTACCTTTCTACATCCTCCTTTCAGATTGTTGTGGACAGCAATAAAGTCCTCCTGAGCCTCCCTTTCTCCAGGGTGAACACCCCCAGCTCCCTCACCCTCTCCTCACAGGACTTACTCTCTAGAATCATCACCAGCTTCATTGCCCTTCTCTGGATGTGAATTGGTTAATTAAGAAGTAAAATATTGCTAGTTTCTTTTTCTTTCTTGTTTTTAATCTAGTTGATTACTATAGTTTTCCTTTTGCACTTTTATTGGTTGGAAGAAGATGATAATGGTATTTGGTTTAATGCTATGGGGCTTCCCTGATAGCTCTTGTCTATATTGCTGGCCAGCCCTGCATACTATGATGGAACAGATACAAAATGTTCTTCCTTTCAACTAAATATTGAAAGAGATTGCTTTTCTTTTTTTATTTTCCTGTTTTTATTTCTACAAAAAGGCAGACTTTGAGAACAACTGAGATTAGAAAAAATGTACCACTGGAGTGCAAAAGAGTTTATTGTATAGGTAGGATATCTGGCTTTGCAGCAGAGTGTTTGATTTGTTTACTTGCCCTCTTTTTTCCCCCCTCTCTTTTTCTGCATAAATAATATATGATAAACAAACTCAGAAAATGGCAAAACTTCTTTTGAAGAACATATGATGCAACTTCATTTTGCTTGACTTGTTTGCTATAGCTATAAAGTGGCCTCTTCAGAGACTGGCCAAAAAATGTGTGTGTGTTTGTGTTTCTGTACATTTAAACCAGACCAATATACACTTAAACTCAATAGTTTTCATGTATTTTAACAAATGTTCACACCCACACTAAAATATATATACAAGTGCTTAACTGGTGTCCTTTGGCTTTAAAAATCTCTCCACATTTATAAAAAAGTGTAAAGCTGGGCAGTTTGCACCTATTTATCAAGTAACAAGATAAGAGTTTAAAATCTTGATATTCGAAGAAAAACTATAAAACAAAGGATAATTTTAATAATAAAATATGACATATTTTCCTGAAATAAATGGATGTCAGTCAAGAGCAAAAAGCTTTCTTAAAACTGAGATGTATATGAAATATTCTCTTCTTACGGTACACACAGGGTACTGTGGAAAATGATTTACACATTGTAATGGAGCAAGTGTTTAGCAGCCACACATCTCTCCAGCTCAGTACCTGTGCCCATCTGTGTTGGGAGACATTACAGGGAATGCAATGAACACTGTAAATCTAGGAAATCACACAATGCAGAGTGCACAGGCTTAGCTCAACAACATATGATCGATACCATTTCAAAACTTCATCACACTCTCACGTTAAAACATTTGTGGATTACTGGATGTGTGATGAAGGTTGACCTCACACTCCAAGTTTTCCCTCAGGTGGCAGTGAACTGTGAAACATCTTTCTGCTTCCCACTCCCCCCCCACTTTCATAAAAGCCACTGCAAGTACAAAATCTCTCCTGTCAGTCACATTTGGCTGACACTCGATGTGTTTAAATGTTGCACGTGGTAAACCAGCACAGAAACAGACATCTTCACGTAAGCTTCAATTTCTGCTCAAGAAATTATGTTACAACTTTTAGAAGAAAAAAGTGACCAATTTTGTGCTACTTCAGTGAAAAACTGCAACTCACGTGGCAACCAAGAAAACAAATGGCAACTGGCAACTTTACTCATATTAACCTTTTCATTTTTTATTAAACACAGATATTAATTGCTGTGACGTAGCCTTCAAACTTTAAGGTTTCCCCTTGAACTTTTTTATATAAACCTGATTTTGCCACAACAATCATATTATTTTAAGATGTAGCTCTGCTTCTAAATACTGACATTGAACTTAAAAATAACAATGTAGCCAAAATCTACATTAAAAACTGACGTAAATTTTTAAAGATGAAAATGACCTACCAACAGAGTCCAAAAAAAATCTCACTACTGTAGAATGTAGCTGATGTTAAGGGACACATTAGAATCACAAAATGACCTGGGTTGGAAGGGGCCTTAAGACTTATCTAGTTCCAACCCCTCTGCCACGGGCAGGGACACCTGGACACCTTTCACTAGTCCAGGTTGTTCAAAGCCCCCATCCAGCCGTGCCTTGAACACTTCCAGGGATAGGTCAGCAAACATTTGCTCCATCAGCACGCAGCTGAATTACATACGAACCACGACCACCCTTACTCTCCCATCTTTTCGTCCCCATCTTCAGACCCTGGACAAGTCCATCTTCACACTTGCACACAGACTTGTCCTGTAGCAAACCTCCAACACTGAAGGCTCCTCAATAAAGCAGCTCTGACCTGTTAGCAAACTCCCCAAGACTACCAGCAGTCTATCCAGTCTTCACTTACTGGTTCTGCCTCCACTATGTCCCTCTTGGTCTCTGAATTCCCGTCTGTCAGAGATGCCACTCACATTCAGACAGGAGGACAAGCCAGGCATGCTGGCTCTACACCTCCATTCCAGGGGAATATGCTACTGGAGCCAGTGCAATTTTGTTCTGACTAATATTAAGTGGAGAAAATTAGGTTTATCTTCATGTCAGAGGAAGGAAAATCAATTTGAACTGAGGTACTAGTAGAAAAGTTAGAAAACAGAAAGCGTTAGATGTAGCTTTACCGTTCTTAAGCTGGCAGGCATTATTTGAAACTCAAAGGAAATCAAATGTGAACAGAAAATGAAATTAGAATTGTACTTTAATTCAGCCCCAGAAAGAGAGCAAACATCTTTCACTACAAAACTTGCACTCTAGTACTTCATTATGTCACAAACAGTTTTCCCTGTGCAAAATTTTGCATTGAAATTATGCCAAGTTCAGCAGGCCTGTTGTTTTTCTACTAACTGCCCAGCAAAGATTTAGAGCCCATGCATGATTTCTTATTTTAAGAAAAATTATTTGCAGTTTACTTTAGTAATCTTATGCCAATTGCTCATTTGGGACAGATCCCTTTCTCCTCATGTGACTTGGTCTCTGCTGGTCTTACTTGCAGCCAAATATACTCTTAGCTGGTTTATTAACAATCAAAGGCCAAAAAACATTCAGCATCAATTAATTTTATTTACTTTCCAGATTATAAAAATGCATGTATCCAATAAATTCTAACACGTGTATGAAAGTTAAAATAAACTTAGCTGAGTGCTTCCAGAAGACAAATCTGCATCCTGCCTACAATATGCTATACTGAACTAAACCCACAGGTGAACAGATCTGCTTCCTGGCTTGTCTATGCACTCAGAATCACACCACTGCAGCTAAACTTATACTGGAAAAATTAAACCAGCATAAAAGCTATTATCTTGATTTAATAATTTCAAAATGGGACAATAAACTGTAGTAATGCACAGTAGGGAGTCTACCAATTAAAAAAGATAAGGATCAAAGATAGAAAATTACATGAGGATCAGAAACTTATCAAAATAGAGCAACCTCAAGTCTCTACTGCAGGTCAGCTCACTCACTCCCTAAGTACTAGTGACACTTCAGAGTATATATCAGGTCATAATAAGTCATAATAAGGAGTTTGCAATGCACCTTCCAGCATTACACAAAATTTACACCACCACCCTCTACGAGATGTTCACCATTCGATGCACCTCACTTGGAAAACTCCAGAAAGTGCTGATAGTCATTACTGTCTAAATATATGGAAAGAACTTTGGAACAAAAGCAGCCTCATACCCACACTCTCCCTCTTTGAGTGCCGCTTTCGCAGCCATAGGCCAAAGCAATCCTCTGGAGTAGGCCATTAGGATGTCCAGACCCTGCAAATGCTGAAATTCCATGGGCAATAATCAATAGCATCCAGTAACTGCTTTTAACATGTTATCCTTAGCACTGAGGAGTTTAAAGACCTACAGCACCAAGTCCTTAGCAAGAACTATGTGTACATGAACATAACTTCAGAGCTTGGAGTTTACTACATCTTCCTGAATTTACCCAAAGGCAGCAAACTTGATCCATGAATTCCACCCTTTCAAGCTTTACACGCCTAAACTAAGGTGAGAACACTGCAGAGATCTACGAAACATAAGCAGAACAAATGACAAAACTCAAATTAACTTAAGAACTTAAGGCTACTTCATACCCTATTTTAATTCAGAGTAACAGTTTTAAAATAATATAGAACAATATATGAAGAAGTACACCAAGGCAAAATTTTACACACACAGATTATTGTTTTGTTTAATTAAAACACAGTTAATTCTTTAAATTGCATAAGGGGAAATGCATTGAAAAGACTTCCAATGAATGGCTGAACTAGTACTACTCCTGTTTGAAAATCAGATGAATTATCTGAACTCTACTGACAGAGAAATGTCTCCTTGTCCCACGGGCCGAGACTTGGGGCTGCTATGTAGACACAGTGCAGGAGTTAAGAGGGAAAAGTGACCTTTCCCCAGCACAAGTTTTTGTACCCTGCAAGAGCATGAGTTCAAACTGGGGATGTGTGTGCGAAGGCACGAGCCAGAGGATAAACAAGACAGGAGAAATCATTGCCAGAGTTATTAGGAAGATGGAAATATGCTTTCTTTGTAAAACTCTTCTGACCATAACTTTAAATTCTGGTCTAAAAAGGACCTTAAATGTATAAAAGGGCATTAAAATACGAGTCTGTTTCTTACATAGAACATTATCTGCAGCCTTCTGTTTATGCCACAGTAGGAAGGAAATAAGGCATTACTTAAATCTCCCTATGATGTCATACCAGCCATTTTTCAGTAGGTTCAGAAAGATGATGATGCAATATACCAAACATTATTTTTTAAGTTGGGATTTTTTTTAACACAAAATGTGATTTTTGGGGCATTGGCTGTAAAAAGTAATTCTTAGAACAAATTTCACATTTGGTATATTCACAAAAACTTCATCTTAAGAATAACATGCTAATCTAATATCCAGAGGGGAGTCGGATTTCACGCACAAAATGGGTACAACTGAACTGAGGGTTCTCATCCTCTGCCAAAACCCAAACATCAGTGACTCATGGAGCAGCATATGCTTTAGCACAGCAGGATCACCAACTCTCCAGTCCAAGCAGAAAAATTATAACTTTATGAAGCACAGTCATTTTGTTGGCAGTTTTTCCCTTGACTCAGGAAATATCTGTGAATGTTGTGAATCTGCCATTTTATGGTTTGGGATTTTTACAAGTTCTTTTTCCTCTTTTTGCAGGGGAGGGCAGACAGAGGAAGACAATGTGAATGGCAGGAAACAGGAGACTCGTGAATTATTACTTATGTCCATTTTCCAGAATGATACATTTAATCTTACTAACTTTGTGATCACAATGTTTTAACATACATACGCTTAAGACAACACACAAGAATGACACAATCTTGTAATGAGATTTGTTATAAACAAATGTTTTGGGGGGTTGTGCTGATCTCGTTGAGCAGATTTTCTGTAGTGCCAGAAATGCAGTTGCACAGGCTCAATTACTGGCATAAATCACTCCCTAATTTGTTGATGGTGGGGTTGGGAAGAGAGGGCAAATTTCTTTCCAAGTGCAAAGCGATGTACAAATTGACCATTAGGTTCCCAAATTATGTGAGTCAACATTTTTTACCAAGATTCTATCTGTGGTGCTCTTCCAAGCACTGTCAGTGTAAATCCGCACTGCGCAACTGGTAAGAAGCACAGCTGAGGTCAGTACAAGTATCTGCTGAGTCAAAAGCATTAAATCAAGTCTTTGTCTTCTAAGTGGCAACATCCAGAAATTGCTGTTAGAAATAAGAGCCTCATTTGAGCAAGCAGTGTGTACACCACACAGAACTACACAGACTAATAAACTAACGTATGCGTGTGCATGCATGTATATATTACACATACATATATATGCTTCTTTTTCTTGTTTGTTTTGATGACTAATAAAAGTACAAACACAGAGTTTTATGGGTGTAGATATAAGTTATGATTCTTCTGAATACCCTCTGGCTGCTCAGCAGCTTCTGGCTTCAGTTGCAGAAAAATAAATTGGGTAGACTACTTCTTTTGGTTGACAGGACAAGGTTTTCTCCAAATCAATGATATTTCAAGTGGGTTTCAAATCAATGAAATTTGAAATCCACAGAAATGATCCAAATACAGCAATGAGACACCAGACAACTCCACATCCATCCCCACTCCTCCAACACCCCAAAAAACACCCTAGCCAGCTTTCAAGGCACTTTAAGGCAAGAGAGAATAGAGATATTTCAACTTACTCTCCTCCTCCAAATTCCTGCAGATACATGCAAGTCAATATTGCATCCAGCTCTATTTGCTAGAGTATCTATACAGCACCTTAAGCCAGACAGCAACATGGATAAGGCAAAGCATGTGCTGGAAACATAAAAAGCTGGAAGGAGAAAAGAGTTCAGTATTTCAGATCTCTTTACACTCAAGTAGGAACTGGAGGTGGGAGAGAAATCTTGCACGTAGAACTGCTCTGCAGCGCACCAGAGATGCTTTTAAATGACACCAGCTTTACCACTGTTCAGTCAGGATTAGACTGCCCCTACTAGTGTACCCACATTCTAATATTTAGACTTGCTGTTAAGGTCAAACTTCCTAATGTTTCTTTTTAAACCCAGATCTATAGGGAATATAACCTTACACAGATGCGGCAAATGTTACTGGGACAATTAAGTGAGACTAGCATCATAAAACAGAACAATTCACCAAGGATTACGTGGCAAAGCTGTATCACCTGAAATCACAGAGCACCAAGTGAGTTCTATTCCCCTATTTAATGGAATATCATGTGTTCATCTTCCTTGTGAGTACAGATATGGAGAATTAATCAAACCAAAGGTAATGTCAATCCTTTTTATGTACTACCACAACGTTATGGGACCTGATTGCTAATCAAACTGACCAGCACCCACGCAGATATTAAGCTCTGGGTTACTTCATCACTATGATTCATAGATAACAGCTAATAAAAGAACATTTTATTTTCTATCCAGGAGTATGAAGTTGAAAATAGGCCATCAGCTGATAACTAGAGCCTGTGCTTTCCTCTGAAAAACTTGTTATGACATGCAACTGCCAAGAGATTAAACTGAATCCAGGGCTTGCAGAGATAGCCTTTCCTCCTTTCAGGAAGGATATTTTTTTCCTGCAGACTGTACAGCTTTTACAGCTGCTACCTTACTCTTGCACCCTAGGTCATCATGGGTACCACCCAGGTATTCCATGTGAGTACAAACTCCTTACTTTTCAGGTAGCATTTATTTATAAATCATCCTGTAACAAACAACTGAAGCAGGAATGAAGGGAACCAAAGCTACAGAAGGAATCTTCTCAGATCCCATTGTGTCTAAAAGGTTCTATTATTATTATGCAGAAGGCTCGAAGAAGCTTTGACAACTCTCTTTTAGCATTCACAAGCCGAGAAATCAGTTTGTTTTCAATTCCCACTTCAATTAACCACAGAAACTTCCAAGTTGATTCCATTTTTTTGTGAAGATGATTCTGCCAAGCCAAATATCTAATCTGCTCTGGCTGAATTCCGACCAGTCTCGTGTATCAGCAAGGTTCACCTGGTGAAACCTACTGGGAAAGTCGCTCTGTGGGGGTTTTTTCTGAAATTTAATCTTACTTTTGTCTTAGCAAGTTATATCATCCTGTTAAAAAAAAAAAAAAAGAACTGTATTTAACTGTGAAAAGTACTGCCCATATTTCACTTCAAGTCCTATGTTTCATGGGCTGCTTAATGAGGCATGAATCTGAATGGTTAAATCAATATTACTGTCATAGTCCAATGCTTCACAAGCTTATGTTTCATTACAGATTGTACATGTGCTGAATTCTTGCCTAATGACCATGTAACAGGGCACGTTCAATTATTCTCTTTGGGTTTCAGGAAGAAACAGGAAGTTTGGCTATAAACAATGCAGTCATAGAATAAATTTCACCACAGCAAGTTCATCTGAAAAATATGCATTCTTTACAACACAGCCAGGAATGGCATTATGAGAACCAACATCCTGCTGCACTCAGTTTTTTTATTGTTGTTTGGGTTTTTTTAACTTCAGGCGTTTTTTGTATTAATATTTAGGCAATATAAGAAAAAAAAAACAACTTTTAGTTAATACTGGATGTTTTGTGATGAGCATTACTTCAAAGATGTGGATAGGGAATCAAAAGCAGCTGCTATAAACCACAGGATAAATAACAAGTTTGCTAAATTTAGTTTATGTTATGAAATACATCGAGTGGAGGAAGAGTCAACCACTGTAAATTTTTATCAGCTGGGAAAGAATTACTATAGAATATTTCACTCTCTACTTATAAAATAAAGGAAATATGACAGACATTACAATTTTTAATAGGAATGTGTCAGTTGATCTACACTAAAATTTAGGACTAAAATATGTCCCATTTTTGGGTACATTTCTTTTAACTCCTTCTAGTAATCTACAAAAAATATCCACCTAAACCGTAGTGCTAATGAAATAAGAACAACTGTTACTCTCTGGCTTCCAATTCTGCCTAGAAAAAGCACAACATTATTATTACTACACCACATCTTTCAATTATTCTACAAATAAAATTTCAACTCCAGGATTAAATGAACAGAGTGCTCTCGTTTTCTTAAAAAACACTTTCTTAAAATAATCAATAATGTTACAGTTCTTCACTAAAGGAACAAAAAATTACTTTACTTAGCTATGTATTTAATCTTAACTAATTCTATTACACTTAGTGCCAAGGCCTTACTTATTTTTTAATTTTTATTAGGAAAAGTAGGAAAGAAAATATTTCAAAACATAACAATGAGAGTCTGCAATTAGAGATCGGGTTAAGTTTTCCCTAGGTTACAGATTCTAAAGATTCCAAGTATTAAGTCACAGCAGAGATTCTTTGCAGGACTTTACATTAAATGGGAAACAAAATGTCTATTTTTGAAAGAACAAGGTTGCCAAAGGAAAAATTAAATACATGCTTAAAAACAAACACTGCCAACTGGCTGACACCTAAAATCTGACCTAACTAACAACTGAATAATTATCCTATCAGTTTTAAAATCTTGCCATTACCCCCACACAGACCTTGCCAATAAATGCACTTACAGAAATATGTATATCCATGGAGCAGGCCAGCAGAGGGAGCATAAGTTAATAAACTTTTCCCTAGAACAAGGCTTAGAATCATCCATGCTATGTCAAACACGAAGGGAAATAAAAGGAACACCATATTGCCTGTCTCATTAAAAACAAAACAACAAAAAAAAAACAACCAAGCAAACAAACAAACAAAAAAAACCACCTCAAAAAATTCTATGAGATGTTTTTGGCTGCTTTTTTTGTTTCAAAACAGATAAAACCCCCAAAACCCACAAAGAAGTACACCGAGCTCACCTTTGTGCAAATACATGGATTTCTGAATGAGAGGAACAGCAAAATATTTTCTAGAGTTGCCCTCTATTGTTTCTAGACACCTTCTTCTGCATTTTTGTCACTTATTGTAAAGGTTTTACCTGGAGGTTAATCTCTGCTTCATAGAAAGTTAAGCAGGAACAGTAGTGCCTCTCTGAGTCTATGTCAGTCAGAACCACCACAAAGAACGTTGGCTGTTTCCTCTCTTTCGACAGCTGCCATCCTCCAGGCTGGCAAAACTAAGGAAACAAGAAAAGAGACATACAGTTAAGCAGTAATACCAACTGTTTTATGAAATATGAAAAAGATTTTTAAACAATGTAATGGATCATTATCAAGGAGCTCATTTCATTTGAAGTGAACATAGGCCAGGCTGCAAAATTTGAAGGAAATGAGGAAAATCCAGTAGGTCTTGGAGTTGGACAGACTGATATATATCCACCTCTATAAACATCAAGGGAGATACAATTAACTACACAAACTGAAGATGTGTTCCTTTGAATTCAGTATTCAGGATCATCTTTGCAGTGTTTAAAAGGCAACAACAGGAGAAGATTGATACATTACGAAGCTTTTACTTGGATAACACATTTCAATTTGAAGTTACAATTCTTGAGACTTGAAATGTTTCTACATTTCTGATTTCTCTCCTTCCTTCTTTGCTAATTTACCTAATCAAACATAAGATACTGCACTTACACCTACTTGCAAAATTATTCAATACTTGCTCTTACAATTCATAGATCAATCTTTTTCATCTGTTTATTGACTACCTCTATAAACTTCATTGTGAACATTTGAAATGTTATAAGAAGTCACATATATACAGGGATACAAGTTTTGCCACTACTGTGAAAAATACATTCAAGTTCTTGACTTCATAACTTCCAGGGACAAAGAAAATCACTTGCTGCAGCTCTCCAGCTTCAAATGCACGTTTCCAAGTCCCTGTCCCAGTGAGCAGACTAAATCTGTGCAAAACTTAAAACACACATCAAATAAGACTAAGTCCTTTCAGTGCTTGCTCCTTCAAGCTGACCAGGGCCATGGCAGTACAGGCCACCAGCACCAAAGGCAGCAATTCTGACCTCGAAAGGTCAAGCAGCATGAACAAAAAGAGAAATACAGCTCAACAGCAAAGTGGAAAATATATGGAGGTTTTTTTGTGTTTTTTATTTTGTTTTGGTTTGTTTTTTTTTAAATGACTAGAGTACATCACCACTTAATAACTTGTCCTCTATAATGGAAGAATGTGCTGAAATTCAGAAATCAGCTTACTGGACATTCTTGAGATGCCCTTTATGGAATACTGTATTCTCCCTTCCTTTTACTGAAGGCTAAAGTCACATACACTAAGAATTCACAAGTACCTTTCTAATTGCAAAATTATAAACCTAGAATTTACATGCAGCAAAGGTAATAGCCCCTGGACATACTAGGAATAAAACAAACAAACAAACAAAACAGCACACAAAAAATTTCTAAGATTGTTAAACAATGCAGATACCAAAGGAACAAAAGAGATAGGTTAAAATCTCATGTTTCCAGAAATTGAATTGTTTCATTTCCCTAGACAGATGTTGAAAACTGAAAGAGCAAGAAGAGCAAGCTGCAAACAAGCATTCACTACAGACTCATCTTTAGAGCCTCTACAATAAAACCTGGGTAGTCTTAGGTGAACAGCAGTTAAAACTCTGCCTCTGATACAGTTTCTTTTATGGTCATGGGAAAATCTTCAAACCCAAAGTTTTCTCATGGAACATTCTTCAAATTCTGGATAGTCAGCTTAACACTTCTGAGCCTGTATCCTTCGGAGTGCTAAGCACTCCCTTTGGCATCTGAAAGTAACTGCTCTGAACATCAAAAGGTACTCTGAGAAAAGACATCCTAGTCATTCCAAGCTAAGTATCCAGCATTAGTCCACGATTTTGATAATACTGGCCTAATCTCCCTTTGTTTTTCATCTCATGTCAGTTAAAAATAAGAAGATATTGCTATTAATCTTGCAGGACTGCTATAAAGATAATGTAATATGGTCAATATATACAGACAGTATAACAAAAACACCACTAAAAACTTTGACAATAAAATCATTAGAGTTCTGTATGTATTTCAGAGTTTAGGGGGAGGTCTGTGTAGTAAATGAAGCCTGGAATCCACAGTTCAGTAAGATAAACCCCAAAACTCTGAATTTGTTCAAGAAATATGAGTTGAAATGCAGAGAATGCACTAAGATTCTGTTAATAAATAAAACCTATGCCATTAGAACCCAATCATCCATACAAGGTAGGTCAAATTAAGGTTGTTCAAGCAGTGCCTGCTTGAGCTTCTTAAGGTCCAGACCCCTGAGTTTACAATCTCAGCACTCTTTCAAATCTGCCAAGTCTACCAGCTCTGACAGGAGCTCCCTGTGCTGCCACTGCCATTCAGCTTTACAGGTAATGTCCCATCTCACTCCTGTAAATGGCAAACTATCAGATTTTGGAGAGTCTGGAATTCCTGGACAAAGGGCCATTCTGCAGGCATCAAACACTCTCAGAAGAGCTGGTATATCCAAATAATTCACAGGCTATTCTGCACCCAAATGACAAACAAGGGAGCTGGGTTATGCATAGCTGGTTTCCACGTGATACACTCACAGTCTATCGATTTTGAACTTGGAGGTATTGGTAAATTAATTTTGAATATACTTTTTGTATTTATTTTGAAATAAAGTAAAATTTAAAATAATTCTTTTTATTGTAATAATGCATTATTAGCAGGTCTCTGCATAAAATTCATACCAACATCTGCCTGGTAATGGGAAATGCAAAGGGAAACCAAACAGCTCAACTTTTAACTATCAGAAGAGACTGGACCTGGGCAGGCTGATGTCAATAGCAATCTCTCAGTCTTTATGCATGTCTAAAACCTACTCATGCCTCAGTGAGAATTCTTCCCAATTTCCACGTGCTCTTGTGCATAACATACGCTTTCTAGATTTAAGTATTTTACTAGAAAACAACAATTAGTGATTGTTGAGAAAAACAGCTGAAGTAGAGTACATTCACTGGCTACACAGAGAATCTGTGTTTTCAAATAAACTGGAAGGAATTTATAAATACAGAGATTGGGGATAAAGACAACATGCTCCTCCAAGAGATTAAACAATGAGTGATTCTCAGTTTCCTTAAAATAAAGCAATAAATATTAGTGCAATATTTGAAATGCTAACAGCATTGAGAAGACCTTTCAAAACTCGTATAAATACAAGCTACTATCCAGTATGATTACCAGCACACTCTGGCTACTAAGGACAGGAAAATGTTTCCTTACCAAACCAGATGCTATACCAAAACAGACAAAATCACCGCTGTGAATGTAATTCAAAGGCCATGTGCTTCTTCAGTAAACAAGAAAAACCCCAGAAGTTTAAGAACGAACGTGCTCCCATATTGTTGCACTTCTTTGCCAGAATTCTTGGAACCAGACTGTAACTTCTATCAGAGACAGTGAAAATTAGGATCAATCACATTGTCCAACTCACTATTCATAGGAATAAGCCTCTACTGGTGGTGAGGGTTTCAGACCAACTCCACGTTACAACTGATTACCTTGTGAAACCTGGTGCAGATATCCAGAAACGGCACTGAAGAATATGCAATACTTCTTTTACTCATGGTGCTGAAATTACATTTTACACATTTTTTGAAACTGCAGGTGACCACTAAAGCAAAAAACTTTCTCTTAATTATTCCCACAAATGCTTTCAGACTAAACAAGAGACCAGACAGATTTAAAAATGACGCAGCATTTTGTAACAGTGTGGCTGGGTTTGTTACCTTTAAAAATTTGTATGTCATCACCACAAGCCTTCCCTCAAAAGTCTAGACATGATTAATTGATGTTTAAAAGTGACATTTCTTTCTTCTAATTTTTATGAGCTAAAAACATCATCTTTGCTTGACTCGTAGGTTTGTTCTTTCTCACCAGCCCAGAGCCATAGTTGTATTCCTACTGCTTGCCTTGTCTTTCTCTATTAAAAGAAACAATTTGCATAAAGCAGCATATCCCTTAGTTATACTGTACACAGCTTTGGTGTATAGAACTAGAGAACCCAGCAAACCCTGAATTGAAAGGGACAGGTCATGGACTAGATCATCCTGAGTGCCATCACACGGTGTGCTGGACAACCAGGGGATCAGGCCCACTCAGCATGGGTTTAGGAAAGGCAGGTCCTGCTTGACCAACCTGATCTCCATCGATGACAAGATGACACCCTTAGAGGATGAGGGAAAGGCTAAGGCTGTTGTCTACCTAAACAGTAGTGAAGCCATGGACACCATTCTGCCAGTGCTCTCCTGAAGCAGCTGGCTGCTCATGGCTTGGGCAGGGGCACCCCTCGCTGGGTTCAAAACTGGTTGGATGGCCAGGCCCAGAGAGTGGTGGTGGATGGAGGTACATCTGGCTGGTGACCAGTCATAAGTGGTGCTCCCCAAGGCTCCGTGTCGGGGACAGTTCTGTTTAACACCCTGATCAATGATTAGGATGAGGGGACTGGGTGCACCCTCAGGCAGTTTGCAGGCCACACTAAGTTGTGTGGGAGTGTTGATCTGCTGGAGGGTAAGAAGGCTCTGCTTGAGGGTAGCAGAGCTCTACAGCGTGACCTGGCCAGGCTGGATCGATGGGCTGAGGACAAAGTGCATAAGAGTCAGCAAGGCCAAGTGCCAGGGGCTGCACTTGGGTCACAACAGCCCCCTGCAGCACTACAGGCTGGGGGAGGAGCGGCTTGAGAGCTGTTTGGCAGAAAGGGATTTGGACGTGCTGGTTGACAGTGGCTGAACATTGGCCAGCAGCGTGCCCAGCTGGCCAAGGAGGCCAGTGGCACCCTGGCTTGGATCAGGAATAGTGTGGCCAGCAGGACCAAGGAAGTGATTGTCCCTCTGTACTCAGCACTGGTGAGGCCACACCTCGAGTGCTGTGTCCAGTTCTGGGCCCCTCACTTCCAAAAGGACACGGAGATACGAGAGCATGTCCAGAGAAGGGTTGAACACCCACAAGCCTGAGGCCATGACCATTCCCCTGGGGCACCCAGGCTGTTGAAAAATTGAAGAAAATATCAAAATAGTCACAATTTCTATTAAAGTACTGGAGAAATTGGGATGTAGGTAGAAGGCTTACTGCATACTGTGAATGTGAAGATTAAGTACTATTATTATAATGAATAGTAATTACATAGTATTCAAGTTTCATTAAAGAAAAATTTCAGTTCTTTTTATCCCTATCATGGCAGAACTATAATACTCATATCTGTAGATCAGAAATTACTCAGTTGCTGAATTGCACTTTAGGTATTTATGTTCTCCTGGGCTTGCACCCTGAGCACAACCAAGTCCACAACAAAAACTTGAACCAATATTCTGGTTGGGTGTGTGTAGCTACAGACTGCTCTCTCTGCACTTTACATTGTCTTCTGTGTCAACGACCCAGTCAGCTTTCCATCAGAAATTCACTACCTCTCATGGCACTACCGAAGTAGAAAGGGGAAAAAGCTTGTTCAGAAAGTTTACAACGTGATGCATTCTTTTTCAAGTCACCCATTTAAAAGCATTTTGTGAGGAGTTTACATGAACAGTAGACAAGGTCTGTGACACAGCATTACAGAATCCTGCACTTACATACTTTTATTTAAAATATATTCTCACACTATTTTTTTTCCTTCAAAATACATCTGTGCATTTCTTTCTTGTCATATCAAATCCAAAGCTATCTGATGCACATAAAACAGAAATCATGAACTCCATTGACAAGACCTGAATTAGAAGATCCCAAAATGATCTTCGAATTTTAAACATGTTATCTACCTTACTTTCTAAATTAACTTTCTCACCAAACATTTGATTCTCCCTTGATCCATCCTGGGCCCAAAGACTAATTTTATTAAGCCTGCTTCTGTAGGCTTTCTTTTACTTTAATCATGCTTTGTTTTTAACATGCATCAGCATCATCTTTTCTACAAGTCTCCCTAAAAATAAATGGCCATGTTCTGGACATTATGTGAAGGAAGTTTGTTCCATCTGGACTTGCATGACCTAGCACCAGCTGCTGAGTATTTCACCATTTCTCCATTCACTTATGTATGGAATTTTGGCACGGGGAATTTTCTTTTTCAGATGCATACCTCTACTTAAAACAAAACAAAGCAATTACAATGCTCACTGGCATAATAAAAAAACAATGTTATGAAGCTGTAAATATGAAGAAATACTTGGAGCTTTTGGATATCTCTGAATGTAAACAGAACACAAAATATACACTGATCTTTGTAACAGCTTCCTGCCTTTCAACATCTTGTATCTAAGAAACCTTGTATTTATCCTCAGCCTAGTCTAAAATAAAACCAGTGCACTTAAAGTATACTCCAGATTATTTCCAGGTAAAAGTCCATTTCAAATATCATAGATTATTCTGATGATTAACTGTAAGCAATTAAACTCACTCATAAAGAAAAAAAATAGCTTTTAATCTTAAAGCTATAAAGAAATACAAAAGAAAAGAAAGGCCTTTTTTTCCACTTTGGAATGAACTGAAAGGAAGAGTTCTCCAAGACAAACCTTCACACAGTCATCTTGTGGCACCTGTGAACCTGCCTGCAACCCTGAACCGTGAACCTGCCGCCAGGATCTCCCACAAAGGTGCCTGGCAAACCAGTTGCCCACCTCTCCCACCCACTCCAGAGGCTGTGGGGGTGCTGAAGCCAGAAAAGAGGTTAAGAAGCCAACATTAACATATTTCATTAATTTTTAGACTTTCTAACCTATGAGACCAGAGAAGGGGAAAGCCAAAATGAGCGTGAATAGGCAGTGCTCACGTGAAAAAATCAAGGGACTGCTTTTCTCCTCTCAGCAAACTGAAAAAACACACCTAGGTGCCTTCATGGGCTGGTGTTATCTGATACTACCTGTCCTTAGCATCTCACCCTGAAACTGGTTGAAGTACTTCGGGGAATCACGTGAGAAGCAGCAGGAGGGTTGTTTGTGACTACAGTGACCTTACTGTCCAAGAATATTAGAGGTGAATTATCTTTCTTCTCCTTGCCTGGGACAGACTCTCCTCAGGCACTGTGGACATTTCCACCTCAGCAGTCAGCTCCTCATTCTAAAGTTAAAAACCATGTGAAAACAGACACTAAGAAACACTTCCCTGCAGAGAAAAGATCCTCGACCGCATTCTTGAGCTTCCTAAGGCTGAAAGTTGCTGAAAGATCTCTCAATGGCACTAATCCTGCACAAGTGACAGACGAGGTATTCTCTAACTGGAGCTACAGATTAAAGTGATCCTCAATAACCAGATGCTCAAGCTTGTCACAGAGACCCTGCAGCAAAGTTCAACAAAACTAGAAAAGTTAAAAGATTTGGGAACATCTCAATTAAAATCAGTTAATTCATCCTCCAGTCACAGAGACAGAGAAGTCTTTTACTGAAGCACTTGGTTAACCTCCCCCACGTACCAGTAAATATATAAGCCTGAGTGAACATGTACATGCACATGAAAATATAAATCAGTTCTGAGTGCATTGCTTTGTGTTTTTAAAACCTCATAACACTGTGTCATTTTAAACACCTTTACACAATGAACTGCTATGATGAAAACCCAAACTTGTAAAAAGCATTTGTCCAACAACTGCATTCCTATTTTATCTTCTGAAAAAAATATTTGCACTGGCTTTTAGGAAGTAAACTACACCCACTGGGAAAACAGTTTCTTCTTGTGTTTTCAGAACACTTAGTATCGCCATCCCAGTGGCTTATTTAAAAGAACAACAACATCAACATCAACAAAATCTGTCAAATAATCTTCTGACCGTTTCTGAACAAACCCAAGCTAGACCACAGATACAGTGATTTATGAGTAAGTACTGCATGCTAATGCCTTTATTTTAGAAATAGTACAGGATTAATGACTACATTAAATGGGGTTTTATTCAGGAAATGAACTTCCTACACCTCTATTCTAATCCAGTTTATTTAGACTATAAACTTAGTGGGCTTGTGCAAATAATTAAGTTTGGACTTTTTAATCTATGGCCCCTCTTCTTGATTTCGGCCAAGTGCTATGAAGAAAATCTTATGGAAATTTAAAAATGCTGACACTTTTGGACTCAGAATATTTTTTTTAACACATCCACCCCCAACAAAACCCAACACCATGCTCTGGGCTATCTCAGGCAAAGAAAGCACATCAGCTGTGGACAGTAACCAGGAATTCTCAGACGTACATCAGTACATCAAACCAAGTACCACTACATTAGGTGTCTGAAGCACGTATTTTATGCCAGAGAATTTTCTGTATTTTTTAAAAAACATACACTTTAAACTTCAAAGAGTTAAGAAGTCAAAAATTTAAACTCATGTCTTGCAACTGAAATTCAGGAACACAGAGCTCCGCCTCCAAAATTTCTCTTACGAAGCAGTATTTACTAGTCAGCAATAACTGCTGCCAATGACACTGCTGTCAAAAGAATAATGAGAAGTCTGGAAACTAAGTATTCAACTATCTATGAAAGCAGAAAACACAATTTCAATGCAGCAATAAAATAAAGTGAGACATGACTTCAGCAAATTATACTTCAATCTGAAGAATACAGGTCTATAGTGAACGCATTGTGTTTGACTATGAGACAAAAAAGACAGTATGGCCGGAAAAATTCTGATATTTAGAATATTCCTGAGGCAATACTGAAGAACTATGAAAGAATACCACTATCAAAGAAACTGATTCTTTGTATTAAATACTTGTGTTTTAATTTGCAGCACTAAATACATAAAAAAGCATCTTTGTCCCTCAACCTTTTCAACAACCACTGTTCAGGAGTGGTTTCCAAAATGCATTGTGACACTGAGACAATGGTTAATTTGTTCTGGGGGAGGGTTCTGCTTGCTTTTTTATTTTGGGGTTTGGGATTTGTCCTATTTGTAATTACCACTGTCTATACCCTTGGAAAGATTGGTAGTCACCTGAGCTATAGGAGCCTACAAAAACAGTTTTCATTTAGAAACATCAATGAGCATTTTATACACAATTACCAGTCAAGCATGAAATATTAACCTTGCCTAATGCACTCTTTTTCCTCTTCTTGTCTCCCTCCTTCCTTCTTTCTTTTGCTCTTTTGGCAGTAGTAGCACTGTATTGCAACAGCAACCATAATTTTTTTCAGTTTGTAGTGACCTCACAACTCATTTACTAGATAACACTATAAACTAGCTTTCAAAATACATACAGCATGTACAAGTACCATTCTTGCATTGGCTGAATGTCCAAATAAAAAGGGTAATTAACATACACCACTCAACCATTACAACTGCCAAACAGTAAGCTTCTTAGACAAACATAAATTTTGATTTATGTTAATGATTAATACTGCTCCAGAGAACTGCTCAATGTTATATAAAATACTACTGTAATACACAAAGTCTTCCTTATCTTATTTTTGTAGCTTACACCTGCACAGTCAGATATTGAACCACACGATTAATATGACGATGTTACAATTTGAAGATTCCTTATTTTGCTCTCTAGCAATTGTAAGAAGAGCTCAGGCAGCCTTGTGTTAGGATTTTTGTATTCATTGTCTTACAACTCCATAGAATATATCTGCCAGAGACAGGTTTGAAGTCTCAACACTTAAAAAAAAAGCACATGGGTGTTGGGGGTAGTGTGTGTGTAAGTATGTGACAGGGCAGTGAAAAGGACATTGATCTGACCTGACAGAGGCCTAGCTGCTGTGACTGCTGCAGCAAAATAGACTTAAGAGCTTCAAAAGAGATGCCAACAGCCTCAAGATGACAAAATACAGAACAGGAAGTCTTGAAATAGGCAAATTAATTTGATGTCAGAATTTGCTCTTAAAATAGAGAGCAGAAATTGTACTGAAATCCACACTTACAGAGCAAACCACAAAAAGGGTAATATACACCTAAAACTCCCTGAATAAAATGCACTTGGTCCACAGTGATAATCAATTTCTTTTTGAAATATTGTCCTTCACAACACAACTCTCAAGCTCACTTTGAGTTCCAAAAAGTGCCTGGAGCAGCTGAACACATGACACAAACCCAGATCAATGCAAGAGGCAGGCTGCAAGCTAGAAAATATAATATCTCCTGAGAACAGATCTAAGTCTTCTGGTCTAACCTTCCTCTAGAAATAATGCCAGGGAAATGGTGGTGCCTTCTACCCCTGTGAATTATCAATATCTCTTTTAGTTGTTCTGGATGCCACACATCAAGTTAAAATACTTAATCTAACTTACCCTGTCCTACTCCTTTATTTTAAAGTCCAAATAATGTCATAATCCAGGGTGCCTCCAAGATCTGGAACACAGGCTATACCCCAAGCACCTTTCTGTCAATTTATCCCAGAGAGAGCATGTCCATCCCAACATCAATGCCTGCATCCAGTTAGAGGAAATCAAGGAAAGGAGAAGGGGATGGCTGACATGGGGAAGGGGCTTTTGGAAGGCCTGGGGAAGTTTAAATGGGTTGGCAGTCATCTAGTCCAGCATGAGCCCTCCAGCCATGTCAGAGGTGACTCCTTCAAAGTCAGGGAGGCCCTGCAGATAGACTCGACAAATTAGAGGACTGGGCAATCACCAACCGCAGGAAGCTGAACAAGGGGAAGTGCTGAATTCTGAATTTGGGATGGAGCAACCCTGGGTGTACAGACAGACTGGGGAATGAGAAAAGACTGGGGAAAGAAGTGCCATGGAAAGGGACCTGGGGATCCTGGTCGATGGCAAGTTGAATCTGAGTCGGCAGTGCGCTGGCAGCCAGGAGGGACCACCGTGTCCGGGGGTGGGGGGTGGGAACAGGCAAA
>JAWWES010000168.1:9964500-10045614 GCA_035583135.1 Lophotriccus pileatus | reverse complement strand
GCCCGGGGAGCTCCCTGACCGGGAATCGAACCCGCGGTCTCAAGGGTACCAGCCCTGCGTCTTAACCACTAGACCACTGGGGGCTCCCTCATTTCCATTAAGCCAAAAGAAATTAGCAATACACAAAGATCCATCACCACTTCAGAGTAAGAACTGGATATATAAACATATTTGCAGACTGAGTGGCAGACCAAAATTTGGGTTATTATCCACAAAGTCTGTTTCATTTGATATTCCCACCAGCATCCAAGAAAATGTAATTTTCTGCCATAGCCGACCACGTTGTCTTCATCTCACCCAGTGACTCAGATCTTTTTGACCCATTCTTCACTTACCTCTGACTCTAATATTACTTTTCTTACACCATTTCCTTTATAGCCTCTAAGAAATATCTTTCTTTCACATTCTATTTATAAGTACATGATAAGTTCTTTACTCAAGAACTAAAGGACTATAATTTTAACTGTTTGGTTTTGTTTTTTCTTTTTAAATCCTGCTCAGCAATTGCCTTATCTTTGCTCCAAATACACCAGCTCCTTCGCAGAACCCATTCTTGTGTTATCTCTCACATAGCAACATCAAGATTTTAAAAACTAGACCAACAATCTCCTTTCCCCTTTCACAAATCCTTACACATGTTCACACTTAGGAATAATGTCCTTTTTTAGATGCAGGTATTCATTTTCTTCAAAGCTTCCCCAAAAAATTATACATTAGAAAGCCTTCAAATGTGCCTTAAACCTTCTCAGGTCTGAGCTGTCCTTCTGTGAAAGGTTTGGTTAAATTAAGACTTCTGGATGTGATTCCCTTAATTCTTGCAGCAGCACTTACTTCTAAATGCTCAGTTTATTCAGTCAGCATTATACTCCCACTAATTGCCACCTACAGCACTGCAATGAACCTTAAAATCAAATCTCTGTCAGTGGTAAGGTATGAGATGCAATGCTACTTTCCAGTTCTTTTCTCATTAGTCATTTTGCCTTTGGACCCATGTTTACCACTGCAGTTACAGACAGCTGTACCAGACAGTTCCACTTGGGACTGTACAAAGATCTTTCACTGTAATCCAAATTTTAACAGAGTCCTGCTATTTCTTCTTGTAGCCATTTGTACAGCTCAAGAACTCTCTCTTCACTACCTTTTCCAATCCAATTCAGCTTGACTTTCAACAGTGTTCACTTTGGTGGTGTCCTGTTCAAGAAGAGTAACTAATATGCCCTTTTGGAAACTTCCTCCATTCAGGAATTCCAAAACTGTTTTAGAGCTGGACACAACATACTTTACAAGAAAGCTGCTGGAGAAATGTAGGCAGAATGTCATCACTCAAGGAAGAAGTTTACAGAAAACAAAGTGAATAACACTCCTAATTTTGCATGGACAGATCTTCAGTGTTTGAAGTGGGCAGACCTCAACTTTATGCCTGACTGAAAGCTGCCACTCCAAAAACTCTTCCCTGAAAAGCACAAAGAGACCACAGTGCTACAGTCATAGTTCAATACTGAAAGAACTGTCACCTTTTCCCTGTACCACTGTGAATTTTATTTGATGTTTCTTTGCATACATTGAGCATGCAACCCCAAAGAGCCTCAGGGATGAACAATTCCTTGACAGAATTCACATTTTGCAAAAATGAAATTGGTATGTTGCAGAAAAAAAAATCTCAGACCTTGCCTCACAAACAAAGTAACCCATCACCTTTCTCCTAAAGACAAAATCACAGCTCTTTAGCTGTCCATTACAAGACAAAGATCTTCCAACACACATTAATAACGAAGTGATGTCCAATTTAAACTGCCTAACACTGTACACTTCCGCCAACCCATCTCCATAAAACTGGCACAGCTCTGCATGACTCGTGACCTCTTGCCTGAAGCACTGACCGCACCCTCTGACAGTAATAATGGTGATTACAATTTCTGGAATGATAGGATAGGAACAATCCGGGCGTTCTTCCACTGCTGTGGTGACTGTGCATTTAGTAAGGTGCACTTGCGCTTAGATAAATGATTTAAGACTCTTCTAGTTTTAAGAAGACTTGCTTAATATTCCTGGATATTAACATCTTTAGTTCCAGTTGCTAAAGACTTTTCCTTACTTCTCTGATTTACTTGGGGGTAAAAACATAACAGGAGAACACCCCAACACTGAGAATGTGGCATTATCCCACCAGGTGTGTTCACAGCTACCAATGCAAGGTCAGCAACATACAGGAGAACAAACAGGTCTTCTTTCTCTAAACCAAACCACATCTATTTCTGCGTGATTTAATGTAAATCCCCAGATACACTGCTGTTTAAAGCATGATAGCCAATAAATGTGGTTACAATTAAAACTAGAGTTATTCTTCTGATCTTAATAGTCTTTAGGTCCACTTCTTCCTCGAAACTATCATTCCACTGTCCATTTTCTCTTTTTGTTTCCAAGAGCTCAACGCCAGCCGCCAAGACAGCTTACTCAGAAAATTAAGCTGTGATTGTGGGGTGAAGAAAAGGTACAGCACAAAGATCGAGAACAGTGTCTTGCTTATAATGTAGTAAAAAAAAAGAGAATATTGCACAACCAGCTACTTTGATTTTTCAAAAGATTTAAATTAGGAATGATACAAAAAAGTTGGGAATCTTTACACTGGCTGCCACTCTTCCAAGTCTCTAAGACCTTACATTCTGTCCACAGTAAAGTAGAAACTCTATAGCCAAGAAAGAAAACTATTTATAAATTTATACATATTTTCATGCTGTGAATTACATGTGCCTTAAAAAAGCATCCAGCATGAATGACAGCTTGCAACTCCACATTTTGCAAAACAACTTACTAGAAGGAAAAGAAATGCTGAACACAAAAGCCTGGATCATATCCTTGTCCCTATAAGCCCCATGACTTGTTAACCGCAGTGTAATTACCAGACACATTTCATGAGTGAAATGCAGATTTAATGATACACTTTGTGATTTGATGCCAATATTCTTAGGATTAAAAACCTATAAACCTTCAACTAACATTAAATGCACCTTCAATATGCATTTAAAAGTTGCACCATAGTATTTTTCCTTTACTTAACATTTTTGCTAATCATCTTCGCATGCAAAGTGTCGTCGACCTTTGCACTACGTAAGTGCAACAAGAATTGTTTTCAACCACTGTAATGGCTTGCACTTCTCTAAAACCATTACAGACCCATAAAATGTCCCCCTCTCCCCGCCTTTTTTTTTTTTTAACATTTCACAACTGTAGTTCAGAACAAGTTTAAGGAGACAAATGATGCTCAGCTACATACTTTGCATCTTTCGGCACATCAGAAAGCCACACGTAACCAGAGAATTATTTCAAATCCAATATTTCCACACTGATTTGGAAACTGTTCCAAACTCCAGAAAGTAGGGCACAAACTGATACTACTGCTTCCCAGTAATAGAAAGCTGGGAGTGGAGAATTACTCAACTCCCTGAACAACTGACTACAGCCTCTTGCTAACGAGTTTACTAGAAACATTTTATAGAAATGAGCAAATTCAGATGGAACGTAAAGATGACTTCACAGTTCCTTGCTGCACAGCAAGCCAATTTTAGGTACAAACTCTACACCTGCAAATGTGGCACTTGTGAGCAGAAGAAACTTCAGACTAGTGAAGGAGCAGGCAAAAAGCTGTGCATATCATCTGATAAAAGACGTGAGGCGATTTGGATAGAAAACACTGACAGTACAATGCACACTAAGATTTCTGTACATCAGTGAGGCTGACAGTTGCTGAGGATTTTAGACAACCCTGCTGTGGAAGAACCACGCTCCCCAGACCACTGAAGGACACATCCCAATTACAACCTACATAATGAAACCAAGGCTATGAAACAAGGATCACCCTGAAAGCTGGCAGGTAAATGGCCACTCTATCTAATGCCACAACACGCTTTTGCATTAAAAGCAAAGAAAAACCAAAAGAAAACCAAAAGCTAAAACTAAAACTGAACAAAAGCTAAAAAGGAAAAAACCCCAAATAAATCCAAACACATCTCATGACAACCCTTGCTCTAAAAGCATTTGTGAGATACCTGCAAAATAAGGAAGAAAAAGGCATAATTCTGTATCAGACATTGCTGAAACTTAAAGGCAGTTTCTTAATTCCAGTGGAAGTGATGCAAATGTTCCAAAGAACATTCACTGCCTCTAAGAGAGGAAGGGAACAGCTGCAACAGGTGGGCAATCATAAGCAGAAAAGAAATCAAGGGAAGTGTTTGTACAGTAAAACAATACATGTGTTTGATCAGCCACACAGTGACCAATTGCTACCCCAGGGACTAGCACATAACCTTGTGCCTCTGCCACCGACTTTCTGTGTGACGATGAAATGACACTTTTTTACAGGTATTCCCTGATTGCTACAACCAAACTCTGCAGCCACAGAGCCAGACTTTCAGAAATGCTGAGCAGACACACTTTTTAACATGTGCCATTTTAACCTTTGGCAGGAAGCTCAGCAATATTACTAGCAGTGGAAAAACTCGGTCATAGATATTTGAGATTCGGCAAAGTTGCTGCAGACAAATTGTCAGACCTCAATGAAACACAGTGTGGTGATATGAGCCTTGAATCCAGCAACTCTAACAAACTGCCCCTGTGTCAGGAACAACAATTTACAGGAAAGAAAGTGACTTTCCACAATGGCTTTCAGCACTTTAGAGGCTGGAGTAGGAGATGACGATCTAGACTTACCTAGAATCTTGAGTGATCTTACTCATTCCTGCTCACCTCTAAGGGATTCACTACTTCAGTCTGAGTGCTGAACTAAAATTTATTCTAATCTATAAAAAAGTTAAGACTTTCTAATACTTATCGGGGGGGGGGGGGGTGACACATAAAAAAATGTCCTTCTAAAGAGAGAAGTGCAGGACGATGTGATGACAACCATTTCTAGAACAAACTTACAGCATTAGTCATGCCACAACACCCCATTCATTTCACCAACTGTGACAGCTCAATGGTGACAATACTTTAGGGACACGAGACCAACACCACAGAATTTGACAACACAGACTCGGTCATCAATCCAGAACAGCATCATTCTATTGGTATTCTCCTCTTTGAACTGATCCAAGGTCTAAACAAGTCTGGAGATGTTCTTGCTTAACACAGGGTAGAAGTTAAAATGAAATTAGAAAGACAGCGCACCGAGGGACTGTTTGGTGCAGTTCTGTCTCTAGATTAACATACTGTAACAAAAATCTCAGGAGGTTTCTGTTTTGACAGGGCTAACTAGAGACAGATTTCTAAAGAAACGCCTCGTGCATCGACTGAATAAAGTACAGGGAGGACTCGGGGAAAGGCCCCAGAAATATTACAGTAATTAAACATCCTCAAGTCTTCCTCATAAAAATATCTGGCACTTGGCCGCAAAAGTTTTTCTTGAACTTAGTCTTTAGATTTCAGGTCCACAGATGTTTTGTAACAAGCTGTTGACAATATTCAAGTTCCTGCTGAAACTGAAGATAATATAGTTTGAAAAAAACCCAAAATATTGTCAGACCGCTTTAGGAAATGAACTTCCAACACAAACATGTCCTCTTTAATAGGACAAGAGGCAACAGGCAGAAACTGATGCATGGGAAGTTCCACCTGAACATGAGGAAGAACTTCTTTGCTCTGTGGGTGACCATGCACTGGAACAGGTTGCCCAGAGAGGTTGTGCAGTCTCCCTCACTGGAGATATTCCAGAACCATCTGGATGCAATCCTGTGCCATGTGCTCTGGGATGACCCTGCCTGAGTAAGGAGGTTGGACCAGATGACCCACTGTGGTCCCTTCCAACCTGACCCATTCTGTGATTCTGTGATTCTTTAGCCAGAATAAAAAACATGTCTTCAACCAACCAATTCAAATCTCAAACATGACCAGCTGTGATGCCATTTGCATCACAACTATCAAAATGAGTAACTATTTTAGTAATATGTGCATCCCACTCTTGCATAACCTTAACATACAACTGTTTTGTTTTATTTATAGTCAAGTAAACATACTTATTATATTTTTATCAACCTGATGGCTCAAAGGGCTGTTTTTTAATATGAAATAATGTAGCCTACCTGGTCTCCTTGCATGACACAGCACAAAGGTTCAAACACAATTTTTGGCTACTGTATAAGCAGAGAGATGCACAGATCAGATAACAACTTCCATACAGTCTTACACTTTAGAAAACAACAGATACCTAAAACACAAAGAACAAAAAAATCTGAGGCATTATTTTGGATCAATTTTAATCAAGGAAAAATTTCATCTTTCAGAGAAGATCAAGAGGAGTTTACTGGGGGATTGCACTTTCTGAGCTTCCTGGAAAACAATACACTTATAGGAAATAGACATGAATAAAGATGTAGAGATTTGCCAGAAACGAGTCAATAATGTCCAGCCAAAAATTGAGGAAAACTCTGAAGTTTTGCAATGCTGGACATTCAAAAAGTCCACAGGAATTTGCACCAAAAAAATTCTACATAATTCATAATTTATGCATTTAAATGCAAAAGAGGGGATTCATAAAGCTTGAGAGGAAAGACATTTTTAGCTGGCAAGCACTTTCTACAGGCTAACCATTTTATCTTGCTCATGAGACCTCTTTCAGATACAATACATTTGTTAACCATTATGATGGAGAAAACAAGGCAACAGTACGATAGCGTGTTTGTACCCTTTTAAAGCAAATCGTGCATATTAACACAGTCATCAATTTTTTATGATTTGCAAATTCCACTCTCATTAATAAACAGCTTATTTTGATAAATATGTTGATTCCAACCCACTTGGCAATGATTTTTAGATGAGAACTTTCTGTCACGAGGAACTTCCAATGAATTTGTGTGCATTTTTGCAAAAAGAGTGAGCACACTATGAAATCCCAAGACAAAACATGTAGCATAAAAAAAATTTAAAATTAGAAAGTAGACAAAGAAATGCCAAAATTAGAACATGAACAAATACCTATGAGAGAACTGATTTGTCCACTGCTTGAAAACACAATACTTCGAATTCCATTCAAAATCCTGAAAACCCATAAACGCTTACTCTAATCTTCACAATGAATTTGGAGTTTCTCCATGAAGAAAATCAGCCAACCAGATGTGAATTCAATTGACTACGTTCCTTTCTAAGCCCAGAAACAAAGAGAAAAAAACCCCAAACCAACAAAAAAACAACTCTCCTTCAGCTCTACTCACAACCTGATGTTTTCTGCTTTTTGCTCTGTGTAGGTTACAAACTGATAACAAAATTTCTTATAGATCAATAACCCTAACAACAACATCACCAGTTGGGAAGAACTTTTACGCTGTCTCTGGGGTAGAGCTTGCTAATTTCACTCCAGAGTGACCACGACAACCCCAATTCTAGACAGCCTGCCTGAGTCCAAGCATTGGAAAGTGAATACTGTGGGAATAGTCTCACAGGGATTGAGCTCATATGTGAGGCTGACAAACCCAGTGAGACTCCAGCTGACAACGCAGAAAGCGCTGAAATCATTTCTACGTTGCACGTGCCACAGCTCCAGATTTAGAAACACAGTGCTTCCCAGTGGATTCCAGGCAGAATCAGCCCCAGACCAGTATCACTTCCCCCTGCACACAGGCAGAAAAGGGTGGTACTGTTTCCTAAAGTGAGCTAACATGGAAGCTGGAAAGTGACCACTGTACGGGAACTGCATCAAGGCCACAGTTAATCTGTAACTCAGCTGCCCTAAGCATGGACAGCTCTGTGGCTGCCCCATGTCAGAGCAGCCGTGCAGCCCAGAGGATGACTTGTACCCTGCTTTCCAAGGAAGCACATCAAGGGTCCTGCCATAGTAAGAAATCTGTATGCAAATAGAGAGATACGTATCTTTTTTATAAATCTTGGGTAGCATTATTAAGTTTTATTGAATATAAACCTAGTTTTGTCAGTTGCATTTTTAATTACTGTAAGAAACTGACCGAACATACCTTCTAGTGGTTTTTTATTCCCCCTTGAAGAAAGCCTATCATATAGAACCTTCCACATTACTTGCATTAAATCCTTTTGCACTTACCCTAAATTGCTTTCCTCTGGCAGAGGCAACAATTCCGTTCCTAAAGAAAACCAACCACCAACCACCCAAGCTCTGCAGAGCAGAAGCTGTGGCTTAAAATTCTAAGAAATGAACCATGGATATAAGAACACAAAGAGAAAGAATCTCAACTTCTCAGCGACAAGCTGGTCTAACTCTGTTTACAGTCTCTGGAATTAGAATCTCCTCTGTTGAAAATAAAAAGAGCATAAGCAAGACAAAACCTCTGAAGATGCAAATCTGGCCCCCTCACCACGTTTTCGTATGGAATGCAGAATAAAATTGGCATGCCTTATTTTTCAGGTCCCCAGCACAGTTCAAATCTACAATTTCACTACAAACCACCTTTTCATTAGTGAAATTTCAATTTTGGAAAGCCATCTATCTTTGGTGATACAAATAGCTTAGTGCAGCCCTAAAGCTGACGACAGGATTCATGGTGGCCCAGCAAGGACATGGGTAAGCCTCCAACCTCACAAACCAGGAGAAAGAACAAGAATACCCTAATAATATCTGGAGTCCCAAACAGCAAGTGATCTCAGGAGTGAACACTCTCCCTGCCACAAATCCAATTTCTGTTAGACAACAGAGGACAGCAGAAAAGTCTGAAAGAAGAATCATTCCAGTATGGTCCAACTTCCCAAAATAGTCCATCTCTGCTACCTCCCAGCCTCTCAAGTGATCCTGGACATACCACTGTAAAGTCCTCTAGGCACAAGTCCTGAAAACAACAGCTTTTCCCTAAAATATGCTTCTCTTTAAGAATTGACAAAATGCCTATAGAAAAATCATCTCAGGAACCAGGCATAGTTTAAGGGCTGCCAGAGAGGCCAGAGCCATGTTATGCCTTCCCCAATAAAGTGCTTTTGGTGCTCTACAGGGGGCAGCCCACAAAGGAATCCTGGAAAAATGGCAGTGATGGGAAACTCTTCTGTTAAGGTTTAGAAAACACCAAACAGCCAGATGAGTTGAAGAGACAACAGAGAGATTATCCAGTTTGCTCTGGAATTTCCCCTGAGCTGGAGAACATGCATTTTTACAACTGGATTTGCACTCAGTGGGAGCTGGGTTTGCAGGTCTCCCTGGAACACACACCTACCCTGAGTGTTCTGATGAAGAAAGTTATTTTTATTGAGCCCAGTACCAGCAAACACAGAGACAAGCAGTGAAAAGGACACCAATCTTTCCACATAAAGAGCTATTTTTTCCCAAGCAGTTATCTTGATCAGCTAAATCTGAACCATTATTCATCTAAATAAACCTCAGGATGGAGTATGTTTGCTAAGATTATAAAAATTGTTTGGATAAGTGTAATGAAAATTCACTCTGGATGCTTCTCAATGCGCTGCTGAAGGCTTAGCAGACTTTACTAATGCATAAAACCATCACGATGCATATTTATACTGACCAAGCACGTCATAATCTCGCTGCAATCTTTACTACATTCCACAACTTTCAAGTTCAGTATATCTAAATGAAAAATTAACTTCCTTTTTTTTTAGTACTAACAGAAAGGCATTATAAACACAAAAAAAATTATACTACCATGATAAATTCTGCATATCAGGCAGTTATTTTTAGTCAGTGAAACCAAACAAATACAAAAGTCCTTCTGTTTAATAGGCACCACTCACAGCTACAGGGATATCTCATATTGGCATTAGCACAGTCTTCATCACTTAAAGATCAGTGATGAAGATTTTAACACCAGGCATGCTGACCAGTGGTTCTCAGGCTTCTGAAATGAAAGAATAAGTTCAGACCCAACAGAGGAAAAGGAGAAATTTGGTCTCCATGAAGAATTGCACAGGGACACAGCACAACTATCAGCTACGAGTTCAAAAAAGTTCATAGAATAATAAGAATGGTTTGGTTTGGAAGGGACCTTACCTATCATCTAGTTCCAAACCCCTGCTGTGTGGGCAGGAACACAGTCCACTAAACCAGGCTGCTCAGAGCCCCATCCAACGTGGTCTTGAACACTTCCAGGGATGAGGCAGCCACAGCTTCTCTGGGCAACTTGTTTCAGTGCCTCACAGTAAAGCACTTCTTCCTAATACCTCATCTAAACCTACCCTCTTTCAGTTTGAAGTAATATACCCTTGTCCTGTCATTGCATGGTCTTTTAAATAGTTTCTCTTCATCTTCCTTGTAGGTTCCTTTCAGGTACTGGAAGGCCAGAGTTAGGTCACCCCGAAGCCTTCTCTTTTTCAGGCTGAACAATCCCAATCTTCTCCACCTTTCCTCATAGAAGAGGTTCTCCATCCCCCTAATCAACTTGGTGGCCTCCTCTGGACTCATTCCAACAGATTAATGTCCTTCCTGTGCTGGGGACCCAGAGATGGATGCAGCACTCCAGTTGGGGTCTCACAAAAGTGGAGTAGAGGGGGAGATTCCCCTCCCTTGACCTGCTCACCACGGTGCTTTTGATGCAGCAAACACTCCTTTTGACTCAGTTGAGTGGAAAGCTCAAAGAAGCCAAAGGCTTTGCACCTTCAGCTGTTTGCCCTCTGTCTGGGAGCTGCTGGTCAGGGCTGTTTTGAAGAAGGACACCAACTCAGCAAGACATTTTTATGAGTTTGCAGACCCCAAAATAGGGAAATTAAGATGAGCCACTCCAAAAATTTTAACTATGTCATGGAACTGGTAACTAAGCTGGGTGTCAGAGGACAACACTGTGGGGCTTTGGACCTGAATGGTAGCTTCATTTAGCTTTATAAACTTACACAGATGAAGATGACCTGTACAAAAGTTCTTACACAGCAGCTTGCTGGATTTCCCAGGGTTCCTGTCAGTGCATTCCTTCAGCCTGCCCAGGCTCATCTGAATGACACCTCTGCATCAAACTGCACCCCTCAGTTTCATATCATCTGCAAATCTGATTGTGCTGCAGTCTGCCTCCCCCAGACACTGTTTTTCAGGTTTTGATGATGGACTCAACATATATCTTTCTGCAGCCAACAGGGTTCTTCCCTGACAAGCTTCAGCACCAAAAGCAGAGACACATGGTACAGTTCACTAAATTACCATTTTTACTAGGTTTTACCATGTAATGTCAGATTTTTAGAAGCATAGTTCTAATGTCTGTCTATGTATCTTTTGTTTCCTCTCTTTCAAAAGGAACAAATAATTGAGTTATACTTTTAAAACAAATAAATTGAAAACAAAAGTGGAAATTAACCACCATATACATTCCTCTGACTAAAAAAGCACAATGCATAAGCAGTTGCAAAAGCAGTACAGAGACAAACAGGCAATGTAATACTAGAGACTACATTCCAAACCTTGGAGTTTGTTTGTTTGTTTTATGAAGAGCTCCACGATATAGGGAACACTTAATCCTCCAAGCAATATATGTGCTTAAAAGTTTGCCACTGGCATGAATATCTTAATATGACCACCTCAGAGCAAATCACTAGTCTGTACAAGATAAAGTACTGTAGGCATTTAAACAGAGAAGTAATTTTTAATTAGCAGGGCACTTTTCATATCAGTCACTTTTGCCTGAAATTGATACAACACAGAAAGGATGAATGGGTTTTTTTAATGTAATTATGATGCTTAAAAGTATTAGCATTAATAGGGGTTAATAACATTGTGCATTAAAGAGGCAGACATAAGTGAATTTACACACTGGCATGTATTCTCATATCCTAAATCTGTCTATTGGGTCAAAGCTAGTATGTGACACTCTCATTTGAACACAATTCAAAAATCAATATTCTAGATGACAAAACTGCAATGCACACACAACAGCACAGAGACATTAACCAGCCACGCAGACAAATACACTTAATCTGCTAATGAAGACTGAAAAGTTTTGCTATGCGGTTAAATACAATGTATACAGGAACTTCAGAAGGTGCCTAAATGAAACCAGTCAGTATTCCTATTCCATCTCCAGCCTGCATTTTTGCCAAGGGAAACAAGGCCTGAAAATATGTACCTTCAAGACAACCTTAGAATTCCTCTAACTAAAAACAGGTGGCAATGCACAATGGCTGATCATTTCTGCATGACTTGAACACACATAAGCATATATTCAGCTTAATAAGCAAAAGAGTTTCTTTATCACACAAACAAACAGAGCTCCTTGTACACTCTTAGCCAAATGCATTTAGCCAATACCAAAATTCAGGAGACAGTCTGGCTTATTGATGCTTTTGTACCGCCCAACAGAGATGGTAAATGCTTCACATGTTTCTGTGCATACCTGTTCCTGTTCTGGCACCAGCTCTGCATATACAACGTTAGGTTCTCCTCCTGCTGCCAAGCCTAATGAGCCTTGGAAAAGCCTTGCAAATTTTTAAGGCTTTTCTGGCTGGTGATGGTAGGCTTTTCTGGTTTGTTCCATTTTTAACTTGCAGCCTCTGGGATAGTAACATGCTGACATAACTTCCTCCCTTCCTACAGAAAAACTTCCCTTATTACAGCTATTGCCAACCTTAAAAGGATTGATGGTTTAGAGATATCAGGTTTTAGGCACAAAGAGGCAGACTCAGTATCTTCTTCAGGAAACCAGTGACAACCTAAGTAGGGGAAGCTATCGAATGAGGAGCATAGGAAGCTGCTCAGAAGAGTTGCTTCCTTCAGACACTGAATGTCAGACAGTTCAACTGCACCTTTTCTTCACTTCAGAACAGAAAGGGCTATAACATCTTGGTCTGTATTTTAGGATGACCTTCTCATTCTGTCCAGTTTTATATTAAATGGTTTCTCTGTCTTCTGTCACACACTGCTAGACTAATTCCTGGAAAAATTAAGTGGCCACTCTGCTCCTTACATATCTACTCATTATGCTACTAAAGGATTTGAACAGCAAAGGTCATTCCTAATGCTAAGTGTGCAAGAGCTGCACTCCCAGCAAGTCCCAGAACCAAAGACTTTGAGTTCTAACAACTTCTTTAGAAGAGATACACATAGAAGAAATGCAAGCATAATGGAAATTAAATTAGAATTAATTAGCAAAGTGAAACACACTAGATGAAAAAAATACCACATTCAGAAATGAAAGTTGGCAAACATTATGTTAGCCTTGGACCAAAATCAAGAAGCAGTGGCTTTTCCAAGCTTTTATTTCACTAGTTATACCTTTGAGCATAAGAACGTCACCAACACACACACTAAATATGAAAAGTTTCCATTTAGGACACAAATTTTTAGAATCCAAATGGTAAAATCCTGTATCAGCTACAAACACATGAAGAAAATTTATTTTTAATAATGAGAAATTATTCTCAAAAAGGCAGTCATTAGTACTTATCTAATGTATCACAGAGCCACACTGCTTCCAAAGTAATTTCCTACCGACACAGTTGTAAAGTCAGTTTCTTCTCCAAAACATCCAGTTTCTAGAAAACAAACCAATGCTTAATCCATCTGTGCCTTAATAATGTAGCCAATACAGATACCTGGATCTCAGTGACCTGCTTTATCTATACAATTGTTTGCATGACTTGTCAAAGCAAGACAGCATCATGTGCATCTCTGTAACGGTTTGGGTTTTTTGGCAATGGTGCCAAGCAACAACCTGGAATCAGAAAGGGGTGGAATGGCCATGGCAGATTTCTTTATAACAGTCATTCTCAGCGTTAAGAAGGCGACTGAAAAACAACTATTGGCAGAAATTTGGTTGAACCACAAAGCTTTTTTAAAATAGTTCTTCTGCTGCTCAGAAATGGCACCAGTGTTTTTGCTGTGTTTTGCTGTTTTCTAAAATTCACTGTGAAGCCCAAATTTACTTTTATGCATCTAACAAGACTGTTTAGTATTACTAAGGATTTACTCATAGACACGATTTAAATCAAAAGCACCTCATTGATTAGCATAATAATTTTTAATAGGATTTCTCCTTCACTTGTTCCAAGCAGGAAGAACAACATTTATTATTCAGATGAGATGCTCAGATATAATTCCTCTAATAAATTGTGACTTATAAATTAAAAGGCCACCACCAGCTTTTAAACCACAAAGATGGGCACTGAGTAAGAAAGTGAGGAGTCAGGCTAACAGTGTACATACATGTTTTGTATACAAATATGGAAATGCAAGCATCCATTGGTGAAAAGAAGGAACTTGTTCTTCTCCTACACACAAACAGAATCTTACAATTACTACTTCTTGTTGAAAAAAATGTTTTCCTGACCATTTATCATTGCTTCCAATTTTTGTCTTCTGACTTTTGTCTTCTATAGAAACATAAGTCTTTGTTAGACAAGAGACAAAAATACACCAGGTTCCAGAAGATGAAGAAAGACATACCCAGTATATTTTCAAATTTTTAAAGTAATACTTTTCTGTAAAACAGTCAAGAAAAAAAAAATGGTTCGATGGAGAAAGTACACAATCTGTAATTTGAAACAAATTGGCTACTCCTGTTTAATATTTTAAACCTGAATATTGTTTGACTGCCACTTTAGAAAGAAAAAGCCCCGCTAGTGTGTGTTGCAATGTAATAACACGTCTTAATAAATGTTTCCTTCCACCTATTATGGATTAGGTGTTGGAGTTCTTGCACAGCATAGAAGTTATAATCTTTTCAAACTCTCTTCTCTTGAGCCATTACTATTGTCTACATTCATGCATCTACCAAGGAATTATTTTAAAATCTAATTAAACTCTTCACCTCCAGAATAAACCCCTGGGAGTGGCTGTCAGAGCACAGCTGAGCATTACCCAGAGCAGAAGCTTTTGCAGGGCCTGCATTCACAAGCTGTGTGTTCTATTGACTGGCTGTGCTCATCATGAGCAGAAACGTCTCTGTGCTGTTTCAGAACTTCTCAACCAAAATCTGCACTTTGTCTAAGTTTGTAACAGCTATTCCTCAAGGCAAAAAGGTCCGAATGTTCAGATTCCCTCCAACACACACCTCCATAAACTTTTCATCTACCTTGTCACTGTAGTAAACATACCCAAATTTCTTGTTTCTGTGGCTCCAGAAACTATTGGTTTATGCATTTTATTACCATAGTTCTATCCTTAGCAGCTCTTAGCTTTTGCTTTTCTACCACAAACTGGTGCTTGCCAAGCCAGAGATCTTCAATTCTGCTGTCCAAAACATTGTTCAGATACCTTCTAAATTCGTAAAATTAATTCCTAACACAGCAAAGCTTATGCACAGTTCAAATTACTTCCTTCACTATGCATGCATTTGCATTCATCAGCATTGAATTTCATCTGCCATCTTGCTAATCATCCGACTTGCTCTCAAAAAATTCCCCCAAGGGTTTTCTCTGATCTCAACTAAATATATAATTCTATTATCTGCAATTTTGTTAATTCCATACATGATATTTATTGCATATAAACATTCTCATCTCTAACAAGGAGCACTTCTGCTGTGATGAACACTTTTCTTTTGTACCTTTCAGCTCTCCTGGTCCTGACTGCCCCTTGTCTTGTAACTTCCTCGACCTGTTTTGAAGGGGTTTGGCAAAGGAATTGGAATCTTCAAATAAACTATGTCAGTGTCTTCAGCTGTATCCACCGTTTAGTTTATGCACTCAGAGAACATTAACAGACTAGCAAGCCATAGTTTTGCACTGTGGAACCAAAGAGAACTTTGCTCTGTATTTTGTTCAGCTACAGTTTTTTAAAACTGCATATTTTAATCAGCAGTCTAATTACAAAATGAAACAACTTCTGAGACTGTAACTGACACTACTCACCAAATTCCCACATACTGCTGTGTGTCCCCCCCCCCTTTTATTTTATTTCACTTCATACAACTATTAAAAACTTAATATCCCTTGCGTTTGTCACTCAATGCGACGAGAACGTCAGTTCCTGGAAAAGGAAGAAGGTGTCAGCAGGATGCATCCTTCTGGACGCAGACGTTGTTTCTGGGCTTTCCCTAAATAACTTCAAAACCGACAAAAAAAACCCAAACCGCTTCGGTGAGGTGACGGGGATGGGAGTATTTACTGAAATGGAATGCAGGAGAGAGGGATGAATCCCTTATCCGCTGTGTCACACACTCCAGGTCACAAGACAAAGGGATCAGCCGCATGGGCTGAACAGCCTCTCCATCTACTGTACAGCTGAATCCAGCTCGGAATGTGCACCCAAACATGAACAGATTCACCAGGCAGTTTCATTTGTGGACCCATTAACATTTTCTTCTTTGATATCTTCACCTTTATTTAATAAAAAAAAAAACTAGATCTGCTGTTTGATCAGTTCCATTAGTTTTTCTGGTTAAGTTCTACCATCATTACAGGACACACACTTCAAAGATTTGATGCTTTCAGCTTCATTAGTACAAAAGGAATGCACCAGACAGTCTCTAAGAAAAAGTGCCCATTTCACTCTTCAAACAGAGTTCTAATCACCTGTGCAATTAAGGCCCAACATGGACAGTGCTTATGAAATCATTAAATCATTCAGCGTGTTTCATGTAGTAATGAAGTCTTTCCTGCAGGATTTGGTGCTCTTAATTACTAGAAATATGTAAGCATTAAGTGTATTATTAGAAGCATGTGGGCAGCCAGCACACACAGCCATCATTTTTTCTGTGTCATGAAAATACTACGACTTGCCTAAATAAAAGACTTCATTTATGATCTGCAAGGTACAGCTACGAACTGCAGTGAGTTTTAACTCTAGCACACCACCATCAGTAAAATTACAAAAAAAACTTCTCTCAAAGTGCAAAGAAATATAATGGGTACTTCCTTTCACATGAAGGATCTTAGTGGGAAAATCAAAGCGAACTTTCAAAACTTTACTACAATGTGAGCAAATATTGCAACTCTAAGTAGTGTATAGTGCAGTTAACTAAAAAAACATGTAAAATTTTACAACAGTACATAATCTTCTGATTACAATCACACTACCCTCTTACACTAAGATGTTCAACCACAGTTTCAGAAACGCTGGGTTCTCCTGTTCTAAGATGAGCTTTCTAAATTAGTAACATGACGCTTCTGGTCAAAAGCTTTTTTCTGGAATACGCTGTAAACGAAAGGAATCTTGGCAGGTCAGTATCTCGCTAGAACGTGCAATTCTGCATGTCATTGCCGCCTGCTTATTCACTGAAACAACAGATTTCATTACCAAACAAGAAAGAGAAACAAACACAGCCTCCCACAGTTCCTGCTTTAGGAGCGGCGTTCACCTTTCCTTTCCTTTATCGCAACACCCATTGCCAAGACCACATCCCACGGCGGGACAGGAAAACAAAAGAAATCACGAATTGCTAAGCTGAGCTCAGTTGCCCTTAGTCACCGAGCGATGATACTCCTGCTTAGGCGTTTTCCAAAGCAGCGTTCCAGCGCTTCCCGGAAGCTCGTGCTGCATTCCACATCGCAGCTGGGACCGCCGAACAATGAGCAGAGTTTAAAAAGTCAAGCAGCCCCTGCCAGATAAATACCTCCACGCATAACTATCCGCTGAACCCCCAGTCAGGGCCGCCCTGCGAGCCTCACATGAAATAAAACACAGATACGCAACAGTTTGGGGTTTTTTTAATATTTACATGAACTGTAGATTACCCATAAAGTTGCCTTTATCTGTATCACATTCTTGTTTGAGGCAGGGGGGCACACGTCTAAGTTTCATTTTCATTTTCCTCATGGAACCTGTTCACTGACATTATTGAAACCCAAATCAGACTGGAAAAGTGCCTCAGCCTGAAGCTGAGCACTCCCTTTCTGTAGGAAAAGAAATCTTCCAGTACTAATAAACGGAATATAAACACTGAGATATTTTTACTTTCCTTTTTTTAACAATTAAAAAGCCACTTATTTTCAATTGAAAGAAAACATTAGATTTCTGCTATGAGATGCAAAACCATATTTTTCTCCACAGCTGCTGTTTCTTACACTGTAAGTGCCACAGCTACAAGCAATGCATGTGTGATGAAGAGAAGGACCACAACAACCTCCCTCACCTCCATGGAAAACACTCTTTCTAGAGCAAAATGTGAAAACTTATTCAGACCAACTGTTTCTTAAGTTTGCCATTTTTACCTTCACATTTACCTTTTCAGTAGACAACCACGCTCACCTAAGAAACAGAATCTACCAATGAACCAAAGTGATTTATCTCGAGAACAGCTATCTCAAGTGAATGAACCGTGTATTCTGCCTCTAGGTAAGGCTGACTGCAGGCCTATTGGGAAGAACTTCCAAGCCTCTAATAACTTTTAACCAAGGGATTTAGTATGCTACATGTGGTAACTCCTTCCACAGTTTCTAGGAACACTGCACATCGCCATAAAAGAGATGCTGTTTCACACCACAAATGGAGGCACAGCAATTACTGAAGACAACACCTTGTATACCTGCTTCTACACGTGAAAAAGTGACAGAAACCAAGCGACTGGATGGAGTAACAAAAACCATACCACAACACATCAATAACTTGATGGGTTAATAATTAAGAAGGAAAAACGTATTTTAACATTAGTTGCTTTCTTCTCCATATTTTTTCACCTGCAGAGTTGTCAAGTAGGCCTCCCATTAGATGAAAACATTGGAGATCTTACAATAAACAGGTCTATCTCCTCTGTTTTTAAAAAACTACTTATTGCCAACAAGACCTTTTACAAGGTGGAACATGCATTTTGGTTCTGTTAGCAGGCCACAGCAGCAAATGCAGCTGTTGTTTGTTCTGTGCAACTGAAGGAAATCTGCTGGTACTGATGGCCAGACTGATGAACAGCATCCAGAACCAGTTCCCACACTAAGCACCCTTAGGATCTTGGGCAGGGAGAACAGGGAGAGCTGGAAAAAAATTCTACACTGTTACTTATAAGAAACCTACTATGATGTGTGTGACCTAACTAGCCACTCAGTCAGCTACGTGCTGGGATCCTTCTCTGCCCCTCTTGCTCAGCAGCAGGACCATTTTGCAATGCAGTAGTTGCTTTAACTCAGATGTAATCTCACTGCAGAATTCTTCCTTCTCCTCATCAGCCTCTGCAGATGTATGACACACAACAGCGTGCTGACAGCAGAAGGTCTCAGGGAAGGCACTTCAGAAGGTGTACAGTCCAACCTCCTGCTCAAAGTATGATAAACACCACATTCAGACCAGATTGCTCAGGGATTTACAAAGTCAGTCTTGAAAACTTCCAAGGACAGAGACCATAAAGTTTCCTGAACAACTTATTCCAATGCTTGACTCTCCTTATGATGATGGCTAGAACCTCTCTTACTTCAATTTATACCTGTTGCCTCTTGTTCTCCTATCATGTGCCACTGAGAAGAGTCTGGCTCCATCTTCCTGACAACCTCCATGCAGGTATTGGAAGGTTGCTGTTAGGTCATCCCAAAGATATCCCTTTGCCAGCCTGAACAGGCCCAGGTCCTGCAGGCTCTCCTCATGGAGCAAGTCATCTGGGCCCAACAGACCGTGTTGGCTGCCCTCCTCTAGAACAACTCCAGTTGATGGACATCCTTCTTGCACTGGGGAGCCCAAAACTGGAAGCAGCTTTTCAGAGGGATCTATCAAGTGCCAAGTGAAGGACTTGAATAATCACTTCCCTCAGGTTCCTGGCTGTGATCCTCTTAATGCCATTTGGGATGCTGCTGGTCATCTTTGCTGCCAGGGCACGCTGCTGGCTCACATTCAGCTTGCTGTCTAGCAGGACTTCCAGGTCCTTCCAGCAGAGATGCCTCCCAGCCAGTCTCCAACGTGAAACACTACAGGTGGTTCTTCCCTCCCAAACACAGGCTTTGCATTTCTCCCTGATTCATTTCATAATGCTTCCACTGGCTCACTGCTCCAGCCTATACAAGCTCCTCTGGATGGCAGCCCTGCCCTTGAGTGTATCCACTCACATATCTTCTAGCACCAGATTCCAGTATCTGCTGGAAGCCAGAGACTTGTGGTTTATTCCTGTAACCGGTGCTAACCAACCTCTACTGGTTCCTGCAACAAGGGGTTCCTAAAGGTCAACTCACTTCAACAAAGACACACTTTGGAGCACTGAGGGTCGGATATTTGAAATAAGACAATGAAAATATTCTTAAATGGTAAATAACTAAGTCTATTCTTTTAATGCCAGCACCAAAACCAGAAAGAGAACCACCAGATAAAATATTACATTTGTGCACATTTGCACTGCATGCTGTACAGAAATGTGCAAACAGAACTCATGAACGACTTCACTAAGGCCTGCTAGTCTGTTTTGCAAAACTAATGTTAATACTGATGCTCTAAAGAGTAAATTATCATATCAAAAGTCATGAGTGAATTTACTTTACAAAATACATACGGAGTAAATTATCAAGTCTTCAAAGTTAAGAAAAAATTGGAGTGTCAATATTTGTTGATAATTCTAATCTCTCATCTGAAATAATTGTGTCCAGAGACAACAGGTTTCTGGGTAGTAGAATATTTTGTAGTATAAAAATAGTATCCTCAGAAAAGGACAATCTTAAAAAAAAAAAACAAGCTTAGAAGGAAATACTGCCAATTGAAAGGGAAAAAATCCTAAGAAAAATACCCTGTCTGGTCATTTCCAATGAATCTGCATGAAAGTGTCCACAAAGCCCAGTGGAAATGTACATCAATATTTAACAACCTTTAAAAAGCTTCTCCCTCCTGCTCCAAACAAAGTATTACACAAATTTTTATCCTAAACAGAATTTAAGACCAAGATTAATTTAATTCAAAATAAACTCCAACTAAATATAAAATACCAGCTACTGAATAGTGAATAAATTATTGTATTCATTGAAAACAACATACTGAGATAGTATATGTGAGACAAAAACAGTAAACAGCACTGCATGCATTTATGTTGTTTCCATTTAAAGTATGAAGTTACTTATGCACATGCCTTTTAAAAGCAATGGTAAAACCACAATAAAACTCTCAAAGCCACCCTCCTTTCTTTCACTACCCAGAAATTCTAAAAAATAAGGGATATATGAAAAAAACTACCAGATTTTTATTTCACATATTCATTCAGTCAAACTGACTGAAGTCAGCTCTAACTATGACCCATGGCATTCCAACAATTAGGTTCGTGACCTCAAGCATTTTAATTCTTTTCTAGATGAGGTTATTAATAATGTTTACTGTAGTAGAAAACAGTGCATGTAAACTGCAGCCTTGTGCAAAATTTATGGGATGTGGCAGTGAAACTAGAGACTAAAATCTTAAAAAAAAAGAAAAAAAAAAGAAAAAAAACAACCAAAAAAGCCCCTCAGACTCCAAGGCCCCCAACAACACTACTCTGTACCACAACACTGCTACAGCTTTTAAGTAAAATCTCTGTTTTCCCACCTCAGTGAAGTGGCACAGCTGCATCCTGAAAAAGATGTACAAATAAGTTAAGACAAGTACTCAAGTTTAGCAGTACCATGTACAGCCTTCCCACTCTGGTAGGAAAATACCTTCAATATTCCTTTGTTGAAGATATCTTTACTACAACACCTGAAATACATATCTGAGCAAGAAAAAATTAACATCATTTTCATCACCTCAGACGTTTTTAGGAAAGGTACATTATTTTCAAGTAAAACCTGAAGAAAATGTAAACACAGTATAAATATACAATATGCAGTGAAAACATACACAAACTAATTTCAGGAAGGATAACCACAGGAGGCTTAGTATAGGAATTCCAAAACTGTTCCTACTGAGGAAAATTCAGGCAGTGACAAGCACCCCAAGCTCCAGAGTTCTGTTCCAAATGCACACAAGTGAGCTGGCCACAGGCTTTTATGAAAGCATACCTTTGCCAGCTTGGTTGAAAAGTTTAGAGACAAATTTTCCTGCTTGGGAAAATTCATTAAAATTCACTCTTTTCAGCATTTAAAGGTTTTTTAATTACATTTTCCTGTATCAAACAGAAAATGAAAAGTTAAGAAAAAAATTGATAGCAAGTACACAAAAGCTGAAAGATCAACATCCAGAATAACCATTTTATCTTCCCTCCTCCTCCTGCCACATCCCGGTGGTGGCCCACATAGTTCCCTTGGCAAGCTGTGTCCAGGCACTGCTCCTTGGAACATGACGCAGCTGCAGCTCTGCCAGGAAAGCAGCGGGGCAGTCAGGCCGTGCTGGGCCAGCAAGGCCACACAGCACAGTCCCACCCCAGCCTCTGGTTCTTCTACAGCACAGAAAAGTCTCACGTTAAGAGAGCACGGCTCTAAGACAGGACCCTACGCACGCCAGCCTTGGACCTCTTTCAAGAGAGGACACGCTCAAAGTAGCAATGAACACAAGTTGTAAGGAAAAGCACGTTCTAAAGGCAGGGGAGTAGGAATGTGACTGATACCAGCAAGAACTGTAGCAGTTGGTTTGTTGGATGTCAGCGTGATAAACCTCACGTAGACTTGTGTTCCTAAAGAAGCGGTGATGAGTCTGAAGTCTGCTGAGGTCAGAGTGCACCACACAGTAGCCCTAATTATTTTTTGAAAACAATCATTTAAGCATTGGAGTCTCCCCTCAGTCTCCTCCTCTCCAGCTTAACACACCAAGTGCCCTCAGCTGCGGCTTCCCCTCAAGGCCCTTCGCCATCCTCATTGCCCTCCTTTGGACACTCTCTAATGGCTTCATGTCTTTTTTTACATTGTGGTCCCAAAACTGCCCACAGGACTCAAGGTCAGGCTGGACCAGTGCAGAGTAGAGCAGGATAATCACCGCAATTACTGCTAAGATATGTTTCAATATGCATCAGAAGAAGAAAGCTTATAAAAACTGGTGATGGCGATGGCTAAAATAAGTACAAAGGTAAAATGATCACTCAAAGACAACTAATCTAGAGCTCAAAAAAACTCTACTAGGAATTCTTTCTACATTATAGTTCCCTAGAGAGATGTCTGAGGAAGTCCTCAGAACAAAACTGTATTTTGGAGGGGAAAATATAGAAGATTTGGGAAAATTAAAATGAAAGCATCAGACAGTATGACTCCAAGTGTCCTGTGTAATCAAAATATAAAGTTAGAGAGTTATAAACTGTGGGTTTCACTTTCTACTTCTGGAGACGAGAGAGGGTTATTGGAAGATGGGCAAATGTTTAATCCGTTTTTAAAGGGCATTGAAGTTATCCAGAATCTTTGCTCAGATGTAGCAAACTTGCAGAAAATTTCAAGTTGGAGAACTAGTAACCCTACAGATAAAAAAATTACACTGGAAAAAAAAATCAGAGGCTTCTCTACAGCAAGATCGTAAATCATTCAACTATTAACAGTTCTTCAACATGGATGTACTAAATAGAACAAGAGTCAATTAATAAAAAATCTTTTAGCAAGAACACTCTCAACAAAAAATTCTCAATTAAACTAAATTGTGATGATACAGGAGAACAGTTCTCTTTTGAAGTACTAACCCATTTTTAAAAGTAGGAATAATGGTTAGTTTTCCCCAAGGGAGGCAGATCAGATCTCTGCTGGGCTCAGTGTATGTGTAGCAAGGGCTGATTGACTTAGGGTTTTTTGTTTTCTACAGACAATTTCTGAACATATCAAAATTTTCAACATTAAATTTGTCAAATCTATGGACAATAAAAGTATTTGGAACAGTCAACACTCAAGTCTTTTGTGATAGTACATGAAAGGGTCTCCCAATACCAGGCAATTGGGTAAAAAGCATTACATGTTTCCTAACTTAGTAGAGGAAACTAAAGCCCATTTGAAAAAAAAAAAATCCTAAAGATAAACATGCAATAACAGACTACACATGTTATCACCACTCAGGAAAGGGAACCTGACATGTGGTTCACTTTAATGTGCAGTAACTACGGGGAAAAAAAATTCAAATGCTCAAAATCATCAGGAAATGAACCGGGAGGTACATGCAAGACTTGCCATTTTGTTATCTGCATTTCAAAAAGATACATTTGAACTACAAGTCGGAGAAAAACTACAGTATCCAGAGCCTTGTAAGGTCTCTACAAGGAAAGATTGTATTAGAGGGGTTTCTCCACCTTGGAAAAAACATGCTCTAAGACAGGAATACAAGAAGGTATCTCACTCATGAACAGAATCAACATTATAAATACATAATAATTAATTATTTTTCATGAAAATTAAATTGATATCATTATATAAAATGATTGTGTTGGTATAAAATGCATGGAAGTCTTTCATAAAACACAGTAAAACTGCAGACTGTTATGAAGCACAAATGTAAAGGGCTTAAAAACTTTCAGACAAAGAAACAGGGGAGAAGCTCCTGAGGAACTCATATATATGTTGGCCAGGAAGTATCCTACCACTACTGAAGCCTCTTAAACCTGGAGCAGCACATGCCACTGTATTTATCAAAATGAGCAACAGTGTCTCCTCCCATGATATCTCACACTTGTTCCCAAACTATCCACTGCTGATTCTCGTTCAATTCTGGACAATAAGCTTGATCCACATTTATCCTGACCTTTGGTATCAATATTTTCATTGTTGTTCAACATAATTCTCACAAGAGCTTCTGGAAGCCAAGACTTGGTTTTCAGCATCTTCCCGTTAGCCTTTTGCATGACCATGGAACGAGCTCATCAATCGACAGCATAGCATCTCTAGTTGTAGCAGAAAGAGCCGATCTCAGTCTATTTATCTGTTACACTGTTAAAATTACTGTTTAATACATAGCCTTTCAAAATTCATATGGTTCCCACAGCACTAAAAGAGATACTTTAGGAAGGGGAAGGTAACACATACAGACTCATAAGACGACAACCTTGCAGAAATTGTGCCGTCGGTGCTTTGCCACTGGGTTGAAATTTAAACAGCAAACCATAGAATCACAGAAGGGTTTGGGTTGGAAGGGACCTTAGAGATCATGTAGGTCCAACCCTCCTGCCATGGGCAGGGATACCTTTCACTAGATCAGGTTGCTCAGAACTGCATCCAACCTTGCCTTGAACACTTCCAGGGATGGGGCATCCACAACTTCTCTGGGCAACCTGTGCCAGGGCCTCACCACACAGTAAAGAATTTCTGCCACATATCTAATCCAAACCTACTGTCTTTCAGTTTGAAGCTATTTCCCCTTTTCCTGTCACTACCTGCTCTTGTAGATCTCCCTCTCCAGCTCTCTTCTAACGCTACTTCAGGCACTAAACGGTGCTAGAAGGTTTCCCCTGAACCTTCTCTTCTCCAGGCTCAACAACTCCAACTCTCTCAGCCTTTCCCCACAGGAGAGGTGCTCCATCCCTCTAATCATCCTGATATTCCTCCTCTGGACTCACTCCCACAGGTCTACCTCCTTCCTGTGCTGGGGACCCCAGAGCTGGATGCAGCACTGCAGAAGAGCAGAGCAGAGGGGCAGAATCAACACCCCGACCTGCTGCTCACAGTACTTTTGCTGTCTCAGCAGAAACCACACACCCTGTCTGCACTGCCTCTCTTACTGGGGTCTGAAATATACAAGTTCTACACATTTCTACACTGCAGCTTAAGTGAGGCAATTTGTTTTCTCCCCTCGCTCTGGATGAGTGCTGGCACAGAGATCCTCACCCTCGGAGACAAGACAACCTGAAGAAGTGTTAACTCAAACTAAAACACAATGGCAGATGACTCAGGACCACCACATTCTTACTTCATTCGGTGTAAGACATAAAACACTGTGAAACTAAAACTGAGAAGGTGCATTCTTTTCTGCCACACTTAAAATCAGTAATCTGAAGAGACAAGAGTCATTAAGATTCTTTCTTTGAACGCCCTTCAGAAACCACCACTAAATTCAATGCCTAATTTAAATACAGTTTCCACTGTAGTGTTGCTCTTGCAACAGACAGGTAAGGTATTATCCAAAATAGGTAAAATAGCGTACATAAATATGCTGTTACCCAACTCATCATAGTAAATTAATACTTAAAAAGGAAAGCTTATAAGTACAATCATATTTAAGTAGTAAGACATAAGAGGGTGTGCATATGCTGTAATAATGACACACCTTAAGAAGTATGCCACCATTATCCCATATTACACACCCTAAAATGCTTCAGCATAGATCACATCTATGTATTTAACTAATGCAATTAGGATACTCAGAAAAGACATCTATTTAGTGGCTGATAATATCAAAATGTTCATAGCAGTAACCCAAACAAACTGCCCTCCCCCCCACCCCCCCCCAAAAAACCAACATCATCCCCACCCAGGAAAACTCAATAAAACCCCCATAAAACAAACCACCAAATATTCCTGCTCAAGCAACCATTTCCAACCATTTTTTTAATCATCCAATTACAAATACAGACTGTTAAAAAATACTTGAATCATTGAATGCATTCAGTTCCTACAAAAAGAGTTAAAAAAAAGGAAGGATAGCCAGTGAGACAAATCTCTTGTTTTGTGTCATTTTGAAGTGTTCTTGAAAGCTCAACTATGAGTTTTGAAAGACAAGGTGTACATAAAACCTTTAAATAAGTTCTTAAGTTTTTTTTGGTTAAAGTGCTTCCACCTTTCCATTTCAACAGCCCAAGAAATGGCTCAATAAAAACATCCCACTTTGTTTTTTTCTGCTAATTCTCAGTCTGAACTCAGAGGCTGAGGAGTTTAGTAGTTTTAGCTTCCACACTATACTACTTAGAGTCTAAAGCCCAGGTCAGCACAAAAATATGACATTTAATTACATTTTCCATAATTATATCATTGTTCACCTTGGAAGTAAACTGTAACATTCTGGAAAATGTATTATAGAACACTTAAGCAAATACTATCTACTTAGCTTTTGCCACACAAAATACAAACACAATTATGTTTGTGGCAGCCAGAATAAACAAAATTTAACACTGATACGCTTTTATCTTAAACCAAACTGAAATATATTTAAATATTTATTCATCACATATAATTCCACAGAATTTATTATTGCAAAATGCTTTTCTCAACTCAACTCCTCAATTACTTACTTTCTTCAGCTAAGGCATACTACTACAAAAAACTAACATCAGCAGTCTTTCAAGCCTAATCAAACTTGACAAAACTACTGTTATTCAATGTCTTTCCATTCATTTAACTGCTCTCTGGTTATATACAATGGAAACAGTTTCCCAAATCATGTGAAGTCCTCACAATTGTGTTACCCAAAACCAAAGAAAATTGTACATATACATTTATTACAACATTCCCGAACAGTTTTCCAACTACAGAGCTGGAAAGGCTGCTAATCTTTTAGATAAAAGACATTCAGACATGAAATGACCAAAGCACATACTTTTTAAGCAACAAATCAAAGTGTAACAAGAATCAAATCTTGAATTTCAAAACAGAAAACTTAAGCCATGCTTATATAAATGATTCAGCCACAACCAAAACCAGCAAGTGATTTTTTTTCCAGGTGATTTTTGTTAGTCAGTGCAAATATAACAACTCGTTGTGGGTTCTGAAAACCTTTCCCCCCTGAAGTGGCTGCTGCTAACACACACTGGACATACGAGCAAAATATTGAAATTTGGGGGGGAAGAAGGGGGGAATGTACTCTCCACCCACTTTTTGAGAGGTCTTGCCAGTTCCTCTGCTTTTTGGGAGAAGGAGATCAAATTCAATATACAAGACACAAAACAGATATGAAAATGGTCCAACAACAAATCTTCAAAATTGCAAATGCCAACAAGTCCCTACAAGTATATTACTGGGCCAGAATGCAGGAAAATCCTTGTGAAATAAGGTTTTCTGGTATGCAGTTATAGCAAATAATCATGAGGTGATGCCGAGAACTAGACAAATCTGGTATTCAAAGAATGTTAAAAACATTGAGGTCACGAATGCACGCTGTAACTTTAGTACTCACTTCTTATCCCACTATTTTGACATTAAATCTAATTCATTCTTCATTCTAAGCTTATAAGCCATGATTTTAATGAACATCTCTCTTGTCCACATGCTATAACACATGTCAAAAAGGAACCAATACAGTTAAAAAAATGAAGTGAGGTTGATTTTGTATATGCCACGTACAGAAGGGGAATACTGCTTGTTTTTAAAATACTACATTATACCACAGATTTTTCAGTAAACTACAAAACCAGATATTCTCTTTTGGATCAAAAGTTTGAATTTATTTATTTTTTTAGAATAATGCTTCCTGCACTCCTAGTTCACAGATGAGACTAAGATAAAGCACCAAAATCATAACTGCACTGTGCATTTTATTACTAAAAACTTATCTGGTTGATTAAAATACTGCATCAATCTATAAAAACTAATTACATAATCTGACCTTATTCTACCAGTTTGTTTTACAGACACTCTAAGGGATTTGTGTTGAACTGCCTTTATTTAGATAATGAGCTAAAACTGTGAGTTCTGAAGGCACAGAGACCAGGAGAGGGGGGGAGGGGATATAGTGAGACATGACCAGAAAGTTAAAGCCAGTTCTTATATTAAATTCCTCACAATTTATGGCAGACTGACAACAGGAATACTAGCAGCACCGTAAGACAGCAGATCATTTTATCTGGAGGTAGGGAGTGTGACTACACACTATTTATCACATTAAAATTGCTTTATTCCTAATTTTATATATATACTTGTTGCTTTAGTCCAAGTAACTTGGCAGAAGTTCAAATCAGAATTTGAAATATTAATTTGAAAATACTTTCAGCAAAAAAAAAAGAAATAAAGACATTTTTGACTCGAGGATAATTGACACTGTTCAGCATCCGAGCGTGATCTCCTTTTCCAAATCTCCTTTTGGTGACATAAATAAAAGATCATTTCTCATCAAGGTTAAGGAAACACCAAGTGCAAAGGAAAGACGAGTAAGTAGTTTGGATACCTTAGTTAGACATATAAATCCAAAAGAGATGGGAGGAGGTGGAGGAATTTGCTTTATGCTTGGGAAACACACAGAGCGCAGGTGACACTTCAAAGGCTGCAAGACTTGGGATGTCTGGTCAGGGAATTTCTTGAGAACAAGTCCGAAATGCCATTCACGAGAAGACTTGGGTGTCAGGGTTCTCCCTCTTTGCCCAGGTTCCCTCTGCAGCCTGGATTTAATGAGCTGCAGGCTGAACAAGAACTACAAACTGTAAAAGGATCCCCACACAAGTAGCATTATCCTCAACTGAAGCCTGAACTGCCTCATCTCCAAATCTGCCAGTTGGAGCTTTAGAGATTCATACTAGAAGCCAGATCAAATACTTAATTTACTACTCTGTTACTGATAAAATAATAAAAGTCCTTTTTAGTTTATCCTGGTATCCATGACAGCTAAATAAAAGCACCTGTTCAAGTGATCCCTTGACAGTGTGTCCTTGAAAAACATGAAGACACTGCAACCAAACATCCCCAGGAGAGGTCTCTGTTAGCAACATTAAATAAAGATTTCACATTTCATGGATCAGCTGCACCATTAACACTCTCATCTTAGAAATCTGCCACTTCTAAAGGTCCTGGCCTGCATCAGTTTATTTCTGACATTCGCAGAGCAACAAAGACACAGAAAGAGGAAAATGTTTTGTTAGGACCAGTCCAAGTAAACTGCTGGCAAAACTCCTGGTTCCACATTCCTGGTTCCATACTCTGAATTCACTACAAGAAGCCAGGCTTATGGCAGATCCCCACTCAGGAAAGCTTCAATCAAAGACAAGAAGTTTCATCGGTGACCAGCTCTAAAACAAGCACTTACAAACCAGATCTGAACATACTTATATTTTTCTTCTCCCTCTAAATAAGTACATTACTTCTTTACTTTTTTACATTATTATGACCATAAAGCAAACTTCTATTATAACAAATATATAGCAAATTACTATTTATTGACTTTTACTTAAAAGCAGGTTTCTTCAGTAAAATTCCTGTAGTCTTTTATCAAATCCATATTGAAATCAGGACCAGAACTATAACAGAGTTACTACCACATTATTAAAGAATAATACAAGAGGAAGAGGGCCATCTAAATAGCTCCCATATACATCTTCTAACCTGCAAGTTCATTCGTAAACTTCTCCACCTACAAATCCCAGGTTTTGTACAAAAGAAAGCAATTTGTTACATGTTACTGGGAAATAGACAAGAGCCTAAAAATGCTGTATAATAAAAACTGAAAAATCTGAAAGCAGTTTTGCCAATTCCATGCAATTAGTGAAAAGAGAGCACCAACATGCAGTACTGAAACAATATTAAGCAGACTTTGCTTTATAAACAAAGAAACCAACATCCCAACCTCAGGATTAATAAACTGAGCTCCTTTTGAGACTTCAGTTAGTGATGGTGCTGGAGGCCAGCATGCTACTTTCGAAAAACAAAATTGGTAGTAACCCTCCAAGTCCTTTCCCAAGGATTCTAAAAGGCACAGTCAGATACTGAACCACTGGAATCAGCTGCTTTCTCCCCAAGTCTGTGCAGGTGTCATGCCCAGTGCATGCTCAGAGCACACACCCACTCTGCCCCGTGCACAGGCCTGAAATCAGGAGTTACACGAACTGGAAACAGCAAAAAGTCTCTGCACTGATGTTTCTGTTTGGCTTCTAACTGGATAATACAATGATAAAATGAGCTGTAGCACACTGAATATACAAAATTGTGAGGGATCATCGTAAGATTTATTAATGTTCTTTTTTTCTTTGATGCACACAATGAGGACACACCTTTTATAAACTATTATGAATAAGGACTTAAACTGTATAAAGGCTTCAAAGAAGTTTTAAGTGTAACAAGTCAAGCTTTAAAACCACTGAGATGATTTAATCCAGCAGAAGAAACCTGCATCAGAATGCAACAAAATTTATGTGAAGAGTACAAATTAAAGGGTCGATCAAACTGAGGGGCTGGGGGAATACAATGACTTAAAAGTACTACCAGAAATTCTTAGCATGAACAGTGTCGGCTTTAACAAAACACAAACCATTAGCAAATTTGTTCAGGAAAAAAAGGTAAAATAACCATTATTTTCCATTAGTCTGTTTTCTTGAACTATTAGAAAACATTCCAAACTGATTTACAGTCACAAGAATCAACTTCACAGATAAATTATTTCTGGATTCCCAGAACACATACAACGACCCAGTTCAAGTTTCACAATCTTGTATTCAGCCCAATAGACTGTGTTTGATTAGATGCACATTATCTGCCTTTCTGCTCCTTTGCACAACCCAAGAAAGGATTGCTTTGTGACAACTGGATATATAGTTATAAACTCAATACACAACAGTCTTGTTTTCTGGCTCTCTCCAAAACCACACAAATTCTCAGCTCCCTGCACAAACACACAGAAAAACCAAACCAACCAAACAAAAAAATCCCAGAAGCGTCAGTCAAAGAATTGTCTAAATTACAGCACTTCAAGCGTAAAAGAAGTTCCAATTTCTTGGAGAAAGCTGACAGATAATCTGTAATAATGAGCTGAAACAAAACATAAGAATTTTAAACAACAAACTGCTAAGGGGTTCTGAGGCACTTCAGTGCTTTACTGGATTATTACATTTGTCCTGTTTTCTCTCTTCCTCTCTGGTAGTTACAGGAACCTGATCCAACAGTGGCATAAAGCTTGTTGTAGTTAACAGCAAGGATAAACACCTGACAATCCCATCTAAAGAGCAGGTCTCATCTCTCATGGCAACCCACAGAGATTTCTTCGTTCATCACCATTCTCATGTCTCAGTTTGGTACCTTCCCAATGAGTTATAGGGTCCCTCTCTGCACAACTGCCTTCGCTGAGTACCTTCGTCATGTCCCTCATTACATACAAAGTGGTGGGTTTTTTTTAAACATGGAACATCAAAAAAACATTTAATACTCAAAATTTCAGAAAGTTTAGAAAAAGCAGGGTCTCCAGGACACTTCTCATAGACAAGTTTATTAGTTATGAGGTGGAAATAGCACAGAGTTTTATTTGGTACAACACCACTTAACTCAAGTTAACTGAGGTCTCAGAATCTGCTCTGCTGACTGTTAGGCAAAAAAACCACAACCACAGACTTAGAGAAGTCCATGTTGTAGCCATTCCTCTAATTTTTAAAGAAGATGAGAAAAATTAAGGAGAGGTAATAAAGATACTGAATCAAATGCAAAGCTTAGGTGGACAGGACCACCTTATGCAGTCAAGTATTATTTGTGGAGATGACAGCTACAAATATTGAAGAAAACCAACCCAAATCATTCGATGATTCAAAAAACATCTGCACTTCTTAAGAAAGCTTATAAAAATGGCTTTCTCCTCCAGAAGATCTGAAAACAATTTAACTGAAAATGTATCTTAAAACACCTTGATAATTACAAAAAACAGTTACACTTCAATATACTCCATGGAAAGATTAGAGAGTTGAAACTCCAATATGGTGTCACTTTGATATTTTACCATTTTTACTAAAAATGTTGACTGTAATACAAAGTGCTCTGAGGTTTTTTTCCCAGCTCAAAAGAAGAAAAAAGGATTGACAAAACATAATAATTGCACCCTTTTACAACACTTAGTCAAGTCCAATGAAGTTTTGCTAAGCAAGGACTACTTATGAGTCCTTAGATATAAATATCAAATTATTTTACCCCATTAGCCTACAAAATCCAGCAGCTAACATCCATTCAGTAAAAGCAGTGGGCTTCTAAAACCGGAATATAACTGTTTTACAGCACAGTAGAAACATTACTGTAAAACACACCACATTTATGGCACTCCAAGATTTCTAGTGGAGGCAAGTACAGACAAGCTAAAGAAATACAAGCTGAGTCCAGAAACAGTCTGATAAAAAAAATGCTGTACTTTTGCTATGATCTGTTTTCTACTAATGCTGAAAGCACCTGCACTGCAACAGAACGAAAATTAAAACAACACAATGCACTTTAAGGGCTACACTGAGCTCTGCCATGCAATTGTTATTAAAGAATTACATACCCAATGATTCGAGAGGTAAAAAAGTTTGAGGGAAAGAGGGGGAAAAAAAACCCAACAAATTCAAAATCTCTGCAGCTGTACTAGTGCACTGAAGGTTAAATGGATGCTGTAGACAATTCTTTATTCAGGTCCTTAAAAGCATTAATGTTGCAGGAAAATTGGCTTACAGATCAGCTAGCTAAGACTGAAGCATTTAAAGATTAACTCTCTTAAAACTTTAATCACTTCAGGCCTTAACTGTCTAATCTGCAACCCAGTTTGTCTCTCATGTCTTACTTAAAATAAGAAGTAAAATGTTCAAGCATCAGATTTTTTTCTCAGAAAAGATGCCTTATACCCAAGTGGCAAAATGAAAACAGCACTAAGTGATTAGCACTTGAATTTTAAAAGTATTGATTTTGACTGCAAGTGTAATGATTTCCAGAGACTCTGCAGTGGGAATCTCCAAAAGTTCAGGAGTTCTTTAAAACTTTTCTACTTTAAATTCTGGCCTGCTTTTAAATGTCTTCAGTTGAGTGCAAGCCTGAAGACAAACAAGCTGGGGTTTGGTGGGGGATTTGTGATAGCTTTCTTCTCTCCAGCCCAATTGTGAAGCTTCAACAGGAGCTCCTCTGATGATTAGTCCAAAGTGGAATAGGTTACTTAAGCTAAAGAACCTCCTCTGATGTTAAGGACATGTTCAGTTATTCAAAACCACATCACTTTACTGTCATACATTGCATTCATCCGGTTAACATCCAGTTAAGGTCTCAGAGATACAGCTGCCACTCCTGACTTATGTATGTCAAAATGAAGGGGATACCTGCACAAGACTGACTAGGTAAATGAAAATACAAATTTACTTTGAAAATATATAAATACCACTCCTTGATCTAATTTGTTTATTTTTTGTCATACCTCAGGTTAGTTAGAATTTGAAAGTTGAATCCATTTTTCCATAAAAGACGTCCTTCACATCGATTCAACAGTTCATATCTGAAGCTACTCAAAGGTGCAGAAATGCTCAGCTCTGCAGCCAAGGCTCTACACAAAGCAGGAATAAGCTGATTCCAACACCACCTACTCCTCCTCCTCCAGGAAGAAGCAGGCATCCTACCAGATCTCAAAAGGACACATGCAGCCTTTCTTTGTTCAAAAGCACTTCTCTTAGTATCATATCACAGGTAAGATGTCTTCAAATGGGCATATTAAATAGCAGTTTCTACAAATTACATTTTCTAATTTAAGTAATTATTTGGATAAGTGATTAGCTTGTCTAGAAAGGTATGTTAATTTCCATACTTGCACGTACTTGAAATGCAAATTACTAATTCATGACACTACTACTACTAGCATCACTGGCTGCAGCGGGAAATTTTCTTCCCTACTACTCACGAAGTGCACAAACACATTTTATCTAGTTTAAACTTCAGACATGGTACCTATTTCTAGGTATGACTTTCATTGGCCTCATTAACATCAGCCTCCCAGCACTGAGTAATGCAGATGACACTCAGTTTAGCTAATTTAGCCCTGGGACAAAAATGAGTTTACAGTGTAACATTACATACCAAAGCTTCCTTCTTTGATGTATAACTAATTATGGTGTCCAGAAAGGTATACAATTGAATAAAAACTGGATTATAAATAAGAAAAATATGCAGAAATGTAGAGCTAACTCATTCACCCAACATAACTCTCTCAAGCTTTTCTTTCTACAAGCAAGAACAAGAAGTTTGATTATCCTAATTGTAAACTACTCTATATGTCTCAGCTGACTTTAGAGGGTTATTTTTAAACTTAAGCTTTATCTGAAACAAATTCTTTGAAAAGACTATGGAGAAGGACACCCACGGATGTTAATTTAAAATATCATGAGGGGCAGCTATTAGATTGGTATGTTCTAAATGCATTCTTTTCAAAACCAATGACTTAAAATGCTTTTCTGAGCCAAATGCTTTACTAAGAATAAGTATAAATCTCTTTACTCCTTGAAGTCAACTTACTTCCACGAAACTTGAGGAAATCACTGTAATTATCAATAATCCATTATGAAAGACTTCAGGCACCTTTTGCAGCAATTTGCAGGTGGCTCACTTACCAAATTCAGTTACAAGCAGAACAAAGCTAAAAGCTGTGAAGCCTTTAGAGAAATGGCAAATGCAAAGAGTGTAAGATTAAGGAAAATCTCTTTAGGTCATTTGAGGAGATGCAGACAAGCAGAAGGTCTAAGAAGACACACTGACCGAGACCTACCGACAGTATCGCTCCCTCAACAGGGACTCATGGCTTTGCTCATTTATCACTGCCAACCAGAAGACACAAAACTTATTTAACAAGACAAATTAAAGCACTTGACTTCAATAAAATGTCACGAAGTGTATTTCTGTTGAATTTTGGACACTGTGTTTGTGACCAGAACATAGCTGTCATGCTGCACACACAAAAATAGAAACAGTTCAAGTAATTCTTAATCCTTTAATACAGGATACATATACACCAAATATAACATTCTTCATTAGAGTTCAAACTGCAATTACATTCTGTAATGACCCAATTCTCCACATAGTTGGGTCAAATTACCAAAACTGCAAATACAGGCAAGGCTAAAAGTAAAAGGTGAAATTGGGTCATCGTCTTTCCTAGAGAAGATGTTCTCAAAATGATCCCTTCTCACTCAGTCATTGGCAGGTCCAGTTTTTCCCATGTTAGCCCATTTTTCAAAACTGGGCTCAACAAAATGAAACATATTATTTGCAGGGGTTTTATTACTGAACTTTAAAATTGCCTATAAAACTCCACTCTTTATACTGCCTTAATTTATGTCTCAGAAATCTGATCATATGAATCCAAGCCCAGAAGGGTAGGGGGCATGCAGGGCTGGGGAAAGAGAAGAGCCCTCCAAAAACCTCTCAGAGGACTTTTGTCTATAAGTTTTTGGCTGGAGCTTGACCAACAGCATCTCTAGAAGCTACAGAGATCACAAGGGGTCCAAGCAGGCATTTTCCCTCTCGAAGTATTAAAGCCTGAGGGGTGTGGGTGTGCACAGCTCTTTTCCACTATTCCCAAACACACCTTGTTTCATAAAATGCCATTAACAACACGAATAGGAAAAAACTATTAGATTATTTGGGGATGAAGCGGAGTCCCCATTGCTGGAAGTTTTCAAGATGAGACTGGACAGGGAGGCAGATAATCTCAGCTATGCTTCCTTTCCCATGAAAGGCTGGACCAGATCATACCTCAGGTCTCATCCAACCTGGGCTGTTCTGTCATTCTGTGACCTGTGATCGTATCACATGCCAATACAAATTACCTGATTCAACCTCTACTATTTGGAAATTATAACCCCCTCCAAATGTCTAAATTCTCAGGCAAAGAATGCACTTTGTGAAAAGAGCTGCAAAGAGCTGCGTGTGTGGCACGCTGAGACCATCACCAATAATCAGCTGAAGGTCTTCACAGCAGGAGAATTAACTTTGACAGAAGACAAGATTCAAACACCGAATCTCCCTTCAATCCGATCACTAAGCATGAAAAACTTTGGCCTTTTTCCTTCATGAGAAGACAGAGAAGGGACCTTGACATGTTTTTCAGATATAAACCATTGCCTTTTTTCCCCATTTAACAGAAACCACAGAGATCCTTCATTCAAAGAAGAAGTACATTTAAGAGGATTTTAATTCAAATTACTCATAGAACTAAATGCTATTAATAAATATGTCTATCTTCAGTCTCATACACATTTGTCAGCTACTCTATTCTTACTTTTTTTTTTCCCTTTCTTTTTCCTCAAGATTTGCCTGTTACCACCCTAAGGATATTAAAGCTGCCCTTAAAGTGACAAACAGAAAATGGTAATGCAGCTTTTTTTCCTTTCCTTTCCATGAATTAATGTTGATTTGTGTTACATTCATCCAGAACCTTGGAAAAAACATCCTGCCAAAATCTGACTTTCCTAAGTGATTTACTTTAGTACTTGGATCTTTGCAATATCTCTAACTCCTCAATCTCAATTAACCAAAATTTTATTAGCACACTTGGAAAGCAGATCAAAATTTGACTGATTTTGCCAACTGGCTGAGTCAATGTCCTTAACTTTTAAGTTGTCAGATTTCATTTTACTTGGAAAGTTTAAAATCTTCACGGCTTTGCCTGAGTCATTTGAGAAGTGACACGGAAATAATGTTTTGTCCCATCCAAAAAAAACCATATCTTCCTTTAGAAAGGTGCTTCTTGTAGTGCTAACATCCTAGAATTAATACTAAATGGGAGATAATGTTTGGGTACAGATATATCTCTTAAGCTTGACTGTTTTAAGGGAAGCTGTGCTTATTTATTTCACATTATCACTGGAAGTCAGACATATTGCTTTCTTTGAAATAGGTAAGGAAGATTTGTGTGACAGTATAAACCTTACTATGACTCAAACTCTTGCAGTTGTTTAAGGCAAGATCAAACTACCTAATTTGACCTCAAGGGAGTTGTTAGGAAAAAAAGAAAACATCTCTAAGCCTTGGCATCCAAGTTCATTTCTCTTCTAATGAACTACAACTGTGTGTACTTATCTGAACTCGGGCAGCAGTCAGCAAGCATCTGCTGGCCAGGAATGTATTAAGGAGAGAATTAACAGCTAGAGCAAACAGCAATTGCTGTAGAGAGTGGTATAATGTTGTAAAGTAATAGGAACACTTCAGAGAAAGCAGGAGCTTCCCCTGTTTCAGCACAGCAATGCATTGCCAAAGGCAGAGTTATGCAAGTGCACCGCTGTAACCATCCCTCTGTGTGTGGGAAACGGTGCTCAGCCTGCAATTACTGCGGGACACCCCCTGAAACAGGGGCTGGGAGGAAACGAAACCACCTCTGAAGGAGACGAGCACCCAGTCATGGACACGGCACAGCGAACCACACACACCTCTGCTGCACCAGGAGCAGCTGGGGAGCTGAGCACCGCCCGAGGGGGGTGGGACTGCTAAAAGCTGGCCTTGCTGGCTGCATCTGTGCCACCAGCTCAGGGAAGAGACTGCCTTTGTCCTCTGCCACTGGTACCAACTGCAACATTTCTACTGGCCATCTCCTCCTCTAACTCATCCTGTCCCAGAAGGTACTAAGTTCACAGCAGTGAAGGTTTCACTCTGACTTCTCAGAAACCCAATTTGCAGAATATGGCCACAGTCCTTCATTCCTCTTCAGGATTTTTAGAACCAGATGTTTAGTGAATCCTTGATCCAGATAACTAAGATACACCTTTTCACTGCATCTCACAATATGAGACCAAGAAAGGGAAAGAAGTGGCACCTTGAAAATTCTCTATTTAAAATGGATCCCTGCTCACCAGCCTTGCTTGTGTACTGCTTGTGGAAGCAGCTCTTATGGCATCTGTCAAGGGCAGAACACTGGGTAAAAACTGACCACTTTAATAAATTCAGTTTAATGGGAAACTATTTTTCTTTTTTTTTTTTTAAATCTACAATATACAAATCAACATTTGTAATTATTTGAACATGACAATGAAAAGTCATCTCCCATCTGAGGGATGCTTCTAAAAATGTAGTCAGTTATACACCTACTGACAAAAACAAATATTTCTTTTAAATGCACTGTTTCTGAATTTGCAGCAGACATTTTCTACAGTCTAGGAATGTTTACTTAGTGGTACAGACCAGAATAAACTAGCTTCTGTTAGCCAAAACTATTATTCTTAAAGCTATTACCTATCCCCTCTACTCACATAATTTCTACCAATTCCCTGCTGGGTAAGAGAAGACTGATCATTACATGAAGGCAGATGTATCTTCTAATTGGATGTGAAAGAAATTCTACAAATTACAAAATGTAATGCAAACTTACCAACTCTATTCCCTGTGGAAAAGGAGTGTCTTCCCAGTCCTTCTGAGGAAATCTCTGTATTATTTTCCCCAAACCTTCTGTTGGTCCTGCTGAAAGACAAAAATTCTATTACTTAAAGGCAAACGGCTGGAATTTAAATCCCCATACATTTAAGAATATTTTTAGAATATACCCAATATTAGGAAACTTTTCACCACAAGAGGCCGAACAGGCTCCTCAAATATGTCTTGCAGGTCACACAATAAATACAATCTGAAAGGTTCTTCATCAGTAACACAAGGAGTCACTACACGAAATGAATCAAGGTGCTGCATCCAGCTTCTGCCCGTTGTGTGTTCTCAAAATGACAGGTGGTTACTGATAATTCTAGTCTCTCTCTCTCTTTCTCTCTACAAACAGTAGTAACTTAAAAACTAATATAACAGATAATGTGATATTTAGAAAAGAAAGCACACAGTTGTCAACAAATAATCTTCCAAAAGAAGTCTACAGATTAAAAATCCACATGATTCATCTAGGACACACTAGCTCCTTGCCAGTATTTCTCATTGGTTTCCTTGGACAAATCAGCAGTGGTTTTCCACACAGAAAGATGTAAAGAAAAGCTGCTAATTTCTGATAACTTCTCTGATGCAACTGTCTCCTTTTTTTACCCATTCTTTTCCTGGAAGGCACAATGGTACAGGCAGAAAGCCCTTTGGAAACACCACAAATACACCACCACTGTAGCATTGCATCATCCTGAACAGTACAGGAATGCACATACATACTTGAGTTCTGCTTTTCACCTTCTGAAGTCCAGGAGTGAGTACTGAAATAATCATAACATTCTTTTCTTTTTTTTTTTTTTTTTACCATATTTTAGCTCTGGGATACACCAACAAATGAACATGGCAAAGTGAAAGCCATTTTGACATTAATCAGTACTACCCTGAAGGAACACTGAAAACTAGGACTGTCCAGAACTGAGCAGTGCACAAGATAAAGTTTGCAATCAACAGCCGCCAACTTCTGTTTCCCACATTTAATGTGTGACCCCCCCTGGGTGAAGAACCTTTTCCTGATACGCAACCTAAACCTGCCCTGACCACAGAGCAGAGATCAGTGCCTGCCCCTGCTCTTCCCCTCAAAAGGAAGCTGTAACTGCAGTGAGGTCTCCCCTCAGTCTCCTCCTCTCCAGCTGAACACACCAAGTGCCCTCAGCTGCTCCTCACGCGGCTTCCCCATCTTCACAGCCCTCCTTTGGACACTCTCTGATTGCTTAATGTCTTTTTTATATTGTGGTGCCTTTTCTCTAAACCTTACCATTTTTAAACATTTTCTTCGAAAGTTCTCAAAGCTGTACTTTGATATTACGAGGCAGTACAAATTATGCCTTAGTAGTAGCAGCCCATGTGCTGCTTCCTCCGCAGACACCCAAACAGCAGCAATGAATACATTATTCTCCTGACTTTACCACCGAAAACAATTTTCAGTCTGACACAACTCAAGTCTGCTAGCATAAATCAGTGTTAAGGTGCAAAAAAATTAGGCTTCCTTCAAGCTGCCTGCTAATTTACAGTTTGAGTTTGCTGCTATCTTAAAACCCACCGTAATTTTTACAAGGTATTTAGGCAAACCCAATCTGATGGTTTATTAAGAAGCATTTTCTCCGGTTTATGAATATTTATACTTAACGTTCTGTGATTGTCTCTTGAAAATAATTTAGGAACAGATGTTCTTGGTACAATGGGCATATCAACTACAGAGAGCAAACTCCCAAGAGCAATCTTATCCCCACAAAAGCACATCCTGATTGTGATTCCCAGGGGCAGCCTGCTGAAGAACTGCAGACTGGGTTAGCTGTGAGATCTAAGTAGCAGTAAAAGACGAAATCAGCAAGTTAAAAGGCAAAGGAGACATCCAGTTACAGAGAAGCTGCAAAGATGCCCAGAAAGCAGAGCTAGGATGTACCAGAAACCAAGGAACAAATACACACATGGCTACAGCCTCAGTTTTTGTAAGGAAAAGGAGCTCCATATCTATTAAGACTGTAGGAACTGAATAGGGTCACCAGTCACTTATTTCAGCTGTTTAAGATCAAGTATTCCCCTTGTGTACTCCTTCACAGCATCTTCTACTGAATTATCACTCTTCTCCCCTCCACCATTTCATCTCAGCATTCTTCCAAGATGAGGAGGCATAAATGGAAAGGCTTTACCATTGCCTCCCTAAACAGCTGTGGAAAGAGCAGAGAGCCACACGCCTTCCCTCCTAAGGCAGGCAAACACACTCCAGCATTCTTTCTTTCTTCTACAGGCATCCAGTCTCTGTTTCCTTTTTTCATGTAAAAAATAACACAACAGCTACATTTTCAACTAGATATGGCAGGAATTGATATGTATTTTATTGTCAGCATGCAATAAGCAGCCTTCACCCTTCTGTGTTTTCCTCTTACCCTTCACCTTTGGTATCCCACTGAGAGAACTTCTCCTTCCTTTATGCAGCCACCTACTTGATAGTTGCTACTACTCTCTCCTTTTGACTCCAAGAGGGCTGTCACCTCATGGATTCGGTGAACCGAGATACGCAGACTTCCTAGAAAAGGAGGTATCCAAGAATTACAGCAGCAAACAGTCCCTGCTATGTCTAAGCCCCCTGAGTTTCTCTGTGGGAACACAGGCGACTTTTCTTTTATTCTGAATGCAGATCTCAAAAGACTGAGACCTCTGACACCACCAACTACACTTACAAATCATGAAATCCAGGAAAGTAGCTCAAAACTTCTTCCACTTCATCATATTTTGAAGCTAAAAATCCTTCTAGTTCTCTTTTTATTTGACTGCTACAAAGACCCTCCCTACATTCCTACAGGAACTTCTTTTAATTCAGAATCAAGAGATGCACAATTTTTTTTTTTAATTTTTAATAGTCTCTCCTTTATGTCAAAAGGTTATCAGGTTTTTTAGGTTCCTTTAGGTTCCTCCTTAGAAGGCCATTAATGCTGACCACCAGTGTCAGACCTTAATGTATGTAATTCCATTTCACTTTTAAGGAGGATTCTAAACATCCATAGGAATTTACTTGAGAGAAATGCACTTCTGAACATTTTCTGAAAGCCAGAATGAACTTCTTATGTCACCTGAACTTGCACTTCAGTTCACCTCTGGTATCCAATGTCTTGGAGGTCACTGTTGGGAAAACACTCTCGAAAAAACAGGAACATGTTCTATCTCCCTCTAGTTCAAGTGCAACTGATTTGGTATCCAAGTTCTCAAAAAAATTTAGAAAAGGATCATTTTCCAAACAGCTCACATGATCCTCAAAAACTTTCCAGTTATTAAAGAGTCAAAGTTAAGGCCCACGGCAGTAAAGATGAGTCTTCAGGAAATATTCAACTTAAATAAAGAGAAAGTTCAAAGATTGAAAAAAGAGTTCATGGAAGGGTGCATGTAGAATATAACATACAAATGCAGCATTTTAAAGGAAAAACAATGCACAGATCTGTATCCAAGATAGGAGCATTAGGAAAGAAAAATAAGTATTCACATCCATCAGATGTGAATAAAAACAAAATGCCAACAGAAAAAGCACTGCTAATCCTTCCACAGAGAAGTCCTGTGATAGAGATTTACAAATCTACTAATAATCCATAAAATCTAACTATTTCACATGATTTCCTAAATTGTATAGAACACAAATAGATGGAAAATACTCTTTCCATCCCATTAAACTTTGGTTTGGGGGAATGGTTGTATTTGCTCTTTTTTTTTTAATGAATCTGCATTCCTCCAAAATCAAGGCAGTTCTTCAGAATATCAGAGTTTTGTATGTTTGCAATTACGAAACAGAATTCACTGTAACTTTGATAAATTTGGAAAATAAATAGAATTATTCTTTTCAATTACAGAAATTACTTGGTGAAAAGTTTAGACCCAGGATCACTTAAAAGAATCTGCACGCTACAGGCAGCAAGGACCTGGCCTGCTCTTGCCACAAGAAGCTGCTAACTTGGATTGGAAGTCTACTTTGCCCAAATACAGAAATTTCCATTTATTCCTTATACAGAAGCAAAAAGATAAGCAGAAAAGGTCTGTCTGGCAGACATGAATGCAAATAAAGGTAAATAAAAATGCTTAATGCTGCTACACAAGGTTAAAACCTGTGCAAGAGAAGACCCAGTAGCTGCTCTTCTATTTCATAACATCAACTCAGTACAGTCTGCTCACCACATTTTCCCAACACTTTATAGTTCAATTACTCTGTTTCCAACTAGTTGCATAACAGTAGAATTGTACCAAATCCCTAAATCCCATGCTTTGGGGTGAGGGGGTGTGAACGATATCTGCCTTCAGCTGACTTTTATTAATTCATCCAACTTTCAGCACAGAAGTCTGAAGGTAACAGGTTATTCAGGAGGTGGCTGCAACTCAACACCCAAGTGAATCTGCATTCTCAACTGCTTTAGCACAACAGGCAGAAACAGAAAAAAAATCAGATCATGGGATTCCAATGACTATCATTTGTTTCAATATATGCTACTGGTAACTGCTGACAACTCTGCAAAAATATCAAGGCCACGTGATGACAAAACAAAAAAAAAAGGTGATGAAGATTTTCCCATGAATAAGTCTCATATTTCAACCACATTCCCTCCATTGTATACGGTCTTCTTTCAAGCCCTTTTTATTAATTAACACTAAAAGGACATTCCTTCAATATCCAAGTGAAACTGCTATTAACTAAAGCCAATTAAACAAATGTGACACCACATTAAACACACACACACAGTGAACAGCCAGTGAACACCAGCAGCAACCTCCTCAGTTAGTGCCTGCTCGTATCTGCCTTACAGATCACAGATCTACCGAGATTTCAGAGGTTTTAAGAACATTAGGAAGAATTTCTTCACAGAAAGGGTGATCAGACATTGCAATGGGCTGCCCAGGGAAGTGGGGGAGTCACTGTCACTGTCCCTGGAGGTTTTAAGGAAGGACTGGATGTGGCACTTAGTGCCATGGTCTGGTTGACAGGATGATGATCAGTAAAGGGCTGGACTTGATGATCTCCGAGGTCTTTTCCAGCCCAATGCATTCTGTGACTCTGTGAACTGGCACTCATTAACACTGACACCTTGTTTTTAAATTAGAAAATAGGTTATTCCAGTGTCAATGACTTCAGATAACCCCAGCCAGCAAGAAGGACCTTTGTATCACCAAAAAGGGACTCCTGTCTTTTGGTATCCTTTCAAATAATGTACAAGCTGCCCCAAAAACATGATGGGGTATTTTTTTGTAACATAAAGTACAAAAGTTGTAAAGATATTGCAGCAATTTTCAAAGTTGTAATTTTACACCTGTGACAATGAATAGCATTTTCATTTTCACTAAAGGTGCCAGGTAATAATAACCACCATCATCACCCCCATCCAAGGGTATCTCTACCTTTAAGATGGCTTAACTCTTTAATCCATTAGAATCAAAGCTGACTACAAAATAAATCAGGTTTCAAATTTGTAGACCTTTCCCTCTTGTCCCTGTGCAATACATACACACAGTGGATTGCCCAAGACCAAACCCCAGATTTCAGCCTGTAAGGATTCTGAACGAGCACGCTATACCTTAAGCTGGTAAGGAAAAAGTAACTTTTCTCCCCAGCTAACTACTTCTGATCTGCCCTTTTCCTCCTTCTCCTTTTCCCATCTTTTTCTTTAAACAATACAAGCATGCAACACATTAAAATTCTGGCATAATTTGCTGGTTCCTGAACCCTCGTCCCTAAACTCCCTTCTTATATAAATCTTTCCCCATGAAAGGTCACATGCCATCTCTTGCTTGCCCTTGAAATTCCAGAAGCGAGCTGTTAATGCAACTTACATTCCAAATTAATGAGAACTGTGATAAACTCTGTCTTTTCACTTACAAATCCCCGATAAAAATGCATTTGAGCACTAAGCATTGTTAGCCATACATACGGAGCTTTGAATGGAAACACTTTGGTGATCTGATACAAAAGGTATCACTTTCAGGTGTGCGAAGAAGAAACATTACAGAGCACAGAGAAAGAACATCAGTGGCTATGCCACAGAAATTACTTTAAAAATACCATTATAGATCCTTCACACGTAAATAAATATATAATTTCAGTATAAATAAATAATTTCAGTATTCAGAAGTACAACTTTACAGGTTGGGAGTTAGAAACATGATGTCAGTGTGAAAGATGCAGAGATGCACCATTTATCTTTTTCAAAACTTAGTGCTAAAGACATCACTAAAATCTGCTGTGAGGTAAAATCTTTCTCATATCAAATTTCTTAATTTGAAAACAGCAGAAGTTTTAAACTATCCAGGATTCTTGACACTTTTAGGAGTTCCGGAAAAGCTCTTCATGGAAGCATGAAGACAACTCATGTTCCGTCTCGTATCTCCATTTGTAAAAGGGAATAGAAATGTACCAGAGGTCTCCCTGCACCTTTAAAAACATCACTACAGAAATCTTGATGCCAGAAGACAGAAAATACCACAGATGATGTCCCCATTTTCACCCAGCCCCTTTACAGAAGTCAGAGCTGAAACCGAAGTGAACAAGAGGCCAAAAGAGAACTAACATTAAACACCTAGAAAGGGAAATATTTCTCTGATAGGCCTAAAGCACATGGCAGGATGTTCTGAAAAACATCTGTCCAAGCCCATTAAAACACAGGCCATGTGCATCCTAAAGCCTGAAGTAGCCTGGACTTGGACACTGACATAAAGAGCGTTTAACTCAGATGTACTCTAGAGAATAAAGACTTTATTGCAGCCTAATGGCCACAGAAGGTTAAACAAAATGCTGGCACGTTCAGGAAGATGGAATGAAGACAGGCTTTGCACAGTGACCACAGGCACTATCTGTACAACTGGCACAACTCATAGTCAGTTCATCTTACTCAGGTCAAAGAAACATGTGCAACAATCCCGGGAATTTGAACGACAGACGTTCTGGAGGCTTGCCATATTATCAAGGATGCAACAAATAACAGGATAAGATGATCCTCAGGCCCTTTTCTTTATAAACAGGAAAAATTTGTTGAACTTAGCAGAAAAGAAAAAAATAGTAGTATTTCAATCTTCTCCGAAAGTGTATCGGCATTGCTAGGCAGGACTACCTGAAATACTTGGATGGTCCAAAATCCTGAATGCCTCGATATTTATTTGACTTTGGTACTTCCGTAATTTGCAGAGCCATTAACCCATCTTATACACGAGGGAAGGAGGCACAGAAAAAGGGATCTACACCCCAAGGACGTATAAAAAACAGGTTCAAGTGACATCACCTGAATCTTAGATTAGCACCTTATTCACGGGATCATCGTTCCCACTATTGCAATAGATGTTCTCCTACGCAGGTCAACAATGATCTTCATTACTCCTGGGTATCAGAAGTCATTTCTATGCTTTGTAAATAAAGAAGGAAAACTATTCTAGCTTTTAATTAAGTTAAAGCAGGTGGCAGAGGGGGGAATGGCAATACATGCCATATTTCATTCCACTGCATCAACTGGTGTTTCTGCTGAAAGGAGGTTAGTGATTACTGCTCAGTTAGGAAACCACAATAAAAGGTTTGAAAAGATTAGGGAAAATTCATTTAGAGATAAACTTCATCCTCTGAAGTTGTATCAATGCCAAGTGAAATGAAAATGGATAAATACCATAAAAAGCAGAAGAGGAAGTAAACAAAGTGAAGCATGGGCAGAAGGAAGAGGAAGAACAGAGGATGTCATAACCATCACCATAGGTCAGATGCACGTTAAGCTACAGCAGTACTGTCCCTCTAGCTCTGCTCAGTAGGATACAGCACACCAGCTCTGGCTGATGGTGCACACAACGATTTGGTTGGCCAAAGCTCCATTAGTGTCCAACCCTCCTGAAGGAACACACCAAACATCACAAATTCAGTATCACCCTTGGAAAACCATCAGCCATGCAAGCTGCTGTCTCATTCTGAAAGCCCTGCTTGGGAACAAAACTGTAGTGACCACTGGCGATGACCTCACTGACATTTTTCAACTGTGAGTTCTATAAAAAGCTGTTTCTTTTTGCTGCTGTTGCACCCACTGTCTTTGAGAGCTCATGTAGGAACTTCTGCAATGGCATGAACTGTCCTGGAAAGGGCTTTTCTGGCCTATAACCCATGAAGGTGCCAGTTACTACTGAAGAACCCTCCATCATCCTCCACTTCTCACTAGCATTCCAACTGCCCCAAAATTTTACCTGGCTAAGTTACTGATACAATTAAAGCAGCTTGGCTGCAACAGCTGGACCTCAGGACTCTTCCTTCCAAACAGAAGTTGGGAACATAACGCCCTTCTGGACAAACACTGGATTTTTGCTGGGTGGACAATAACAGGGCTTTGCAAAAGTCTTAAAAGAAAACAACAGACAAGAAAGCAACAATTAATGTTAAATCATTTTCAAGTAATTCCCTATCCAACAGTGGGCATGATATTCAAGAAATTGGGAAAAGGCTTGGGCAGCTGGCAGGGAGAAAGTTTCCTGCTCACTGACAATTCCCCTTCTTGTTTGCAAATAAATCACTTTTGCCAGCTTCTGCATAGGAAGGGAAGATCAGACTTCAAAATAAACACGCTTTGTTAAACAAACAGTCTTTTGAACACACCGGTCTGAAAAAGACTTCCCAGCTGTCTTGGAGAAAATATTTTTTATTTATTTTCAAGGAAGGTATAAAAAACAGGATGCCAAAACCACACTCAGCTTTGTACTCTGAGTCAATGTCTTAAGTTTCTCAGACTGCTCACATTAAAAAAAAAAAAAAAAGAAAATTTAGGCAGCTTCTCAGTTCTCACAAATGATATATACTACTCACCTTTACAAATAACAGTGCCTTATCTACTAAATATGATTTCTGCTTTCAGCGAGTTATCTTCCCTCCACAACCAACCTTTGGAGTTATCTTTAGCTGAGATATCCAATAAATAAAAATGTAGCTCCACTTTGAAATTTCCTAAACATAACTGTAAGAGTCTAGTTTTACCAAAACAATGTTACATTTTCAATATTATTATTTCAACACATTAATCAGCACCCATTTCAGCATAGAAAATTTGAAAGCGTTTAAAAAAAAACCAGCCTGAGTAAATACCTCTTTTCTACCTTTTTTCCTTTTTGTATGGTTGTTTTTTTAACCAAACACAGATGGCAAGGTTACAATAAGTTTACAGATATTTACAGTCCAGAGATGTAAGCTGCTGTAACTGTAATCTGATTTTGTTGAGTATAAAGAAAGCTATTCATATTCTAAAATTCAGCAGGGAAACAACTTCATGAAAAGCTTTCTACATTTAACTCTTACAGAAGTATGTTCATGTGCTGAAACTTATTTTTCTAAATCACTTTACAGGAGAATAATAGGTAAGGAAGACTATCTACAACTGTTCTCTGTATCAGTATTCATTATAGGATTCCTGAATATGAATATTCAGGTCTAAATGCAATAATTAAAACAGACCCTAAATTAAAAAATTAACCAAGTGTTTCAGCATATTTAAGTAAATCAGGCTTTAACCTCTAATATGTGGGGGGGGTTTCCTTATTACATTTTTTTTTCCCAGGAGCAGAGTAGAAACAAAGCTAAACTGGTGCTGGAGGGAAGGAATCTCAGATTTATCATTTTACTGACTATATGTTGTTTGTTCAGATATATAAAAAACTTCTGCAAGCATGATTGACCATAGTCAGAAAAAGTCATAATTAGATCTATGTACTACATAATAGAGATAAAAATCCTAAACAAAATTCAGGCTATCAAACTGAATATGGAAACATGTTACTATGCTCTATTGAAAATGTTAAGAACATGGTTTAGGGTTTTTTTTTAAATCCTCACCATTCATACTTGTGTGAACATTGATAAACAAAGTTATAAAGCCAATACAAAGAGAGATTCCTTCTCTGACATTCTGTGGGAATAGGAGAGGATCACGTGACAAAGTAAAAGATAAAATGCTGTTCAAAGTAATTTCATTTTAAGAGCCATCTACAGTATCATGATAAATTATTCATTCTGAAAACCCATATATATCTCATCATGAAATTAAAATTTTAATAATTCCTTTCCTGCACTACAGAATGTAGGCAAGTTGCAGCTTAAACCCTAAACAAAAACTCTGAAGAAGCTTCTTAACATTGCAATTCTACTTTCATTTTAAAAAGTGCTCAATAAAAAATAAACAGGAAAAAAAACAAACTAACCCCAAAAAAATCCACAAAACTTCACTGCAGAAACACACTAAAAATCTGGATGAGGTGAGGAAGAACAAGTAGCACTGTGAGCAACAAGCTACTGAAGCCCAAATTCCTGACAGCCTTGATCCCAGGCAGAAACCCAGCCTAAGGCTCTGATAAACCTCTCTGGCACCTGTAGCACCTGCTCCACACAACCTGCTGTGCAGCACCACTCTTACTGCCCCAGGAGCTCTGTCTAACTTGGAATACTTGTACAATTCTCCTATTGGCCCACCAGCTTCCCAAAAACCTGCCCGAACCCAGAGCTCTCAGCATCTCCTGAGCGGCTCTTTGGCTCTCGCAGGACATCTTCACCCTCCCCCGCTGGTTTCCTAAGGAAATGAGGTTCCTGCAGCGCACACTGCGCTGTCAGCTTCTCTCCACCTCCTTCAGCTCTCAGCTACAAACATACTTACAATAAAAAAGCAGAATGCAAACCCTGAGGTATATCAATAAGATAAAGTTGCTATTAAATTTAATCCGTCATCACACTTATTTTTGTGTTGCTCATTCTAAGATCCAATTATTTTACAGAAACAGTGTCTTGAGTTCAACAAATGCTTCCCAAACTGATGCATATGGTAACAGAATATTATTAGATCTACTCTGTTTGGGAGAGTAAGATCAGTAGTAGCTGGATACACAGGGTGCAATAAGCACAGACAAAGTTCGAGGCTGGGTCTTCTTTTATAAAAGATGTGTAAACTCTTAGACAAAGACAACATTCTTGGGCAAACAATGAGACTTCCCTTGAAGCTCCCATTCCTATCCAATGGTCTGAACAAGTGGTTTTGTTTGAGGGGGGGAGCCAAAGAGCTCAAATTCAGTCATAAAGAGCCCTGAAACAAAATGTCTCATAAAAATGATGATTCAAAAGAGTGTTCCCCAATGAAAGACAAAGATTTCGTGCCGACTGCATGTCGAAATAAAAAGTGGAAACAATGAAAAGCAAATGGGTTCTCAACATGTACATAAAATTACATACTTTCCCTGTTAGAGAGATGCATAAACAACCACTAAGAGGAACACAAATACTTTTTGCTCTAAAATTACAATGGTTTGAGTAACACCATTTAGACCTGCTGTCAGAAGGACTTCGAGTAAATAGATTGCAAGAGGAATCTTGTCCCTACTGCAGTCTAGCTTTGAAAAAAAGATAAAATTAGCTTGCCAGTGTGAATTATCACCTGAAAATTCTGCTGATGAGAAAAACTGTCACTGTACAAGACCAAATGTGTCTTCTCAAGCATTGACTTGTTTCAAAGGCACCACGGAGTCGGATGTATCTAATTAACAGGGAATGCAATGTTGCAAAAGAGTAAGCAAAATAGTTCCCAGAGCTGGCTGATAACTGCACTGCAGTGCAGGGCTCCCCAACACACAGACCCATGATAACTGAGCAGAGAGTACATTCTTTGAGAGACACAAAGAACACTCTGGAAAGATTTTCCATCCCACGAGGAAGAGCAAACACGGCATTAGAAGACAGTTCTAGCTACACCAACCTCATGTATTTGAATTAGAAAATTTGGACTCTATATTTAAAGACCAGTCTTTGCTACAAATCAGACATCTTTGTTCCCCTTTTAAACTGAATACATTCTACCTTTCCTTAAACGTTCATACACCTTTTGAAGTTAACTGACTTATGGAGAGAACACAGCTGTGGTAAGAAAAGAAACATGAAGTTATAGGTTTCATATATCTGACCTCCAAGCAAAAATACTGAGATAAATGGCCACAGCATTTCAAGTTACCTTTGTGAATGTTTTTTTTAAATATCTTGACAGCAAAACATTTGTAACTCTCTCTAAACACATAAAAAGCTAATAAGAAAAGGATTTTTCCTTTAAAAATTAAAAAAAAATCAACAAAATTCACAAATTGATAGATTAATGCCAAGCCATTGGTCACTACTTAGATGCCTTATTTTTATGTAAATCACCTGAAAGATTACTCATACACCCAAAAATGCTGGCTCTTTCTACGGAGTTAAGTTACATTAGTTAATCTCCTTGAATATCAGCTTGCTAATGAGGTAGACCTGCAGAATCTCTCTTTTAACATTTTTGTTGGTTTGATGCCAATGTCAAATATAGCTGAGTAAATAAATTAAGCTTACTGTAGTAGCAGAAAACCAAAGAGCTTCCTTTAACTCTTCTACCAGGTACACAGGTGTTATTTGAGTTACCAGTTGTAACCACCCTCTTTTTGGTCAACACGCTGCAGAGAATCCGTGACACTGTTCCATTTCCACAGAAAGATCTCAGCTGAAAACTGTATTATCCTGTTCTCCATAGGAATAATCTTATCCATCACTTACAAGTTCCTGTGGTGCATTGAGCTGTGGTCAACACACTGGGATGGCCTCCAGAGGGACTCGGATAGGCCGTGTGCAAGTGCACACTGTTTTAAACAGAGAAACTAAAGGAAGTAAAAATGTAAGGTTCCAATTTAATATGCAGTGTTTAAACACTCATAAATAAGGAGCTAACATCCTTCAGCTTTTTTTCTCCCTAAATTAACTTGACCTTGCAAACTTTAATAGGTGGGATCCAACCAGTTTAAACACACCAGCACATGCACACACAGATCCCAGAGTGGTTACTGATTTTTTTTCATTAGAGGAATAGAATCATGTCAGCTGTAGATCTGAAACTTTTTTACTTCTGGTAACCCTACTTTATATAAAGGAGAAGCATCTGCATAATTTTAGAAACTACTAGTTTCTGAAAAACAAAGCTTTCTTTCAAAATCTCATAATGAGTGCTGCTGCATTGACTGAGCTGCTTCATTAGTGTGATATAAAATACCTATCTATCCCTACCCCCACTGCAGATGCAGCCCTGAACCTCAGCACAGCAAACTCGGTATAATCCAGCAGTGGCCACATCGTGGGATGTAAGAAAATGTGTACCATGAGGCTGTGTTGCCTTGGGTGACTCACAGAGATGGAAGCTAATAGCTCCTCCCTCACACTGGTTCTTTTTTACTAAATCCATCATTATCTTGGACCATCCCATCTAAAGAGGAACTGTTTGGTTTTCAAAGATTCTGCCTGCTAATTTCTCTTCAGTTTAACAGCTGCTCTCAGAAGACATCTTTCTTGCGCCAGATGTCAGAACACAAAATTAATGTTACAACTTGTAAGACACTTTCCATTATAATATCACAACACTTCTAACAAAAGACAGATGACCTGTCAAAACAGGGACATCCCCCCCTTTTTACACTCAGGGAAAGATTAATTGCATAAAACCACAAGCGACAGCGCTACAGCTACTCATGTCCAACTGCAATGTCTCCACTGAGGGGTTCAAGTCCCTGTGTCCCCACACAGTTAAAACTCTTACAAAAGCCATTTTTATTAATTAGCACTGCTGCCATAGAAAACAAACCTTACCCACAACCTTTCCTGAGCTGTGGCCTAACAACTGAGCTTCTTTAAAGTTTCAGAAATAATTCTCTTTAGCTTTGTGACATTCTTATGTAGGCCACCGATAGAACATTTTTTTAATGTAGCAGCGAGAAGAACTGAGTGGTATGACAGGCACTAGACGGTGATCCTCCAAGAGCATTTTTGGTTATGCAGTAGTTTTGAAGAAAACATCAGCCAAGAACACTCTTACATGCTTCTGAAGTCCTGCCAGGATGTAAATTAAATGACCTAATATGAATTCTAAGTCATAAAAATTCAGCTACTCGCAATTCAGCTACTTGACAGAGACCAAGGCAAATTACTGCGATTGAAAGAGACTTCTACATCCCCCCCCCCCAAAAAAAATATAAGGAAACAACAGAGGTGCAATAACTCTTTAGGAAGTTTACCCATCAAGAACCAGAGCCTGAGCAGTGCTGATGCAGTGCTGAATACCTTGTCATGTGAGTCTGGAGAACATTCTAACACACAGTAACAACTGCATTCAACCAGTCTTGAAAAACAAGATGCATAAATACCTGTGAAAGACCTCAAGGCTAAGCAAGACCTTGAATTTTCTCTACTCTTTCACACAAAACAAAAAAAGCAGAAGGTCCAAAAATCAAAATTTTCTCACCTATATGGATTATCAGTGACATAGCTTGTCTTTCTTTGGTCTATAAAGATTCTCAGCAGTGGAACCAGAAGGACGTAAGTATGGCCAGACACTGTGATTTAATTGGGAGCATATCCAAGAAAGTTTGGCTACAAACTCATTAAGGAGCAGAAGAGCTTCCAGTTGCTGTAGGAGGGAAAACAGATTGATACCCAACATTGTAATTAGATTCTGCTGTTTGTGGTTTAGGAGCAAGATATTTTTATTTACACATCACAGTTTGAAGCTCCACGTGGGTTGCTGGCAGGTGCAATTCCATGTACTTATCCCAAAAAACCAATCTGCTTATTAAAAGATAAAGATTGCATTATGTTACCTGTCAATCTAGTAACAGGCAGTTGAGGTTGACCATCATCTAAGTTTTCACTTATTTCCAACAGTGGAGAGCCCTACAGTATTGATGTAAAACGTCTTTTCTAATGAAAACCACAGACCTTGAACAATATGACAGTCAAAATGAGCTTCCCAACTGTCATGAAACGCAACTGATGTCACTTTTTTTGGAGGATTCAGGGAAGGTCAAGTGCTGAACAATATAATCACAACAGATCGGAACAACGTTGACCCAGTGACCAAAGGAATCTTTGCCAGAAGAACTCAGAGTAATTCCAGACAGTTCAAGCCATCTGAGGTAACATTTGGTGCAATGAGTCACGTAAGATAAATGGGTCTTCTGTTTTAAGAAGACGACATACTGATTTACCATTGTGGTTAGCTAAGTATGCAATCCCAGAACCAAACTAAAAGAATGGGATTGGTTTTATAGGAAGGAAGCCTCTCCTCACTCTGGATTCAAGAATACATCCAGTAACTCCACAACTTGTACAGTGTTTAAACTTCTGCACAACAGCTAACGCCAGAGACCAGTATCATCTAGGTCTCCTTTAATAATTCCTGAAGAAACGTCCTGAAGACAACTTGGAGTAAGAATTAATTCTGTCTCCTTTCAGTGGGCAAGAAGTGAAAGAAGAACAGCTTGGTCACTTCAGGAAAGCAGTGTTAAATAATCTGACAGCCCCACTGCACTGAGCCAAAGGAACAAATGCCTTCGCTGAAATCAGCCTCGTGCTGCAAATGCTTCTAAGCTGGAAGCTTTGGCTAAAAAGGATTAAAGCAAGTGTCCACTTCCTTGAAAACCAGGTATTCCCCATTTATTCCATGAGCAGTGAAGTAACAGAATCTGGAGACTTTCAGCGACAGGGTGTACTGGGTATAGCTGCAATGAAGTTCATTTCCTTCAGAGCAGCCTGGATGATGCTGTGTTTTAGGTGAGCGAAACAGTGTTGATAATAATCCAAAGTTTCCGCTGTCACTCAGCAGAGCTTGCACAGCATCACTCTGCCACCTCAGAGAGCAGGGCTGAATGGAGGCTGGCAAGATGGTTGGAGGAGGGACAACTGGGACAGTTGGCCCAAATGGGCCAAAGAGATATTCCAACACCATGGAACATCATTCTCACTAATTAAACTGGTGGAGTTTTTCCAGCCAAAGTAGATGTTGCTTGGAGATAGGCTGGGCTTTGATCTGCTGGTGGGACATGGATTACTTTTGCACTGCCTTTCTTTCTTTCCTTCTTTCTTTATTTCCTTGCTTCCTTTTCTTCCTTCCCACACCATCAGTTACTGAACTTTATCTGTACCCACAAGTTTTTCTCACTCCTGCCCTTCTGATTCTCTCCCCAGTATCACTGTAGGGAAGTGAGCAAGCACCTGAGTGAGAGCTCAGCCCCTGCCCAGGGTCAATCCACCACTGAGAAGATCCAGGAGGTTAATCAGGTTTCCTTCACAGGCAATGACATCCAGGCTGAAGGACTCCTTCAGTGTAGGATCCTCCATTTATTTAAGCAAGTTTAATTACTGTAGTAATAACTTTTCCAAGACAAAAATAGCAGTTCCAACAGATATTGACCACTGGAAAGGTTCTGAGATACTAATTCCACAGAGGTGAGGAATTTTCATTGGAAAAGTAAAGGTAAACCTGCTTAAAATTAAGTAAATTTACACTATTTTTCTCTGTGTTTTTCTCAGTGTGTTGTAACCAATATACACTGGTCTGTAGCCACAGAAAAGGAACATGAGTCTTATGGAGGCAAATCTAGAACTCACAGCGAAGGAGGATGACTGCCACTGTCACAATTCCAGCTTCCTGGTTTCACTTCCTTGCCACAAGTAGCCTTGCCCTCCATGGTACGTGAACACAGCACTTCAGGCACACATTAACTTTTTCTTCCTGGGTTTTACTGAATAACCTCATGCTGAAGAAGCTGTCAAATTTATCACACGGTCAGAGGGATAATATCCTCATAATGGACTTGTTAGGATGGCAGCACCCAATGAGCTTGTTGACAAAACCTGCCTGCCACTAAAGATTGTGCTAAATGAGTTCAGGTGATGTCAACCTGTGACACCCACAGGCCCTCAGATCCAGGGAGATGTTCAGACCCCTTCCAAGAAGATCTTGGTCATTTTTGTTTTGACTAAAGATGAATAGTGGAGCACCTTAAGATTTCCACTGCTGTGGTAATAGGGATACAACACATGTGGAGGCCAAGATGGAGTCAGTTCTCAAGTTGCAAAAGAAGAATTCAGGGAGCCAGAATATCTTGGAAAAAGAACAAATATGGAACAACTTTCTGCCACTCTGAAAAGAAAACAACTCACAGCTATGGAACACTCCATCTCCCCAAGGAAGAGACGTGCCAGATGCATTCCAGTTAATGTGTCCATGTGTTTTCTCATTCTCCATGCATGGAGCACGAATGTTCCATCTACAGAGTTTGTACAAGGAAAAAATTCCCACTTCTCAAGTTTGCAAGTGTAAGTGGTGTGTTCAAATTCATGCAGGCTACATTCAAATGTAAAACTACAAATTCTGTAGTACTTTAAAATGAAGAAGGCATTATAGAAGAAATATTATTATTAAAGATCTCAGGAAGACTTCCTTCTGTAACTGCAGAAAAATTCTATCAACCAAAATGATTTTTACCCCTCTGGAATAAAGGACAAAAAAAGTATAATCAGGGACAACTGTCTGTACTGGTGTTCTCTGTTACCTTTTGTTCTCATTTTTGAATCCTACAAGAATTTCAATAGTGAAACAGAACCAGATGTATCAGGATAAGTTTTTTCATTCTGGCACACTCCAGCAAAATCTGCTTTACATGACTAAAAATGACTAAGCTTTAAATATTTAATTTGGGAGAGCTGCCTACCTATCAGTGACAAGCTGCAGTCACTCAGAGAGAACATTTAAAAAAAAAAAAAGTAACAAAACCAAACCAAACCCCGAGGGGAAAAACCTAGTCTAGGAAAGAAACTGAAGCCAACAGGCCACTCTTACCTCCCAAAAGAAACTAAATGAAAACTGCAACCGTTTCAAAGGAAAATCACTGGACAGGATTTTCTGTGGAAAGGCTATCCTTAAACTTTTCCAGAAATAAGTGTCACCTGTATATAAAGAACATTGACTTAAGCTAGAATCATCTTCAACTCTGTTAGTCTAAACATGCTGAAAAAGCCACAAGAGTGATTAATCACAGAATACCCTGGGTTGGAAGGGACAAGGATCATCGAGTCCAGCTCTCAAAGCAAATAGCCCATACACGGATCAAACCCATGAACTTTTGTGGTTTTAGCATCATGCTTCAACCAAACTCAGAGACAATAAATGACTAGGAAAACCAAGGATTGCTTCACTGCTGTATCCCATCCATATGCACATATTGCACAATGGTGAAGAACTGTGGCACACCAGATTTGTTGCTACTAAAATTATGCTATCTACAAACAACAAAGTAGCATTCATGCCTTCCTACAAACTACCATACTCCAATCCCAGCTAATGGCTGTGACTCTGGCATGTCTTCTATCTCATCTATGGGCCATTTACGAGTGTCTGAATGTTCAAGTCAACAATAATTGTAATTTACTGGATTCAGCTATTCCACAATCATAGCACTCCACAGAAATGTTAAGGTAGCATTCAGAATCATTACCCAGCAACACAGACATTAGTGCTTTCATCTGCCTTGATTCTAATGCCTATAACTCCACTGTAAATCCTCAATTAGAAGTGGTGCTTCTATTTTTAAAACATTAAAACCAAAACAAGAACAAACTGTTATGGCATTGTTTCCAGATTCCCGACCTAGAAGGTTATCACTGAAGAACTCCTGGGGCTACAGGCACCACTGCAACCTCCAAACTAAAAGTACTTACACTACTATTCAGCCCTGCCACTACATGCAAAAGGATATTAAAGTGCAAAATCCCTACAAACTATGAAATCCCAGGGGAACTGCATGTGTAATACAGTCTGTGCATCAAATCGCCAAATTACTTCCAACTGTTCTTAAATGTATCCTTCCAGATCAACACCACTACAAAGAGAGAAGAATTTCTCTGCATGCTGCAAGTGCCACATCAAAGAGATATCCCATCACACTATTTCAAGATATCCTTCCTCACACATGTCATCACCTTAATTCAGAGCGGATTTTTTTCAGGGTTGTCCAAAACCTACCAAAAGCTGTCAAACAGTACAGCACAGCAACTGGAGTTAAACAAGATGTTACCTAGCTTTACTTTTAAAACTTTTCAAAACTCTTACCTTCAAGAATGAGTTTTGATGCAAGTTAGACTCAGGAAATTAGAGGCAATCAGTGTGCACTAGACATCCAACTAATTACTCAATGCCTACTGCAGAATACACAGCCTTCCCAAATTCTTTAGTGATGTCCACATCACCTGCAGCACAGAGGAAAAGGAACTTGTCTCAGCTGTGAGAAGAATATGATTTTGTGATCTCAGGCTGCTCATTCAAGCACTTGCCAGCAGCCACTGATAATATCATAAATGCACCTACAGTGTTCCCCAGAGGAGAGATAACAGCTTACATGGTGTTTCTACTTTCAGGATTTGTCAGACCAATTTCCACACGAGACACATGCCTTGTGAATTAGCAAAGTGCTGCAGTCTCTTGTACCGGAACTTGAAAGCCAAAAGTACGCTGAACAAATAAAACACATTTTGTAATATAGCTAGAGAGAACAAACACCTAAAAATGACCACACAGATACTCTCCCCCTCAGATCAATACTCTCAGGAGAGTTTCACTACACAATTAGATTCCAGTAGCATCTTCACATAAGCAGGTTTTGATAACAGAAATTTACACCAGTTAAACTTTATTTATCGAGCTGACAGACCATTCTTTCTGCAGGAAGCATTATTTTTCCCACAGAGGGCTGCACTTTAAGTACTCTTTGTCCTGTACAATGTCATCCAAGCCCCAGTTGTTTTCAGTGCATATTTATACAACACTCAATTAAATGAGTTTTCAAACACTCTCTCTAAACTGTGTTTCTATTTGTTATCCAAAACAGGAGCTCTTAAAAATACTGATAAACCATTTAATGGCATACATACAAAACCCCAGATGGCTCTTATTCCACAACATGCTTTTAATCCCTTCCTCAGTGCTCCCACCAACTATCCTCAGAGAAATTAATTCCTGAGAAGGAATTATCGTAGAAGTTTTCATACCTTTATACATATTTTTCACACAGAATTTTCATTTTCAAACCTTTCAATAATATTTTCCTCTTTTTTAAGCAGATATGCAAACATTTTATGAAAAGGAAACTGTTATTCCAGCTTGCATCTGGTCAAACACTGCCTAGATCACCCAAATTACAGACAAGATGTTCACTTACTCAGTACCTTCTTTTCATGTACTACTAATAGATTTAAGGTAATTTTCCTACTACTTTAGGAATAGTGACTCAGGAGTATGAAAAACTGTGTTACCAGTTCCCGAACTTACTATTTAAACCATAAGGAACTATGTCACCATCACAACCACCAAGAGAACTTCACATGGTTTTTATTCACCTTCACATTAATCTAAGTCATGTGTTTGTGGTCTTTCTCCCCAGCCCATAACTAACACTGATGAGGAGGAAGGGGAATCTGTACTAAGCTATAAATCTCTCCATTTCATAGAAGAGCATCAGGGTGCATGGAACTCTCTACCCCATCACTTTCCAAGCTGGAAGAGCCAATTTTGTCCTGGCTCCATCCTGCAAGTTACTCACTTTTCCAAGCACAGAAGCCAGAAAGCACAGCAGGAGAGGGCAGCAGAGGCTGCTGCTGATGGCTTGACATCCTCTAGAAAGAGCAAATATCACACCTCTAGAGGAGCAGCTCTACATCTCAGTGGCTGGATCCTGCAGTTCTTCTAAGACTGAATTATTAGCACTAAATCCCCATTACTGCACAAAGAACATCCTCCAGCCAAATAGCCAGACCATTATGAACCACACAGAATGAAGTAGGATAAACTGAAATCTCAGCATATTATGAACTTCCCAGTCATTACTCCACAGCAGTTTACCTTCACTCAGTTTTCTTGCATCAAGAATCAAGGACATTCAGAAACAGCCAGAGGTGCTAAACTGAGCAGGCATACCTACAGCAGAAAAGATGGTTTTGGAGTTTACTGACTGGATCAACACGTTCAGAATGCTATTTTCTCAGAGGTGTGATGTGTTCTCAATGCCACCTAAGATGCCATCGATGATACTGTAACGACAGGGGCACACTACTGTGAGTGTGAAGAACAGAAGAAAGCTCTTGAAGACAGCATAGACTTTGCTGAAGATCAAAGCACACCCAAAATTAAAATCTGACTCACAAAAAAATACCCCAAAAAACATAGTATTAGAAACTACCAATGATTTGACTCCTAAACTCAAATAATACACCTCCACAGACTACACAGAAGTGCAGACTATTCCTGGTACTAGCAGTTCATCTTTTTTTTTTTAACATGACCTAGAAAAGAATATCTACATTCTTGGCAAATTTTATGCCACAAAATTCTGCTTTTAATAGATTTCTGAACATCTACTCAGGTATTTTCAGTGTAATAAAAATATTTTTACTTCTAACCTTGTAAGAAATACTGTGTTAGTATATGATGCACTTTATAGCCAGGGCAGATTCTTATCTCCAGAAGTGATACGTTGGCAAATTACCACATTAAAGCAATAGGAAAGAAAATGCAAGAGCTATCAGAGGCAAGAAGTTTGAATTCAAGCTGTCCTTTCAGAGAATGAGATATTACTGAGGCAGGGTGGGGAGAAAGAAGCAGCAGGGAAAACAGGACCAGTAACTCCATGAAACCAAATGAAATATATGTTGCAGCATTTGTGATGCAAATTTGATAATAATACGCTCCTCAATAAGCTTCATTCAAACCTGCTTTGTGATTCATTGTCAAACAAATAATTCTAGTGATTCATTAACAAAAGAATGAATGATCTAATGCGGCTTTCAGGTAGACAATGCACAATCTAGAGGAAGGTTGCCATGGGTTTAAAAGTAAACATTACCTTAAGAAACGAAACTTTTGAGTTCACAAAAAAAAAAAGAAATGACCTAACTCCAAATAATTTTAAGCTTTAAATAACTTTTTTTAAAAATTCTCATGTATTTCACACTACTGTTAGTTTCAGAGGTGATGCAATTGCTCCATATTAACTTAAATACAGCACATTTATTTCAGCATCTACCTCATGGACTCCTGTACTGGAACACCTCCAATTTGCACAGTAACTGCAACAAAAAGATTCGACTTCAGCAGTCCTTCTGGAGTTCTTCTGCTTGAGTAAAAGCATCAGAATATTTTACATCACACAGCATTTTACAAAAGCAGGAAAACAAAGTCATAAAAGCTGGGTTATTACATAAATATGCTATATATTTTAAACCAATGCATACCAGCACAGAGTTTTATTGTTTTCAGTAAAACTAAAAAAAGCCTTCAAATCTAAGTCAGGTCTGAAGAGAAAAAACACAGAAATATCTGTAAACATCTCCATACATACCAACAAGTTTCATGATTAAAGCTTAGGCATTTGACCTAGACATTTTATAAGAATAGCCTGGGGCTATTTATCCTATTTGGCTTGAATTGTTATTATGTTTTATTTCTGGATGAACAGTAGATGCTTTCTCTCCCTTAGCAGCAATAACTTCCAATCATTTAATTACGTTCTGGAGAACAGCTAATGCTGTAGCTCAGCATGCCAAAGACAGAACACACTTAAAAACCAGCTTCAAATGACACAAATTAATATCATTAATACAGGCAAAATTAGGTCCTGATACACTGAAAATGATACTCCCTGCACAGAAAAGAGAGAGAACACAGACCTGCAAACATTCTTAGTCAAACGACTTCAGCCTCAGCTGTACCATGAACTCGGGTGTGCCAGGATAGAATAATAACATTAAAGGGGGGAAGGAGGGACAGGCAGGTGTTGGGGGTGCTCCTCTTGTAGGGCTGAGTCATTTGGGGGTTTTCTGCAGAAGATTCTAGATCTGGGAATAGCAGAGATGCCCAAGATAAAACACTGAAACTGGTAGGAAAATGTTCCACCTAAGATGCATAGAACCAGAATGACACAATCTCAGTTAACTACAAATCATACTAAAATATTGTTTTGTTCTTCAGTCAAGTTTAAACATTTAAACAGTGGAGGTAAACACTTTCTCTGAGTACAAAAGAATTTACTTTAAGAAATACCTTTCACATTCTTTAGAATGTACAATGCCTTTGGGACCAGGAGGGTACAGAGAGCTACTACTTTCTAATGGGGGGAAAGAAAGGCAAGATTTCAACTCCTGATAAATGAAGAGTCTGTCACAAGAGACTAATATGTCTGAAAGTCCTTTGACTATTTTTTTAAGACTACCAAGATGCAAACTGCACGTTATTATTAAACACTCACATACTTAAACGAGGCTCTAACATAACTTTGTTTCTTAGCTACTTATTAAATGCAACCTTCTCCATAATATGTACAAATTGTTGCAAATTGCATATATTCTCTATCTTCAAATACTGTGGTTTACCAGCAAGTCTTTCACATTATGTATGTTTGGCCCAGAGCCCCAGAACAGCAGCACAGGACCAGAGGGCAAGTGGATGTTGGTTCTAAGCCACCTTTCCACTTCCCTTACCCTTGGCCTGGTAGGAATAAGACCAATCCTCAGTGTTATGCTCAAAAAGCCTAAGGGCTGTTCTTAAACATGCCCTTCAAGTGGCTGTTTCACAAGTTGGAAGCTGCCAGGACAGCATGGCAGCACAGCAGTTTCCTTCAGTGCCGATTCATCAGCTATAAAATTACTGAGCATCACCACAGTTCTAGGTCTGTGCATTCCTTAACCTGACAAATAAAGTATGAAACTCTTCCACCATCACGCTGCCAGCAAACACATCAGTAGTAACAGCCAACATGAAATCTCTCCTTTCTGAGTTAATGAATCCACTGAAAACCAGAGTATTCTATGTCACATCTATTTCTGATGTAATGTGAAAGCTTCCAGCTTTATAATTCCATAATAATATTAATCAGCAGCAGCAGCTCTGAATTTCTCTTCACTTGACCTGGAAGATCTTGTTTAACTGCATTATTCACTAAGGAAATTATTTTTACAATGTAAGAAAAAATGCCCTACACTTTCAGGTTTGTCCTTTCCCCCTTTTTCTGACCTTCCCTACATAACCAGTGGCTACTGGGGGGCTGGAGGGAGGAGAAAAAAAATCCCTCCACAACACAGACAAATTAAACTACATCTGCCACTGGAACATCTGATAAAGGTGCCATGAAAGGAGAAAAATATTAAAAAAAACCCCAAACAAACCAAAACCAACTAATAAAAACCAACAACAGAAAACCAAAACAAAACCAGACAAAACCCAACAAAACAAACAAACAAAAACCACCACAAACCTATGGCCTAGTAGTTTGTTCAGGACGGCAATATTTGCAGGTGTTACCCCAAAAATACATCCATACACAGCAAATATTTTAGAAATATTATCTTGGCACATCTTGTTTTAGAAATATGAAACCACTGTAAACTTAAAACTCAAAATTCAGGAAATATGCCACATAATACACTGAAAATTGTTTCCCCTGGCCCTTCTATAAAGGACATTTTAACACTGGGCCACAAGAACAAAGGATTAACAGGTATTCTACATGATAAATATAGTCACGAAAACCTAAAACTCTATCTTGCAAGCAATGTGTTTGTAAAAGGAAAAGGTTTTAGCACTGTACTACCAGCAAAAGTAGCAGTGTTTTGAAATCTACTTCTCTGACCTTCTGGTTTAGTATGCCAAATAACTGAAATACATGTGAGAGTTGCCCTCTAAATGGATAAGCTGCTCCTTTACTAATCTAACCAGCACTTGGCATCAGTCAGAACCCTGACAGCAAAAAGAGCAGGGCAGAAAGACATTGCCTGAGACAAACAGCCTTCTTCTTTCTAATATGTCTTCTCTTACATACAGCACCACAGTCCAGCCATCACCCACTTAGCGAATGCTTGGGATTAGTTTAGAGAACCAAGAAGTTATGGATGACAAGACAACGCTGTGTGTACATAACCTCTCCTCACTTCAACTCCAAAAAGTCTCCATGGAGACTTAAGAGGAGAAACAGAACCTCTGTGTCAGAAAGAAAAAGAGTCTGAGGAGCACCAATACAAATAGAACAGCAAGAGCTACCTGAAGGTACGACATCTACTTTATTTCAACTATTAAGGTAACACTATTAAGTTAACTATTAAGGTAACTATTAAGCTCCTGCCCACCTCGCTCGGCCAGGCACACACGCTCCCTACATACCTCTCTTTTTCACTCCTCTTTGCTTCTCATTTACCCCAGTCTCAAATTTACGCAAGGAAACCTTCTCAAATACATCTCATTAATCATCTGTTACTTGCTTGCAGCCATGACGACAAAGTGTAACTATTAGTGCACTGCAACAGAAAAGTCTGAGTTACAATTTCAGACCTGTTTTTCAGTCTCTCAAATAGGTATGGCACTGAATAAAAGTAACATTAAATTAATCAGGAAAACAAAATGCTAGATTAGGTTCCTCATTTATTTGTTAGTGTCTCGTGTACTGTGAGAGAATGTAAGAAGTGAAAAAAGTCCACCAGTGACTTCTGAAGGTTTTTCTTTAAACCATAAAGGCACTGTGGATAGCCAGTAAGGCGGCCCTCAACAGACTTACTATGTCACACTTAATCAATTACTATGACAAAAACATAATTAATATGGCAACACAAATATTCTAAGGTGCAACTCATAAAGCAATCATTTGTCTTTAAACCAAAGTAATTTTCCATGTACTCCAGCCAGGAGTTTGTGTTTCAGGTTGTGTCCTACTTATGCACAATACAATCATAAAATACATTGAGATTAACAGAAGTGGGAAAGATTTAAATGCAGAGCTACAGTGAAATAAAAGAGAAACATATCCAAAAGAATCCCTACAAGGCAGCTCACACACATTAAAAAAAAAGAAAAAAAAAAATCAAGATATTGTCTCTGCTGCTTTCTTCCTTCCCCCACCCTGGAAACTGCAAACGCACCAGTATTTTAATTTGCATGCAGAGTACACAGCACCGAGCGAGGCACATACTTTCATTATGCTTCAGCTGGAGCACCAGCTTGCAGAACAGAAGTTCAACAAGGCACAGTGCTCCACATGTCATTACCCTATCACCGAACAGCATCTCAACCACACAGAGGTTGACATAATTTGACAAAAAAGCCTTCCTGACACAGAGGTAAAAACCCTCTTGTGTGGCAGAAGAAGGTCTTATCTTTCTGTTCTCTCACTTTCTGTGTATTACCTCCTCAAGTGGCTGAACACACACACTAGCTAGCCATTACTTAATTTAAATTACAGGATCCACTTATAGATCTGAAGGCCCCAAAACTCTATAGAACATATATGTGGAAAATAAAGGAAGTCATGACTGGGTTTTTTCTTTAGTTAATGGTCTGGGTTTTTCTGTTTGGTTTTGGGTGTTTTTTTGTGGGAGTGGTTTGAGAGTTTTGGGTTGGTTGGTTTTCTGTGGTGGTACTTCACAGAATCACAAAATATGCTGAGTTGGAAAGCACCCATGAGGATCATGAAGTCCAACCCTTAGCCCTGAACAGGAACATCCCCAAGAGTCACACCATGGGTCTGAGAGCATTGTCCAAATGCTTCTTGAACTCTGCCAGGCTTGGTGCTGTGACCACTTCCCTGGGAAGCCTGTTCAGTGCTCAACCACCCTCTGGGACAAGAACCTCTTTCTAATATCCAATCTAAACCTCCCCTGACACAATTTCAGGACATTCCCTCGGGTCCTGTCACTGATCACCACAGAGCAGAGATCAGTGCCTGCCCCTGCCCTTCCCCTCACAAGGAAGCTGTAACTGCAGTGAGGTCTCCCCTCAGTCTCCTCCAGCTGCACAGACCAAGTGCCCTCCCTGCCTTCGAGGGAGTCAACAGCTCCTCCCAGTTTTGTATCATCTGCAAACTTGCTCAGTATCCCTTCCAGTCCTGTGTCCAAGTCCTTTATGAAGATGTTGAAGAGCACAGGGCCCAAGATGGAGCCCTGTGGAACCCCCACTAGTGACAGGTCCCCACTCTGATGTCACTCCATTCACTGTTACCCTTTGTGCTCAACCTGTGAGCCAATTGCTCACCCATACATGATGTGTTTATCCAGCCGTGGGCTGGACATTTTGTCCAGAAGGATCCTGTGAGACAGTATCAAAAGCTTTGCTGAAATCCAAAATGATTACATCAACTGGCTTTCCCTGATCAAGTAGAGGGGTCACCTTGCCATAAAAGGAAATCAATTTTATCAAATTTATCAAAGGACTTTCCCCTCATGAAGCCGTGCTGGCTGTGACCAATGACTGTGTTGTCTCCTGGGTGGTTTTTCAATATTTCCCAGAATAAAATTCTCCATATCTTTACCAGGCACTGAAGTGAGACCTTCAAGGTCTCCCTTGGTTTTGTCTAGCTTATGGATTTGGGGGTCAAGTGGCAGCTGAGCAAAGTTACTTGATTCTAACAGGAATAAAAATACTTCGAACATTACTGAGAAAACCTGCAGATAGAGAAGATACAGACCTTTTACTATTGAACAGCCATAATTTGTTGCCATTCTCCTGCTTTAGCAGAACAGTCATACAGAATAATTTATCAGCAACAGGTAAAAACTTGAAATCTTTCAAGAGGAGCTGTTTTTCAGAAATCTCAACAGATAATACACTGAAAACTCAGCAGTCATGAAACAGTATCCCTGGCTTTACAGTACATTCTGTGCCCAGTTATCCAGTGAATACAGTGTTAATTTTTAGTAGGAACTTCCAGTATTCTTTGGCATCACCATGACTTTCGAGTGCTGTATGCACATCTCACACACAATAGGTCTCTGAGGGCTTGTATTACTTAATAACTACGTAATTTAATATACATGTACAAAAAAGGAGTCACAAGGTTTGCACACGTCATCCTATTACCCTTATCCTGTATTTCTACCTGACATTATTTATTTAGCCTCATGGACTCCTTTCTTAAGTTATTGTCAACGGAAAAGAACAGGAGAGAAGAGAATCTGCTGGAGATTGAAAGTACTGAAGTTTGAGTACTCAAAGTTAAGGACTGACTTTCAAAATTAAAAAAAAAAAAAAATCTAAGGCTTTGCATTAGAGAAAATTTAGAACGTTTAGCCATTGCTTTGGAAACAACAAATCTTACTGCAGGCAACTAAAATGGCAAACCCACAATTTTTCTGATACAGATACATTAAATGCTACAGAAAACAGAAAGTTATGAACTTACTAGAATAATCAGTCATTTTTAATGAAGAAAAAACAAAAGTGGCGCTAAGTGTATGGATCCTGACTTATTTTTGTAAGCATCTTTCCCCTCCAGGGGAAAAAAAGGAAGAAAAACAATTCCCATTCCTGAATGTATCTCCAACTAGAATTTTTCTTGCCTTGCTAATCCTACCAGACCCAACTCTATTGTGTCCACCAGAATAAATGAAAAAAGGCATCTCAGCAACTCCTTCATGACTCAAACCAGAATATAACCAAACAGAACAACTATTGAAAAAAAGTTTAATTATGACCCTCAGTCTAAACTGAAGAGGCCAAAGCCACTCCTCTTGTGTTCCCCACCAGGACAAAACACCAGTTCAGTGCTGCAAGATCTAACAAGGCAGAAATAACAGAATGGACCCAGAATGTGCCCATCACAGTCACACGATCTGTATTTTGGCAGCATGAATGTCCGACTTCACACCACCTTACTTATGAGATGATCCACAGAGCAGAACATACCAGCACAACCCTGAACAGTCCCAGCAACCTGCCCGTGCACCCCGATATCCTCACCTACAACTGCACACTGGCACTGTACACCTGGAATTTCCAGGCCCTCCCTTTGCCCCTGCACACACATTCCATCTGCTGCCTCAGAGCTGGGTATGTATAGGCAGAGCATGAACTAATCATAACTTTACTCAAGGTTTTCCAGGTCTTTCTGGAGCTCCTGACGTATGCAAAACTGTATCCCCTCACGGCAACTCCCACAGTGGAGACCTTATGCGGGCACATCCTCCAGGGCAAGTTCCTTCAGCTGTTCCACTGGACCATCCCACTGGCAGAGCAGGATTTGCCTTGGACTGTGCTGACAAGCTCTACAGACCTCCCAATATCAGAATGACAAGTTCTGTTGTGACAGAGCAATGTTTTTTCCCTGAATTTGAGGATTTGGGCTTTATGTCTGGTTAATGACTGAAAAGGCAAAAGTTTGTATTTTGGTTTTTTTAAAAAACTGTACATCTTTTCCCACAGAAATAAGGAAAGATTGCTATGAAGAATATCTCCATGTTATCCTTGAGATAATCTGGAATATTTTGTGATGTTTCTTTAGAAGTTCTTTATACCTCCTTACCAAATAATACAAAGTGTAAATAAGTAATCATAAACACTGGAGTAAAGTGGAACATGGAGCATTATGACAGTGTTTACATCAAATAAAAAGTGCTTTGCATCTTCTCACACATGGTATTTACATATTTCATGTTCCAAAATACTATCTTTGCACAGAGCAGCTGAAAATGCAGAATGTTTATACTCAAACTCAGTCCTGACATGATTGGAACTCACTGTTTCATTAAACTCAGTTTTTTCCACAGAGTTCAAAGCAGTGATTTGATACACAGTAAAGCATCCAACTGCTTTGTAAAGGAGGCTCTTTTACTTCTTTGTCAGTGTGTACAGGAAGGAGTAAAGTAAAATGAAGCAAAATGCACATCTATGTAAAGGATGCAGCAGCAAAATAGTGGTCCCCTCTTCAAGCTGAGGAACCAGAAACCAAAATAAGCGTGAGTTACAATGCACATCTTGCTTTAGAATACATGGAAAAATCCTTCATAAATAACATTCTTTACACAGAAAGTAATGAACTTTCTGAAGTTCAAGGTGAAGGTTAACAAAGCTCTGAGTCTACTGGGCATTTAGATGTAGTGTGGGTTGATGTTTTCAATACCACAAAGATACTCCACATAAACAGCCAAGTGTAACTCGTTTCCAGGTTGGGTAGTTGACCAAATAAAAGGAATATTTCCATAATATCAAAAATACACACATTGATATTTAGCAAAAAGCACTTGCTTGGAATCAAAGGAAATACATACTTGACCCAAATCTTATTTGAAAGATCCCCATTTCCTGCTAAATTGCAACATCAGTGTAAGTTAATGGTCCTTTGCACTGGACACACTGTCACTCTAGAGCTAGGGAACTATCATGACCTCCAAAATTTAAAATCACTTTTGAATACTATTTGCCAACTATGTTAAAAATTAACATCTCGGTAAGTTCAAGATATTCTTGCAATACAAGATCAAGTCAAATTTGAAATTTTCAACAGAGGGCCTATGAACGACAACATAGTTGAGGAAGTAGAGACAGATCAGTCCCTTCTGTCTTCCCTTCCTTCTTTTTGAAAGCAGTATATTCACACACATCCCTCTTTCTTCTGCCCCTAAATCAAAACAATGCTCCCCAGATCTGAAACTTGTAAAGAAGGAATCATCCTCACAGGGGCCTTTTTGGTAGCCCACACTGTGACAGTGCTGCAGAGATACCATGCACCTCATTTTTCCAACTGCCCCACATTAGCCTTAAATCCCGTCTTTATCTGTAGTTCCACACCACACATCACTGCACATTCCGGTTTCAAAGACTGCTCAAGCTTCCCACATCTAAACCCAACCTGTAGATATTTTTAGCCAATCTCAGAATGGAAGATGTTTCCTCTGAAATTCACTTCCTCCTGATCTTCTTCCCAATCCTCTGCAATAAGAAGCTGCCTCAACTTCCCAAATCCTGCTGAGATGCACACTGAAAGCCCATATGGAATTTCAGACAGTGCCCTCCTCCGCTGCATTCACATGCATTAATTTCTTTTAAAACCAGACTACAAACACAACCCCCCCTCAAAAGTCAATCTGTTTACTCAAGCCTTAACAACAGGTTTGTACTGCACATTTATTTTTGCATTGATCAAGGGAATTTTAAAGCTCTTCTACTCAGTGCACATTAGCAACACATAAAGGATGAAGGAGCAACTTTTCTCTTTTTTCCCAGAACTAACCAGCTGCCATGATTTGTTTATTTAAGTCTGCGTGTCATTGCTCACCTACAGGTGATGAGGAGTGACAAGTCATTTGGGAGTTTCCCACCCTGTATATTTCCTGTGATTCCACTAGGCTAAAACAGTTAAATAATATTTTGATCTTACCAAAGCAAGGTTTTTACACAGCAGCTGTAAAAACGCACGTTAACAATAAAATTTCTGAGTGCATTCAATGTTTTCCTCATACTAAACAGTTTCAGAGCACAGATGATAAATGATGCTTTACAAAGAAGAATGATTCACATATCCTGGTCGGCCAAATATTTTGTCTGGACTGACTATAGGCTAAAAACAGAGCAAAAACAAAGAGTTTCCAGTAAGTTGAGCATATCTTATGGTCCATATGTATTTAGCAAAAAGTAGCTCCTTACCCACCTGCCAGAACGTCATTAATGCCCCACGGAGCCTTATGGGAACGCTCTGCTGTCTAAAGCAAGAGGACTCACCTAGAGAGCAAACTGGAACCCAGAGGCAGTAGAATGGTTTTCAGGTCAAAACAAGAACAGCCCGGAACAAGGGATCAGGTAAATAGCCACAGAATGCAATTCTACCAGTGCCTGCTTGATTAATACCAAATGCAACACACACGTGCCAGTGATCACGCTCACATGAGGGCAATCACATTCACATTGCCACAGGAGGCAAAATCACCTCATGATCTCACCTTGCTCAACTACTGCGTGACAAACTTTGTTCTCTGCAGCTGCAGAGAAGTTACAAACAACACGTTCTTCCCAACCAAGAACAAAAAGGGTCTACTTCAAACAGGCAATCGAGATTAACACCATTGTTTGAAATACCCACAACTGCCCCCAAGTTAAGCACTATTTGTTTGTGCTCTGACTCTCAAAGGTTAACAGTTTATTTCATTCCCTCCTCGCCCAAAAACACGGCCTCCAGAGCGGCTTAAATGAAGTGGGGATCAACACAGAGAATGTGAATGCTGAAAACTAACACGATGCATGCAAATTTATTTTAAAGACATGGACTTTGAAGCATTACAAGCGTTCCTGTGTATTTGTATTTCTTCTAACACCAGCAGTCCTCACTACAGCTGACCTTTGTATAACGTGAATTGTATTTTGTCCACGTAGAATAGCATTATTTCACCTGATCTCCAAGCATAGTTAAACAAGTACTGCAAATCCTGCTAAATACTTACCTAAAACAAACAAAAAAATCAAATTGAAGGGCCTAAAATAAATGTGTTCTTTTAAACAAGTATTATGTTAATTCAGGGTTTTTGACTGAAATGCAAGGGAAAAGTGTGATTCTGTGCTAACGTGCTACATCACCTATTTCCTTATTGCCATCTCCTACCCCATAAATAAGCTCCACTGCCAAGATTTTTACACATCCAAATGCACTTCCAGTGCACGCACCATCAGCAGTAAAAATGTATATTTTTTAATCTTCAATCCACATTTTGCAATTGGAAGAAACTGAAGGAACTGGTTGCTTGAAATTAGAGCACAAATTAAGAAAACAGAGCCGAATCCACATCCTAGCAAACCATTAAATACCACTTGATTACAAGCCCGTAATTAATTAATAGAACATAAGCTCTCCCTTCTGAGGCTGTGGCAGGCCCAGAATATTAACTGGAGCATACTATAATGTGTCTGTCACAAAGGAAGGCAAATATTCTCCCAAGTGACAGTAAACCACGTTCTCTCAAGTAAGATTGCTACTTTAAGAGAGGTTTCCTACAGAAACAAGGTTTGTGTGACCAACTTTAACCCAAATAAATAAACGTCCAGTGACCCTGATTTGAAGAAAAGTTAGTATTCAAGACACCCTGTTCCTTGTCTGTAGCTGCACTACCAGGGCCATTCCAGACAAAAGACAAAAATGTGCAGGAATACATCACTAGTTCTGTTGTTTAGGAAACAATTTGTTGTTTCTGAAACTCCCTCACTCTTAAAATATAATCCTACTTAAATACATCACAAAGCACCTCAAATTTAATATGCCCGGGAACGCTGACTGAATATACTTTCTGCAAATTTGCTCACTACACATTCAATCATATTTACAACAGCATTAATTCCATCTCCCAGACATGATATGTGAGTTATTATGGGCTTCAGTGCTCAGGTTTTGCAGTGGGTTTTGTTCTGGTTTTGATTAAAGTCACTGCAGGTACACAGTGCATAACTGAAGTTGTTCTTTTTATATATATATATATATAAAAGCATATATACATTCAAATATTTTATTTATCTATATATACACATAAATTATTTATTACTCTCTGAAAATGCAGATAATAAGCACAACAGTGAACGAGACAAGAATTCAAAGTCATCCTGAAAGACTAGAAAAAGTTATGAAACAACATTAAGAGTATGACTAAGGAGAACTGCAAAGCTGCAGAGTGAGGTCAGAACACCTGATTGCACATCTATGGCATGGCCAAGTAGTGGTTTAGTTATAAGGGATGTAAAAGTTAAAGCAGACCACAAAGTGACCCTTGGTGTTGTGATGTTGAGAAACAAAAATAATAATAAAAAAAGTTTTTAAAAAATCAGAGTGATATCTATGGACAGAACTGCTGCAAAACCAGCAAATAAGTGTCTCACTCTTGGTTTGGGTACAGTTTCATGTAATTACCACATCCAGTTTAGTCACCACACTTCAAGGAGAATAGAAATAACAGGCTTAAAACTGCACCAAAACCCACATGACACAAACACTACAAAAACCCTTCTAAAAAGTCAGCCAGAGGAGGCCTGGAACAGACTGACAAAGCAGGTTGTGGAAGTGCTGTCATGGAGGGGTTTTGAGAATGAGTTAAACAAAGATACCCCCCAACCAGCTCAGGCTACAGCTAACTGTGCCTTGGGAGAGAAGAACGGATCAGGCAATTCCCAGAGGTCCTGCCCAGATTTTCTTTAGATCCAGGGCTATAGAAACCAGGGCTGAACAGGACCTCAAGGATTCACCCAACCCATTCAGGTCCCCCAGGCTGCAAAACCACAATGTTTTTGGGAGGGTTCTTTTCCACAATTCCAAACTGGTTATTTCTGAGTTTACTGATGCCACAGCAGACACTAAGCTGAATTTTATAGAGAACTGTCCCAGCAAATTCCAAGAACTTTTCCACTAAGTGACAACAGCTAAATTGGAGACCATTGCTGTGAATCCTTTCTCACCATTGATTGTACTTGCATTTATCAAAACTGCATTTCATCCAAAATTTTAACATCCAGTCACTCAGTATCATGAGCTTTTTCTGGAGCCCTTTACCATAAGCTTTAGATTCAGCTGTAACTTCAATTATTTCCACTATCTATTCCACCTCCCTTCTTACAAGATGTTTACAAGTTGAACAAAAAAGGACTGCAAAACTAATTTTGGGAGTCCATGCTACCCATTTTGCCTAATGACCACTTGCATCTGTCATTTACTAGCAGGTCAAGGGATTCTCTCCCTCAGCTCTGCTCTCCTGAGATCCCACCTGGAGTGTTGCATCCAGCTCTGGGGGCCTCGGTATCAGAAGGATGTGGATTTGTTGGAGTCCAAAGGAGGCCACAAAGATCAGAGGGCTGAAACACCTGTGCTATGAAGACAGGCTGAGAGAGTTGGAGCTCTTCCTCCTGGAGAAGACTCTGGGGAGACCTCAGAGCAGACTTTCAGTACTTAAAGAGGACTTACAAGAAAAGTGGAGACAGACTTTTTAACAGGGCCTGTAGCAATAGGATAAGCAGTGACTTTAAACTAAAAGAGAGATGGTTTAGATTAGATATCAGGAAGAAATTCCTTGCTTTGTGGGTGGTGAGGCACTGGCACAGATTGTCCAGAGAAGCTGTGGATGCCCCAACCCTGGGATTGTTCAAAGCCAGGTTGGATGGGCTCTGAGTAACCTGCTTTAATGGAAGGTGTCCTTGCCCAAGACAGGGGGGTTGAAACCAGATGGGTCTTCAAGGTCCAACCCAAACCATCCCATGATTCTACGATCCTTTCATCTATACATAACTCTTGAGACTCCTACCATTAAACCAGGAACAGCTTAGATTCAGATATGAAAATGTGCTGCCAATTAAGTTTGGCAAGACCACGTTGATAAACATATTTGTCCATCTGCTGTAAAAAATGCAGAAAGCACATGGTGCTTTGTACAGCTACTTTAAGATCACTACAGTCCAAATCTCTTCTTGGTACTTGTCAAATGCATTAGAATAAAAAAAGATTCGATTTTGATAAAATCGTAAATCGAATAAAACACAGAACTTATATTTTGGTCTTTGCAAATCTATTTTCAAACCTTTAAGAAAACACATTAGGTAGGGAGAACATACCAGACAGTCAGAAATGAGGGTTTCCTACTGCTCAACAACTACTGCTGACTTCATAAGGGGATTTTGAGAACACTTAGACACCTCTATCAGATTCACAGAAGGCACACGCTTGCCCTTTTGGGGCTGGCAGGGTGGGGTCCAAGAGTTTTGCAGATAATAACTCTTGCTATGAAACCTGTGTAGTTTGACAGAAAAAAAGTGGAAAATCAAATAGCTGGAAGACAAAGATGATTATCAAACATGAGGATGCATCACAGAAACTGATCAGAATATCTAATCAGTCTTTATAGTCTGTTGAAGTTTTTATCCTTGAGATTTTTCAACACAAAGATGAATCGGTAAAAATGGTCTTTGTAAAACAGGAATTGGTTTTTAATTCAGAACTATATCCTGAGTCTTCTGCTTCAGGATTTCAAGGTATTTTATTAATAGCCATGACCTAAGTTTTATAAGAAACCTAAAACAAGAAAAATTGCTGATTTTTGCGACATCAGGGAAGAGAAGGAGGAAAGAAGTTAGTCAAGGGAGACAATGCAACCCACAAACCTTACCGTAACTTCAGGAACACTGGCTGAGAATAAACTGGACACACACAGCTCAGGTACAGAGGAGTCAGGAGTTGCATGGGTTTGATCTTTCAGCATCCTATCCTTAACCATCACCACTCTGTGAAACAGAACATCTCCAAGGTCACTCCCGTAAAATGGGTGCAGACCAGTTAAGGTCTTCTTTAAAAAAAAAAATTACTACTGTTATTAATACTTTTATATAAATCTCACCTCTGGGCTTTCTAACTTCCAATAATGGTAAACATATTCCGAAGAAAACAACAGATTACGAAAAAAAAACAGTTTTCTGAGTCGGGCCTCTAAAATCCTACCTCATGTAAGATTTTGTAAGGTAAGGGGGAACATTCCTCATTTTTGTTAGAATTAAGTATGGAGGTAAAATGTTACCTCCTGTCTTCCAATGGGCTACCAACAAGAAGAGCAGCTATGGCTATCAATGACCATGTCAACAGACTAGGCAAGTGAAGCCATGTTCTTGAACTCCAGTTTTCTAAAAATGGCCATTTACTAAAACAAAAAAACTGAACCACATTTTCTTAAAATTAAAAACAAACAAAGAAAGAAACCCATCAGTATGCACGTAAACAATTTTTTTTTTTGAATGCCAAAACATCTCACAAGGTCAGAAAGGCAGAAAGCATGTTTTCTGGGGACTTTTCAAGACCATTGTCCACAAAAAAAAATTAAAAATAAAAAGCTTCAGCGACAGTCTTGCTTCTTCCAAAAAGATGCCATGTGGCAAAAGGGAACAAAATAATAAAAAGCAGCCTCCAGAAGAATATTTTGTTAAATATGTATGATCTCATTTCTCTTAATAATAAACACTATAAACAAAATATTTGGGAAACACAGTACTGAAACAACAACCTCACAAAAGTCTCACTACTTGAATCAACACTGTTTACTCAGTGGCAAACCTGGTATCATTATTTATGCACATTAATCAAACAGGAAAGAGAATCTTTTGAAAGAAGAGTTTTGAATTCCAAATCACAAACATGTGGCTCTCCATGGCTTTGTTTTCTTTGCAGTTGCCTGTAGCTGAAACAACACGCCACTCGCTCTGGCTGTGCCGCTGGGTTACGGTGCCACCTCAGCTCACACCCCACAGCTCGGGGGTCTGGGATGTTCTGCTCCTCTTTGCTGCTAACAACTAACCCCTCCGAGCTGGAAAAGGGGAACGTGTGCCCCAACCATTCCAGGTGTCCCAGCTTAAGGCACGGCAGGTTTACTGGCAGCTTGAGTCAAACCCTCAGCTCATTAGTGGGAACAGCACAGAACTGGCACCAGTGCCTAAAACTGCTGTAGGGGCACGTTGCCTCCAGCTAAAGGGCAAATCTGAGGCTTTCACAGGCATTATCTTAACTCACTTTAGCACAGTGGGCCAGAATTTACTACTGAAAATAAACATTTAAGTTTTAGCTACTTTAAAATATCCAGGGAAGAAACAGCTCTCTGCAGCCCCTTGACTATTTATTACCACAGGAAACATCCTTTTATTCTGTGTATACGCCTCGTTATCTTATTTGTTTTGGAAACACCATTAAAAGCATCCATTCCAAACCTTGGGCTTTCTACCACTGCTGAATCTTGCTGATCATGGGAAACACATGCTAATCAGTTGCCTGTTTTGCAAAAAGCAAGGAGCTCCTCAGACGCACAAATTAAGAATAACTCAATAATTGTATTTCTAAGAAACGTGGGGTGAATCCCAAAGGCAACACTCAGGCAGTGGCTCTTCCCTTCTTTAGCAGGGAATTCCAGCTGGTTCCTCAGCTGCAGCCAGGCACAATGTATGGCTCAGGCAGAGGCCCCAGGCTAAGATACCTTACAAAAAGCCTGGCTGGCAGCCCGGCAGCAGCAACTCTGAATGGCCCCACTGCTCCACCACAGGAGCACCGACCTTCCCAACTGGCTTCACCAGTACTGGGAGCTTCCAAAGCTGGGACAGAAGACACATCCAGACCCTTCTAGTAAGCACAAGGAATTCAATAACAATTTTCCATCAGCCACATTAGGATCCACTACCAGCTCTTACAGATCCGTACTGAGAGCTGTGTCTGCCACTAAATACTGCCACTAAATCTTCTTTAAAAAATTCTATGTTCTTAAAAAACAGAAACCTAGTTCTGTCTTCACAAATTATCAAACAAGGAAGAAAATGGAAATCCTCTTGTAACTTCTACTAGAATGATTTGTGTTAAACTTAGTTTAAAAATAGCATATACAAACAATATAGACCACTAACAGCCTAGTCATCACACAAGCTTCACAAAACTACTATGTATTTTTCTGGGAAAACACACTATTTATGAAGAAACAGCTCTGCAGGAGCAAAGGGTGTGGCTTTCTTCTTCTTTTTTTATGCAATTGCAATCTGCATGTTTATGAAAAGCAGTCTGTGTAAGAGAATGAAAAAGGACATATTTCCTAATTTAACCTTTCTTAAAAAAGGACAGTATGCCCATTCAACAGTATTCCAAGAATTAAAAGCCCATTACAGTTGTATTTATGACAAGATCACAACCTTGTCCTTTGAGCCTTGAGTATTTTGTTGGTCACACAGTCAGCTTATGCTTACTGCCACTTAGGAACTAGATTTATAGTTCACAGAACAATAGTGACAAAAAAGGATGAGCGTCTGCATTTCTTTGTCCAAGGCAAAAATACACATGTTAAATGTACAAACTTAAGCTGTGAAAGAGTTTTTCAGCACAGTGGTCAAGCTGAAAGCTTTACTGTGCCACAACTGGTGCAGTTACAAGACACTGAGAAACACGAGTGTGATGCTTTTTAGACACACAAATAGCTCACAGCCATAAGCATCACTAATGGGGGTCTAACCTCTTATTCTGTAGCCATTTTCAATTACGTTTTACATAGTCAAACTAAATGTCCAAACTAAAAGTCCCAATGCTTAACATCTGTCTCTAGTTCCATTACTTCAGTAAAACTTCACACCACATACTTCTTCTGCTTCTAGGAAATAAGATTGGAGGGAAAAGCACAAATTTTGCCTTAAATAAAATTCTACCAAACACTCTTTTAGGCCCAACATTTACAGTAGGAACAAAATCTGGCCTTGGTGTTTTATGTGACAAATTGACATTTCTTTCTTTAAAGATGAAAACCATAAGAAATCAGACTGACTGGCCAAGAGGACTGCATCTCAGAAAAGCTCAACAGAACCCATTTTCCAAATGCACAGTATTCCACAACTGAAGTCAAGGTTCTAGAAAGCAGAGTTGTCATCCCTTTGCAAGTATCTGAGAAATCCTCTGCTAGAATGTCTCATCTTCCTTCCAGTTACTATTCCAGTAGACCCAATGTGTAAGTACAACATTTAAAAAGATGTTCCAAATATTGCTGAAGATCTATCCAACTGTCAGATAATTAATTTTATGGGGTTTTAAATCCTAGGAAACAACATACTAACCATGACAAAAGGACATTTTTCCTACTGTCTTTTTTTCCCCCCCACCTTGAATTTCTGAGTGATTGATTTTGTAAGCCCAGTAACATTCCTTTTGTCCTTTTTCATCCACTGAGGTTTCCCATGGTCCAGTGGGGTTTTGCATGACACTATTCTGAATTTGCATCCAAAACTACGATGATTTTTGTTTTTCCTGTATATTAGCATTCCTCTAGGGCAGCTACACAAAACCCCAGACCGTACTGTCACCAACTCCTGGTTCTGGCTGCAGTACTGAGAGCCTGTCACTCATGTCCAGCTTAGTGGAAATTTTGTGATTAGTTACTTTGTCACCTTGAGCACAAGGCTACTACAAAGCAAAGAATTCACACACTGTGTTCAATGACTGCATTTTCAACTTGCCGAAGACTGAAAACTGAGAATTGTAAACATTAGAGACATGAAATCATTATCTATCTAGTCACTAACAGATAAGCAATAACCAGCATGTTCTTGGCTCAATGAGCAGGGATTTAGCTGCCAAATCCCAATCAACAGTAATTGGATTGTCCTTGACTTCAGAATATACCACTGACACCAACAGTGTATTATTATTTCAACAAATACATATAAATACATATAAATGGAATACAATTCTCAAACATCACGCAGAACAAAATTAATCTCATCAAGACTGATAGTGTTATTGCTAGAAATAATTTCTTTTCACTATATAAGCAAGGAGCTTAAAAGTCTCATGTTACTGCCAGGGAGGAGTAAAAGGAGAGATGAATGAAAGGAAAGCTTCCTACTTAGCAGTATATATTTGTATGATACAACTTTCACTGACATTTATCAAGGTTGAACAGTGAATCTACTGTTACACATTTTACAAATGATTCCACAGTGACTGCGGGGTTTCCTCTGGTTTTTATTTTTCAAGTACCAGCAGCTGGGAAGGTTGGTACTTTAAATTCATGTCAGTGAACTACCACAGCAGTATCATTATCTTCCTCACTGTTACAAGACATTATGTTTGTGACATTGCAGAAATTAAATGTCAGTCTCATTGTCCCTCCACTGAAAAATATGCTTGTGGTCATAGAAGGCCAGTGCTTAACAAACTTGCATAACAAACTCTTTTCCATGAACCCGCTGCAGGAAAAGTGTCTGTCAGATAATCCACAAAGCTAATCCAGGACAGAAAAGGGGAAAGAGTTCCTTGACTGCAATTGGGTCAAAAAGATATGAAAGGCTACTTCCCTCAACATAGTGTGTGTCCTCGTGTTTCAGAACAAATGAAGACAACTCACTGAGAAAAAATTCAGCCTCCATGAATGTCTTGGTTTAAAATTAAAGGCTGAAAAAAAATGTATTTTTATTGCTGTTATTGTAAGTTCTTTAGAAATTAGTATTCATTCATGTGAGAGAAAGAAAAGGTACATGACCTGTATTGATTTTCATATTTCTCTAAAATGAAAACAAATCCGTGAATCAAAATAACAATATTTTTTTGAGTCAACATAATGTATCAGAAGAAACTGCTCAAATATCTTTTTATGAAGACACCCTACCAAAAAATTCTGGGAGGGGGGGTTTCCTCCAAGCAGCCTTTCAAGATATCCCTGACTCACAAGAAAAAAAAAAAATTGCAACAAACAAACACCCTCACAAACAAACCCTCACAAACAAACAAAACCACACGCAATGGGAATATTCTTTTCTCATTTTGTTTCAGCACAGCATTGTGGAATCTGTTGTATTTGAAAACAAGAGGTGAGGTTTGCAGGAAGAAATAATTTCATTTTCTAGAGCAACTAATTTGTTTGAGGAAGTTTTCAGGCAGCCATGCCACAGCCACAGCCAGCTACAGGCATCTCTCACCAACACACACGTGCATTCTGCTTCAGTCCTGACACCACACTGTAATGGAAGGAAACTTCAGTGACACTTGATGTTTCGTCCCATTACAGCTACAAGAAGCTCCTGCCACAATAAGAAGGATTTTGGTTTCGTTGGGTTTTTTAATCCCTTTCAGATTTCCATGGATTGTATTTGAACCAAACTGAGCCACAGCACAGGTAAGAAACTCACAGAACTAACGGCTTTATTCTCCTATTTTTCTACATTTTCTGTTTCACAGAGGTTGCATATCAAGACAGCAAGAAATCATCCACTCCTTATACACACACTAGCTCAGAGGAGTGCCCAACTATGAACATATAACAAATACACCAAAAAATCTTCATCATATTGTGTTCTCCACAGGCAAAACCTGCTCACAGAAGAAAAAAAGAAAAAAAAAAGGAATCAGACAACTCTATTTAGGAACCTCTCCCACTCTATCAAGAATCACTTGTCTAGTTGCAAAATCCATCAAGATACAAAGCTATGTTAGACAACAAAGGCTTCCCTGAAAAGAAGTTGATAAAAATCAGAACAGAAACAACCACAACAGAGCCTACACATGTTATACCAGCATTTATTTGACAACAGCCAAATAAAACTGCTATACTGTTGCAAGCCTTCTGTCATACACAGTGCAACTGTATGCATAAGAAAGAAAAAAACATCCCTCTGTCTTCTTACAGAAACTATCCTGTTCCACCTCACAGGTTTTCCCTGTGAACTGCTGGGTACACAACAGCATCCCACAGGAAAGTTGCTGTGGGTGTATGGGCAAGTTAATCCAGTGTTTGGATCCTCTCTTATTCCTCCTTACCTTTCAGCTGCTGAGCTAAGAAAGACAAAAAATGTTCTTTTACCTTTTCCAAGTATCACCATACATAAATTCTAGGGAGAGATTTATGGTTGGGGCTCATACCAGCAAAACCAAAACCAAACCAAACAAGAAGGCATTTTCTCATGCCCTTCTGTGATCTTTGCAAACATCTGTGTTCTTCCTAAATCCCATCCACATTCCATTATTCAAACATATTAAATGGGAATGTTTTGGTGAAGCACATCAAACACACTTCAAAAATCCATGAAAAAAATAAAACGGATACACAGCAAGGCCTTCTGGGATTTCTTCTAGCTGTTAACCCAGAATGCCTACATTTTCTAGCACCTTTGTTTCCTTCAGAGACTTCTGTAAGTGCCTTCAGTAGCCATAATAGTTACATAATAGTTTTATAGTGTGCTGATATGTTGGGGGAAAACGTGGTTATCTACCCTAGACAAGGTTCAGCTGAAGGCAAAACAAACACAGAAAAGCAATCAACCTTGGTGTACGACTGAAATCCTTCATATTCCCACTGTTAGGACAAAA
>JAWWES010000168.1:9927046-9964400 GCA_035583135.1 Lophotriccus pileatus | reverse complement strand
AGGCAAAACAAACACAGAAAAGCAATCAACCTTGGTGTACGACTGAAATCCTTCATATTCCCACTGTTAGGACAAAAAATGGGGGTTTATTAAATTTGGGGGATTCATCTAATCTGGTTTCTCAGGATAATGGACATGAACTTCTGACAGAAGCTGCTGGTCCTGCAGTTCCTCACAGCGGCTCAGAACGAGTTCTCAAAATACACAACAGCAATTAAAACTGTGATATATCCAAGCCCAGTTTCGTGGTGAAAGACACAGATTTAAGCAGGAATACAGACAGATGTACCTGAAAAACACAAAAAGCTGAGCGAATCAGGTCATCCTTTACAACACAAAGACTCCTCAACTTCCTACGTGCCTGCAACTCCACTGACATTTGTCACCAGCAAAGCTCATTCTCCGCTCAGGCGGAGTCTGTGCGTCCTGCCAAGCATGAATAAACTGCCTGTTGGGCAAACTATCCAGAGGCCTCCATCGCTTTCCCTGGAGCATGGAGGAGACTGAGGCACCTCACTAACACTGCCCAAGGTTCTAGGACCACTTAAGCTGATATAAGTTCAGGGTGGACTGATCTGTCTTCCGGCACGCTCCTGATCATCCCTTATGCCAATACCGGCATTCATCCGATATCCCAGCGAGCCAGCTCTGCTGGAAAAGTTAGCAGAAAGGCAGGAACAAAATAATACAGCAACACAGGCAAAATGCTCAGCAAGAAAGGCTTCTTTGACAGGTCAGCATCCTAAAGCAAGCTGAAAATGAAAGGAAGATTTAACACAATAGGAATGACAGCACTGGGACTGCTGTAACATCAATTTACACAGGCCTAGACCAGAACAGGAATGGACTTCCATGTGTTTGAATCCCAAAGGATACACCCTTCGGTTTATTCGAGGACAACAGAACTGCTCATTTCCCCTTAAGATTATGTTGGACAAAAACCCACCGCACTTCAATAACAAGTTGTTCCGCAACAAGAAAAATCTAGAAATATGCTCCTGAGTTGCACAAGTGCAGAGACACTGCGTTTCAGACATTCACAGCAAACTGGCTTTGAACAAAGCCAGATAATCTGCGCAGGAAAGCAATAAATTTACCACATTCTCGGTGGTGCTGCAGATATTGGCACACGTAAATAAATCCATACGGCCGGGCAGAGCAGATGATGGCTCCTACAGAGAGCTGCAGACACAGAGGGGCTCTTCTGGGAGAACAGTCACTGCCATAAACCTCCTTCCGTACTAACCACAAGCACACATTATCCCTACTGCTGCTGACACAGGTTGGGGGAAATGGGGGAAGACTACAGGATTTTTGTTTGCTTGTTTGCGCAGAGCTACTCCCACAGATTACGCCCGAAAAAAACCCACACCGCTATAAAATGTAATTACACTAAACATTTAAATCAAACACATTAAACCCAAGCCAGAATGTTGCTGAAGATTAAAAAAAAAGATAAAAGGAACATAGGTAAAAGTATAAAAGCTTCAAGAATAGCAAGTCTATAATCCTAGAAAGGTTTGTCCGTGCTTTTCATATGGAAGGAAGCATAATATCAAGAAGCTACCATTTTATAAGAAAAATAAAGGTCAGTACTCCATGTATTATGGGATTGCATGTGGGGGTAAAGGAATTTGGAAAACAATGCATGCCTAGTCTTCAACAGAATGTTGCTCCTTCAAGCATTTTTATTATGAAGCATTAAAGTAGCAACAAGTAATTTAAATAATGAAGTCTAAATAGTTACTTTCTGGGCATGACCTTTCCAAATTAAGGTTTTGGATTTATTTCTGAATCTGCTCAATTTCATCCATGCAAGCAGTTCTACTAACCTTCACGAGACAATTTATGTACAGGAAGTTAAACACATAGTTAAACCTACAGATGAAGGCATTTTAGAAATATAAAGCTTTCCAATGCGATCTGTAATTTTATTTCAGATACTGGCTACATCAGATCGATCATACCCTTGAAGTAAGCAGCCTCCTTGCTTTGGCTTCTTAAAAGCACACCTGGATTTTTTGGTTGCTTCTTTGTTTTGATTTGGGCTCTCGGCTTTGTCAGGGGAAAAGTTCCAAACAGGAGATGGGCAAAAAGGGAGATCTTTATTTTTAACATAAATTACTCCCCGTTTCATGTCTTAATTTTGACAGCACAATTACGACAAGCCTATTACCAAATGGGGTGGGAAGGGGAACCAGGCCACAATTAAAGCGATAATAACACCAGTACAGTAAAATCCAAGAGACCCTTAGCAGAACTTTGTAAGACACTGTATCTTTAAACACAGAGACACAACGGTTTCTCTAAAAATTATATTTCTTTAAAAGAAAAATAATTCTTAGCCCGAGTTTATCAGCTATGCTTTACAGAATGAACAAATACAGATTACACGCAATTGCTACTTCAAAGAACTACTCCGAGTAACAAACTTGAGTGTTGCTTGGTTTATGCACAGACAAATAAATTAGGGGACATTCAACTGTTTAAAATATTGTTTATTAACAACATACATTCAAAGGACCACTCTGAAACACCCGGACGAGCGCACACCAGTTGACAATCACTTCATTTTCGAATCAGTTCGCGCACTGATTTAAGGTCTCTCCGATATCACAACGGGCAGTTACGTAACACAAACCACTCTCTCTTTCCCCACAAAGCGACAGCCGATAGCACCACTTCCCTTTCCCCCCGAGCAGCCAGAACGGATCCCGAGCCTTAAGGAAAAGCAGCCATTCCCAGGGAGCCATTCCCGGGAGCCTCCCCGGGGTTCCCGCGGCACAGCTCAACAGGCGGCAGATAATCAATGAGACGGGGCAAGCACCCCGCTGCCCCCCGGGCCCCCCGGCCTTTGTTCTCCCGGGAGCCGCGGGTGTTCGCGGCTCAGCCCCGGGACACAGGTGGGGACCGATTTAACCTGCCCGCGCTCCCGGGAAGGACCCGCCGCCGCTGCCGGCGGCCGGGGCAGGGCCGGGGGGCGCCCCTCCGCTTCGGGAAAGGGGCATTAACCCACCCCTGGCCCCGCTGCCCTCGCCCCCTCCTCCCGCGGCCGGACGCGCGCCCCGTGTGCGCCGCAGTCTCCTCCTCCCGCGGCCCGGCCGGAGGCGGGCGGGGGCCGGGGCCGGGCAGGAGCGCGGGGCAGGGGGGAGCGGCCAGGCGCGGCGGGGCAGCGCTGCGCGCAGCCACACCTACCTGTCTTCTCGTGGTCATAGCCCACCACGATGAAGTAGTCGGCCAGCCTGGCCATGGCTGCGCGGGGCGCGCCTCGGCCTCACCCCCCCTGCGGCTGCGGCGGCGGCTCCGGGCGCGCTCAGCATCCTCCGCTCCGCGCCCGCCGCAGGAGCAGCGGCACCACCTCAGCCATGTTGGAGGCGCGGGCGCGCCGTGCGCCTGCGCGCCGCCCGGACCGCTGCCGTGACCCCGCGGGCTGGGCGGGGGTGGGGCGGCTCGGCCGCGCTGGCCCGGGATGGCCCGCTATCCCGGGCTACCCCGGGCTCTCCCGCTATCCCGGGCTCTCCCGCTATCCCGGGCCGCCCGCTGCCCCGGCACGAACCAGTGCCAGCGCCAGTGCCTCCCTTCGCAGCCCCCCGCGGGCGGGGAGGGCCCGGCGGGGGAGGTCCGTGCCCCGCCCGCGGTGGGCTTTGTGTGCCGGCAGCCGCCCTGCGCGGTGCCCGCCCGGGGGGCGGCGGGGCCGGGCGGCGCTCCCCGCTACTGAAGGCAAACGCGGCGGGGCCGAGCGCTCCGCACGCCCGGGCGCAGGCGGGTGCCTCGGCAGGACCGCACCTCACCGCTCCCGAGAGGAGCTGCCGGGGCCGGGCATCGCCCCCGCCGAGGCTCCGCGAAAATGGAACCCGGCTAAGGCGAGCTCGTGCCATCCCCGCCGGCCCGGCCTCGGGAACCGGGACGTGCCCTTCCAGGATGTTTCCTGTTTACGTTTCGTCCGGGATGTGCGGTTCGTGCCGCCGCGGGGGGAGCCGTCCCGCGGCTCGCCGGGCTCTGTGGCGGTGCCGAGGGACACGGAGGGTCTCGGCCCGGCCCCCCCTCACAGCAGAGGGGGCTGCGCTGCCCGGCCCGGCCCCGCTGCCCGATCCCGCCGCTGCCCCCGACCCCGCCCGCCCCACGCGGGTCTCCGGCGGGGGATGAGCCGGCAGTGCCTCGGCCTGACCCGCCTGGTCCCGGACATGCTGCTGGGCACGGGCGGTGGCAGCGCCGGAGGTGCCGTGTTGCTGTTTACAGTGTACGGATGAGGCCGACACCTTTGGGACTGTCGCCCTCGAAAGCCCGGTGGGCTCTGCCAGCCGTGGCAGAGGTGCTGGTGATAAACGAACGTGATCTCTGGCAGCACAGCGTTTGGGTAGCTGGTGGAGTCTGTAAAACCGTTCTGATGAGCTCCCATGTACGTCCCGTTTGACAGCAGGGAGAGAACGAACAGCACTCAGGACATCGGTTGCACTACAGTGAGGAGCTGCAGCAGCCGTGGGTACCGGGATGCATGTGGAACTGCAGCAAACTCACTGGATTTGCTCCTGACCACTCATCATGACGAGGGACCCAGCAGACAGTCATTAGTGGTCTCAGAGACGTTTCTGTTTCAAACACACAAGTCTTACATCCTTTAGCTGGGACACACCGATGTAGTGTCTTGCTGATAAGCCAGATGCAAATTGGTTGGTAAGCTTTGACAATCCAGCAGCATTCCCGGTTGTCCCTTCCCAGCGGAGCAAAGTGGTCAACATCTCCTCAGAGTAATCAACTTCGTGGCTTCGCTGTTTTGAAGCAAATGACATGTATAAAGATCTAATCTTAATATATTTGTTTGTTAATTTTAGAAGTAAAGAAACATGTGTAATATATGCCTTCAAAAGATTGACTTAACTTTTTGAGGAAGAGCTGGGGGGTCAGTCACACTAGGCAGGAGTTCAGAATACCTTCATTAAGTCGTGCATAGGCATTTTGGTTGCAGGACATGCAACAGTTTACAAAAGCGAGGGATAATGTTCTGTACAGCTAAACAGGGAAAGTTTAATTTGGAGCTGAAATGGAACCTCAGGGTTACCATATCTGTACTCATTAAAAGATTCAATATGTAATAAAAACTCTCCATAGTTGAGTCTCACCGCTCTTTTAACACAGCACCTCTAGCAGGAGACTATTGCCTTGCACCTTACACCTTTCCCAGAGCATCTAGAAATGCTAGTTCAAGAGGAAGTTGTTTACTTATTGATTCCCCAGTGCTGCTTGTGCCCACTTTACAGCCTTGCTCCTTCTTCCATCTAGACCAATACAGCCAAAGTTTCATGTCATAAGAGGTAGTGCATCTTAAGTAAAAAATGGGAAGTTCAGTTGAGCTCATTTATTTCATAGCATCACATGAAATGTGATTTTGGGTCAGAAGAGACCTTAAAGATCCTCTTGTTCCAACCCACTGCCATGGGCAGGGACACCTCCCACTATACCAGGTTGCTTAAAGCCCCATCCAGCCTGGCCTCGAACACTTCCAGGGATGGGGCAGCCACAACTTCTCTGAGTAACTTCCCTCAAGTATAGAGCAATCTTATGTTCTTATAGAACAAATGAAGAAGTGGAACAGACACAGTCTTTTTTCACCTAAAGCCTAACACAAAATAACCTGAACACTCATCCACACCACAGAAAACATAATTCCCTCAGTGAGCCAGGGGCTCACAGACCACCCCCTCTGAGAGGACACCAAGGCCTGGGTCTCCAGAAGCACCCAGTAAGCAGTCATATACTTACCCCAGGGGAAGAACTGTGGGGCTGCAGCCTCCCCAGCAGTCTGAAAGCATTCCAGGGACAATGTTGCCACACTCAAACTGTTCACTTACCAACAACAAGTTATGAAGGTTCACAATACCTTCTACTGTCAACTCATCCTTCAGGAGATATAAAAGTCACACTCTGCTGCAATCTCTTAATCCAGTGTCACCTCACCCCATGCCAGAACAGGGAAGCAGCCATGACCCTGAACAGGTTTTTTTCCCTCCCTCATTTATGAGGCTTTGTTTGGTGTACTCAATCCTATCAGACACAAGGCTCACCAAAATGACCTCCAGTGGGACTACCAGAAACTGCTCCTTGACACTGAGCCCTCGGCATAGAGAAAACAGGCTGAGTGCAGGCACTAACAGCGAGGCTTTTCTGTGTGAAGCTTGATTGAGGTTTTATATCCTTCACAAGGGGCCATTCTTCTGTTAGTATTATCTTTCTGCTGATTTCATACAGCCTGAAATACAATCAAGTCTCTGGCATGTGAATTTAGTAAATTTGTTTAAACACAAAGTGAAACACATGAAGGCACTTCCACTGGCTTCAAACAACAACTTTCATAATCAGCACAGAATATTTGCCTCAAACTGATTCCCCAATTGATACTTATAGATTTTTGACCTTTTCTTTTGGAATAAATCTCAGCCTGAATAAAATGCTCTATAAATAGCAACTAATCATCACAATCTCCCTGGCAGAAGAGATACATGTTGTAAAGTCTTCTGTACATATGGCAACACCGAGAGGTTCAAAGACACACCCAAGTAAACAAGTACAAGAGCTGGATGTTCCTCCAGGACAACTTTCCCGCAATGGATGAGGCAGCATCCAGAGGAGACCCTACACTTCAGATCAGAGCCCAGTCTTGCTGAATTACGTGACAGTGCCTCAGAATGATAGTTTGTGAATATTTCCATGGAACACTGCATGTAACTTTTTTCAAAATGGAAATAAGTCACTATTTATTATCTGTATTTTTAGAAGTGATCACTATTACCTCATAGTACAAATTCGGTGACTATTGCTCATTTCCAGACTGCATGGTAATGCAAGTTCTTAGGAAGAACAAAATGAGCATCTGAACAAAGAACATAATGTTTTGTGTCAGATTTGAACCAGCTTTACCTGCTGAAACCCTTTCACAAATCACATCAGTGACAAACTGATAATTTATGTGCCACAGTTCGGTACCTCATGAATTTGAATGAGCTGATTTCCATCAGTGAGATGAGACTTGTAGTCAGTATGGAAGTCACATGTCAGTTGTGTTACTACTGTTATTACTATTTCTAAACCAGTGTAGGATTCTTTCTGCATTGTTTGTATAGAAAATACACTTCCCGTTTAGACAAGGATTTTAATGAGGGATTTTCCAGCATTTGAGGAAATGTGTGATTCTTTTCTTTACTGGAACACGAGACTTAATTTGAGTCAAAGCAATGCTTATCCCACCAAATCCTGCCTTCCCATTCGGAAAAAAGTTAGATTCAGTTTCAACTTCTGCTGATCAAGGAAACGCTTGAACTCGCTGGAGCCTGAGCTGCCTCATGAGGTCCCTAAAACCCAGCCATCGCGGGCTGATACAGCCGTGCAGCTCTGATCATGACACGGTCCCGTTCTACACCTATTTTCCCACTCCTTCCTCCCTGAGTTTCCAGCCCAAGCCTGCCGCTCTGAGCGTTCCTGCTCCGGAGCACGGAGGGCTGCGGCTCCGCGGAGCTGCCCGAGCCGGTGTGCGGGCGGGACGCGGGGGAGCCCCGGCGCTGCCCCCCGCGCTGCCCCGCCGGCTCCCGGCGCTCCGGAGCCGCCGCCGGTCCCGCCCCGCGCTCCGGCCGGGCAGGTGCGGCGGAGGAGCCGATCCGGGCTCGCCCGGCGGCCGCTCAGGGCCGGGGAACCCGCCTCGCCCCGCGGGACCGCGCCGGGGGCTCGGGGGAAAAGGGCGGCCGGCCGGGGGATGCGATGGGGAGCAGCGACAGGCAGTGCTGGGAGCGTGTGAGGGACGAAGGAGCGGCGGCTGCCGGGCCAGCCTGACCCGACCCGCGCAGGTAGATGCCGGAGACAGAAGCCTCCAGGTGCCTGGACGCTGCTGGAGAGAGGAGGGAGGGAGAGAGCACCTTAGACCGAATCAGCCGCGCACAGGAAAGTTTCCGTCATCCCCCTGCACATACCTCTCCAGGGTGTTGTTATCCCCCGTGGTTATCTAGAAAGGCAGAGTCACCAGCACATACTCACCTGACTTTTGAAACACTTTGCTTGGGGCAAAACAAAGTGGTTTTGTGTGAGAGAAACCTCTCACCGGCTCATTCCTTCCTCCCGAATATCTCTCGCTGGGAAGGGGACCTTGACGCCCCAGGGCACAGATCTCCCGAGGCATTTCGCTCCGTCCCGCCGAATTCGCATTGTGACAAGCAAGCAGAGACACGGTCCATCTGGCCATGGCTTCCAGCACCCCCTGCGAAGCCGGACCTCTGCATTTCTGAAGCGTCAGGGAGCAAAGATTTTAAAGACTGTAAAAAAAACCCCAAACAACAAGATGATCTGACTAAGGTTTTGCTGCTGGCCAGCCAGGAGAATGCTGTTAGAGACCCTGATCCTGAGCTGGTTTAGCTTGATGTCCGGAGAAGTAAGCGCACTCACGTCTGTGAAGGTTTGGGAATAGCTCAAGGCACAGCGGGTCTTCCCGGCGCCCCTAATCCCAAGAGTTTCAGTGACCCTGTGTTTGCCCCAAAGCAATACCACCTCCTCTGTTCCAAGGTACAGAAGTGGGCTCTAACCTTCATCTTCCAAAACCATTTGATTTGTGATTTATTTGAATCGATCAAGTAAATCAAATACATTTTGTTAGGTAAAAAATGCACCAAAGTTGGGTCATAAATATTAATGATGTCTGATCTTCCTTAATTATGTAAGGAAGGCTGGCGCTCATTACAGTTACTCATTATAATTCACGTTGTCCAAATATGGGTTTATTTTTGGAACTTTGGTATTTGATGGATTTTCACGGATTTTGAAACGGATCGAGTCTGGTGCCCACTCCCCTGCTTCCACCCACCTGAAGTTAAGATGTCTAGAATGAGAAATTATGCTACAGACCGTGTAAATATAATCATAAATCAGCAGTTACAAAGCCTGTCCCCAGTAAAACAGACTGAGGAGCTTATCAGATTTTGCAAGTTATGCCATTACTCGGAATCCACACCTAAAAGCTGCCGTTATAATTAACAAAATACCAAGAGGGTTGTTTAAGATAATTTTCAATAATCCTCTTATTTTTACTCTAGTATATGTTGCCCCCAATCCAGGCTAGAATGCTTAAGGAGTGCTTGAAATGTGGGGGTGGGGGTAAGTGTCAAAGAAAAATCGCCCAGCCACGCCAAGGTCCACCCACTTCCCCCGCGCTGCTCTATAAGAGGGAGCGGTGGAGCGCAGCTCGGCAGTGGTTACTTCAGACACACAAAGGAGGAGTTCTCTCTCCTCAGGAAACCCTGCAAGCTCGGATCGCTACTACAAAAACATTTGTCTCAGTGGATTATCCTCACTGTCAGGTAAGAGCTATTTTCCCCCCACCTCTCCTTAACAGCAGCAGCAACAACAGAAAGATTCAGGGGAGGTGGAGAGGAAGTAAGAATCTACTAAATCTGGACTGTTTTGAAGAGCTTGGAGTTATGCTGTGGAGTCTTGCACTGGCTCTTGGCATCAGCTGCAGTTTACACCATAAGATCCAGAACTAGCTGGTTCTGCGTGTGAAGAGGAGCTATCGGGGGATAAACTTGCAGGCAGCAAAACACTTGCTGGAGTTTGGAAACGATGCGTCCGATAGCCAGCTCTCTAATCTCATGGGTTTGCTAAATCCTAGTGCAAGCCGCTGGGGGTACTCTGGAAATCCTGCTGGTTTTCAGCCGCCTCTGCAAGTAAAACGCTCGACAAACGTAAACTTTGGAGGCTCTGTTATTTACTCTGTGATAAGTTGTTGAGCAAATATTAGCTTCTGGTTCCCATCAGACACAAAGTCCCCGATAGCCTGGGGGTTCTGCGGGGAAAGGAGCTCTCTGGAATCACCAGAACTAAAGGACAGTCCTTACTTGACTTTTACTAGCAAGCATGCTTACGGTTCTTCTCTTTTCCCTCCATCAGGAGCTCAGCCAGAATGAAACTAGTTCACGTCGCCCTGCTCTATCTCGGTTCTGTGACCTTCTTCGGGGTGGATGCTGCAAGGGTGGACGTAGCGACAGAGTTCAAAAGAAAGTGAGTATCGGAGCGCGCCCTCCTGCCAGCGCCCAGTGCCGCGCGTGGAGCTGCGGAGCCTCCGCGCCCCCGCGCCGGGCTCCGGCCGCGACCAGAGGGACCGGACTCCCTATGGGAATTGCACAGCTCCTTGAAGGCCTCATGCCCTTGCAGGAAACACTGGGGGAAAAAATTAAAAAAAAAAAAAAAAAAAAAAAAAAACAAAAGGAAAAAATCTCGGCGCTGGCAAAGATTTTCGCCCCTCGAATCTATTTGGTTTGGCTCCCGCCCTGCAGGCTTGCGCTAACAGGCTGTCCTCTTCCCTTGTGCTCCTTTCAGATGGACGAAATGGGCACTGAGCCGAGCCAAGCGGGACGTGAAGCCTGCGGGAGTGCTCCGAGGGCTGGGGGCAGCCGCCGACGTGCTGCCTCTCGTGCGGACCCAGGACGTGAAGGAGGATCCCCGAGTCTCGCATCCCAGGTAAATTCCAACCCTTTCTGGGCTCGAGGCGGTGGAAAGTTTCAGGGCCCCTCGTTTCTGGGTGTTTCGGGTTATTCTCGATATAGGTCCCCCCAGACCCGGAGGCAGGTCCTGCCCGGGCTGCACATCGCGCTGAAAGCAGCCTCCCGCCTCCCTTTCACCGCGCGCTTTAGCTGGCGGGAGATAGTAGCGCCTTTACTGCGAAAGTCAGATATAAATAGTAACTTGAGCTCTGGATCCATAGATAAAGTAACAGCCATAAACCGGTGGGGCCTCTCCCCCATGGGCAGCAAGCTCTGCTCCGCGCTCCCGCCGCTCGGCGGACGGTAGAGCCGGGGGTGGCGGGAGGCACTCGGGCACCTTCGGGACAAGCCCGTCTGCAGCCTGGGGGGCTCCCTGCTCTCACCTCCCCTCCCCGCGCCCGCCGGGTCCCCTCCTCCGGGGCCCCACTGCGCTGTTCTCATGCCCGTTCTCTCTCTTCCTGCCTCGCAGCAGCCGGGAGGATGCTCACATCCGCGTCAAGCGCTACCGCCAGAGCATTAACAGATTCCCCCACTTCCAAGCCATCCGCATGGGGTGCCGCTTCGGGACGTGCACGGTGCAGAGGCTGGTCGACGAGATCCACAGAACGACCGGCAATAAGGATAAGGACGACACCGCCCCGCCTAACAAGATCAGCCCTCAGGGCTACGGGCGGCGGCGGCGGCGGTCCCTTCCCGAGCGCCGCAGCCCAGCGCTCTCCCCCCGCACCGGGCGGCGCCCACGGACGCACCGGGCGCAGCCCCTCGACCCCATCGTGGAGGTGTGAGCGCCGCACGCCCCGGCCGAGGCCGCCCCGACGGATGGACTGAGCCGCGGACTGAGATCCGGCAGGACCCGCGGAGAGCGCCCGCCCGGGCGGGACCCGGCGCGCCCTCCGCGGGGGAGCTGCGAAGGGCCGGGCCCCCGCACGCCGCCCACTCCAACCCTCCCCGGGCGAGGCCCCGCCGGCTCCCGCACCCGCCGCCCGGGGCTGGAAGGCGCCGCCGGGCCGCCCCCCGCCCGCCGCTGCACTCGGGGGGCCGGGCGGTCCCTCCCTCCCGCTGCCCCAGGAGGGGATGCTCAGGGGAGCCCCGCCGCCGGGGGGACCCGCTGGCGGGAGACTGGCCCCGGCTTCGCCCTCTGCCTCCGCGAGTTTGAGGGTGGCCGTCAGCCCTGGGCAAGGACAGGCCGCCCACATCTGCTCTACCCTCTGCGTTATCTGCACCCGGCAGGGAATCGGACACTCACTAGTCCCTGCGGGGACTGCGATATACTTGAACGTCACAGAGAGGAAAAGTGCAATTGTACGTGGTTTTTGTTAATTATAAGTGCGGTGTGTGTGGATCACGAGATACGTATCGGTATTTAAGGTTGTTCTGTGTCATGTCATGTTTGTACCTTTTTTTTTTTTTAAAAATATATTTTATTTTTATACGTTTTATATATATATATTGCATAAGGGCATTTTAAAACATTGTATCCCCTCTATTTTTCATATCATGAATGTCAAACGTTAAACTCTTTTTCCATACCTTTTTTTATCTTGCATTCCAGACTGGTGAAAGATGTAGAGAATGTATCAGCTGTTCTCCATGGGTAATATGTGAAATAAAATAAACACAATTACATAAAACAGTTCTGTTATGTTGTCTTTAGTGGGGGCAGTGGTCAAGATGAATCATTGCTTACTGTGTTCAGCCCTACCCGTGCTAACCTAGCATGGCAGCTCTGGGACAGACCAAAACTCTTCCACTCTGGACTTTGTTAGCAGCCACCTTATCAAATGGAATAAACTCCAAACCAGCATGTATCCTAAAATCCTGGGGCAGGTCTGCTGAGAGGGCTCTAAGGCTCTTTTCTGCCCACATGTTCCAGCCAGGGCTGAAACGTGTCACAGCTTGGATTGATCGTGCAAGTTTATTTTTTGCCCTAATTAATCAGAGGAACAACTGCACACTTCAACATTGCACAACAAAGTAACAGATTTATTGAGGGAGCACGTTCCAAAAATGGTCATGGCAGCTTCCAAGGTTATTTATGTTGAAGGACTTCCTGGGCCACAGTTCAGGTTAAAGTTAAACGGTGACCGGTTCAGTGCGGGGAGAACATTTTGGATAAAAACTTAGCATTGGGGATTTTGTTGTTTTGTTCTTTTTTCTTTCTTTTTTTTTGGGTTTCGTTTTGTTCTCTATTTTTTTTAAAACAAATTCCAACCACAGACCAGAAAACATGTGAAACTGAACCTTATTAATGCACCAACAGCACCATCTATTGGTATGTGCTCCAAGAAAACAAGCCTAAAAACAAGTGTATTTAAATACCTTCTCGGGTGAAACATGCCATTTCCCCTATTTTACCATATCTCTGAGCACAGTTAACATACACAGGAGAGGACTGGGGGACAGCAGAACTAAATGCTGCTAGAATAAATGAAGTGGGAATTTCCTTTTTTTTTTTTTAATTTTTTTTTTTAACCTAATACTAAATGCCTCAGGAACATATATTTACAAAAAAAATTTGAAAGAACTGGCAATGATGCCTTTCCAGGAAGACTGCTGCAAACAAGCTTGGGTAAGGATGGAGTGACTACATACCTGGCACGTATTCATCATTTTTTCCCCCCAAACATTGAAGGTCTGGTCAGAATTGCCTATTTTTAGTTCCTTTCTTAAACATTTTCAACTAAGAATTTCGAAATCTTGAGAGGCACGTTTTCTACTTGAAATGTTATTAAAAGAAAAAAGAAGCAAATATAATGACACTTGCCAATTTTAATTATCATCTCTTTGTTAACAGCTGGAAGAGAATCTACCTCTCTATTGGTGATGGCCTTTCTGATGCAGATTTTGTAAGATGCAAGGGCAGATTTTGTAAGATGTAAGGGGTGACAGCAAATGCACAATCTTCAGTGCAGAGTACAGACACCAGATGTAGAGCTGAGAAACAAGCAAGTGGCTATTCTCAAATCCCGGAACACCTTGGCATTAGAATAGTTGCTGTTACAAGTTTTGGGGTGCTTGCAGTGGGATGTTACAACGTGTAGGTGAGAGCAGGATGCTACTTAAAGTACAACAGCATAAGGGGAAGGACCTCAACAGAACCATTCAGTTTACTAGCTACAATGTTTTCCTTATGGGTTACACATCTAAATTTGGGACACAAGGCTGGACTGAGCTATAGTGCGGTAATTAAGGATGTACTTGCCAACTAGTTACTTTTGTTTATATTGATCTTTTCTTCATTTACTGCCAACATCCAGTCCTTACTTAAAGGACCTTTTCTTCTCTTCTTTCCCCTTCACTGGTAGAAAACACTTCACCCAAAGCTGAAAGATCCTTCCCTGAACGTGACAAGGCTAAAACCAGCCAGCTGATGCAGGATGGCACAATTCTGGCCTGACTGGAGTTTAGGAAGTGCAGCTTGTGTTTGGAAGGACGAAGAGCACCACCTGCAGCGCTTGAAGGGAGAAGCAAAACTCTGCAGTTGCAACAAACAGCGATTAAAGAAAAGAAAGATTTTTTTTTTTTTTTAATTCCCTCCATTCCCCCCACCAGTCTTTGAAACCACGTTTTAGAAAGTATAAAGATCAACACTGCTGAACTAGACATGCCAGAAAGTAGTGAGGAGCCCTGTGCCTGGAAGATGGCCCGTTCTTTGAATGTACAGAGTGGGAAAGGAAACCCTGGAAATAGCATATTTTGGCTAACCTAGGCTAGATAAGCAGGAGGAGGATGACAGAGCAGCCAGGCAGGGACTCTTTTCCATTGCACAGCTAACCCCATATCCCAACTGAGTTCCAGGTTTCAGGGAATGCATTTATAAGGGCTAAAATATATCAAGACAGCATTCTTCCTTCTCATCCATTTCCTCACCAGCCCCAGGTGGAAGCTGTCCAGCTGAAAGCTCTTCCTCCTGCCCAAGCAGGGGGTGATACTGAAGATCTCTGGCTAAGCATCTTTTAACTACAAACATCCTACAAGAGCAAAATATTGGGCAGGAACGCTTAAACAGTAGTTGAAAACCCTACATGAACCAGATAAAAATCTGAGAACTGTGAGGATCTTGGGTTTCAGGGAGAACATGGCTGTGAAACAGCCCAGGGAAGTAAGCATCCTCCTGTAAGTCATAGAAGTTCTGGAAGAGCCGTGTGCTTAAGTCAAGGCCAGTTTATGCTCTAATGTGACAAGATGAGAAATGGAAGGTGTCACCAAATGCCTCCAAAATGAGGAGCATCTGTTTATACACCACCTTAGTTAAAATATTCATTTCTAAGAACAGTCTGTGTCCCACAGGACAGTATTTCAAAGGCTGCTAAAAATATGACTTGAGGTTCAGTTCAAACAAGGTTCTAAATTAAAATTAAGTTTTGCAATGGCAAGTACGTATTGAAGCAGGAATTCATCCTTGTCCACCAGTCTGTTCAAGAGCAGATGCCAAAGGAGTGGTCACCATTCTCAGCACAGCCTCCACAGTGAAGTGTCAGAAGAGTTCATGGAATATCCTTTGTGAGTGATTATTTTGTTTTTGTACCTACCCAAGAGACACCTCATGGCAGAGAAAAAAGTACTTCGCTATAGACAACTTTTCATCACCAAAATGGATTCCAAAGGCTATTTTTATTTCAGAAAGACTTTTGTGGCTTCATTATTAATTCTATATGAACTATGACAAGGGGCCTAAAATGATGACAAACACGAACTTTCCCGAAAAATCCCAGTGCAGGTCCCCTAACCTGGAAGAGGGAAACAAGGAACTATTTTTATTTCTCCATTTGGTACCATGAGACCGACTTTAAGCAGCCATGTCACTGGACGACCGCAAAAAGGGTTTGTTCTCCAGTTACATCAGAAAGTGGTCAGAGTTGTGCCACTGTTACCTAGGAACAACTTCCACTGTATCCAAAAAAGTAGAGATGCTGGTGTGCTTTCAGATGATTATCAAAATCTGCAAAGCATCTTGGGCCATGCTAAGAAGAACTGCAGTCAGGTGCCAGATAAAAACTTTTCCTGCAAGTACAATGACAGAAAGGGGAATACTAATGAATACTTTGGCACATATGAAGCCCTTTCTGGCTCATTTAGTACCCAAAGGACAGCAAGTCATAATTAAAGCCAATAATGGCAACTCCAGACAGCCATCCAAATAGTTTCCTTGTGCCGTCAATACACCGTTTCATATTATCTCACATCATACTTAAGCAGTGTAGAGCACACAGGCACCAGGAGGAAAAATTCCAGCATGACTGAGTACAACCAATAACTAATCCAATTATGCCTGACTGAAATTTGTTTACTGCGTTCACAAGAGTTTGCTTTTATTACCCAAACATTTTTGAAAGAACAGTTGTTTACTTTTCACCAAATAATTTGTGTCAGCTTTGAAATTGTTTTAATTTTAAAATACTTAATTCTTTGGAGTGAGGCCACGAATCCTTCATGAGGAAAAGGAGCATAATTTTTTCATGAGGTAAAGAACTTTGCTATGTAAAAGCCTTTTTACTACAAGCTATATACACCAGTCAAAATGCTTGGTAATGTCTCCAAATGAAAAACAAATGGTCCCATTAAGACTAGAATCAATGTTAATGATTTGATAAGACTGGAGTGTTTTGCTTGCAACATTCCTTGCAAGTGCAACAGCAATGAGGAGGCCAAATGAAATCTTTTCACTTTTTTTGATTCTGTGATAACTTTTACAAAACATTTAACCAGACCTCCTTGAGTCTCTCATCCACTTACAAAATCCAGGGGTTTTCCAAAGGCAGGAAAGATCAACCCACTGAAGGCGCATATTTTGTAATAAATTCTGAGTCTCAGGACAGGTTTGCAAAATAAATGTTTTTCCAATACTTTCGGTCAATTGTCACTTCTTGCGAATTACATGCAACCTTTCCATCAATTATAAAAAGGTTTATATTTTCTTCATACTTTGCATGGTGCAAAAATAAACAAACAAGTGTCTGGGTTCTTAATCTCTGCTGTCCAGTAGCGTTGGCAGAGACGGCAGAACAAACAAACCGGATCTTATCTGTTAGTTCAGGAGCAAACCAAGCAGTTCATCAAACAAACACACTTATTGTCCTTCTAATAGGTGGTTACTGTAATGGGGGTTACCACCAGACTGAATCACTCACAGCCTAAAAGGGCGCTGTGCAATTCATCCCAGTGCTGTCACAGCAGAGGACAGCAGGGCGTGTGGGTTCCTCACTTCCCCTTACGTGACCCACGTGTGCCGTGGCTCTCTGCTAGAAAGCAGCCGGCTCTCAGATCTGGGCCACCACACTCCCCTGCCTGTGGATGAGGGCCCTGCATCCCAGATCTGAGGCTGCACACTGGAACGAGACAGCTGCACCTTGTAAAGTACGTTTGTTCTCTTTAGAGACAAGGAAAAAGTGATGGGTCTTTAAGTCACTTTTTCTAAGTAATTATTTTCCCGAGGCTGTGCAGCTCTGCATCTTATTCTGCATAAGGAACACATTCATAGTCTGGCCCTTTATTGATAAACAACACGAAAAATATGCAACTGGCATATATCATTACTCTTCTTACTGCCTACAGACATCAGGCATTCTGGTGTGATGAACTGGTGAACCAGATAGGAATCTCAGCACCAAATCCCAGGCCTGAGACTGATCCCATCTAATTGAAACAAAACTTCTACTGACTTCAGCAGGAAGAAAATCTAAGCCCCAGCTTTCTTTCAAAAACATGTCTATTTTTATCCCAAAAGACTGTATTGTAAATTTTGCTTTATACTTCACTTATTCACAATTTCTGGGTATTGAACACTGAAGACACTACCAAAAGATAGAAGGGACGGGATCTGTGTCAAAAAGAAGTAACTCAAATCCAGACTCTCAGTTCAATTTGAAATGAGTTCAGCAATGTATGCTTATTGCTGCTGCTCTTAAGTGGACGTGGTGCTGCTGGCAATGACAACTTCAACAAACATACATGTGTCAAGTGCGTCACTGAATGTGTTCGTGAATAGGGATGGAATCCCAGAAACTTCCAGTGTTCTTGTCCAAAACCCAGACTTCATTTTTTTATTTAATGCAGTAGGGCTTCGTGAAGTGTTTTAAACACTAAGACTTCATACAGTAGCATTTCCTTTCTCCTCTCTTTTTTCTCTTCATGTTTCAAAAAAAGTCTTGCTACCTATTTTGGAGCATCAGGAAAGGATGTATCCAGACAACTCAAATCAGAGTGAGTGGTTACATGGCTCACAGCAGAGATTGCCAGTCAAAGCTCCTGCATCCATCAGGGTGCACACACTAGCACTTTGTGATAATATTTGCATGAGGCAATCAGTATCTGTTTAATGAAGGATACAAAAAGATTTGCACAAAGAAGCGAGTCCTACAGCGACATTTGCTGAGCTATAATTGACATCCTCTCACCCCAATCTCGTTTCATTAACTCCTGGTAATGGGGGAAAAACAACCCTTCTTGTTACAAGTGCACGAGGGCCATCAAACCTGATTTATTGTCTTAACCACACTGCAAGACAGACAGAAACAAATGAGACGATTTTTCCATGGAATGTTGTTAGAGCGTGTGCACGAAGATATTTTTCTTTTTCAACTGGTCTGGCTCATCTACACAACTTTGCTGCCATCTGCTGCCTCCTGAAGACAAACAAATCACTCTCTAAAACGAGAGCTGGATGCCAGTGGCAGGAGCTGCTGCCAGAGCCGGGGGGAGGCCTGGCTTTAGAAGCACTTTATAGCTGGCCTGGGCTGGTTACTCAATATGCTGAGTAAGGCAGAGACTGACATTTTTCATTCCTCCTGAGCTTTACTCAGAAAAAGCAGGAACAGCACAATACCTTTACATATTCTGAGGAGATGGAGAAAGGAACTATTCTGTTCTTTCTGTTGTTGTGAGCGAGCTCAGGGATTACACTTTGCCCAGTGGATACCTGGATACTTCTGTCCTGAGACCACTTTTGCCACTGCGGACTACCAAGAGAACACTGAACATAGGAGACTTTTGGGGGAAAATAATGTTTTCAAAGTGTTACATGAGGGATCAAAGGGGAACATTGGCTCCTGTGTTACAGGAATGACCTACTTATTGATGAGTAAAAAAGGCTGAAGTTAGAAAAGACCAGTATTGCCTTTTCGTGAGAACTCATGATCAGAGAGGTGTGTCCATGCTCTTAATTTCTAGATGCAACTCTTTAAAAGGCAGGAATCCAAACAGTGTGCTGAGTCAGACTGACCTGCTTCTCCCATCTACCTAAGGCATAAACAACACACCACCCCAGCAGTAGTTAGGTGTGAGCTGTCAGCTTCTATGATCACAGAACTGAAGTTGTTCCTCTGCTAGAAATAGAAGGGATTATTTTCTAAAAAAAAAATAAAAATATTTTTGTGCTGGATTGAAATCAGAGTCATATTTACTCTACATAATTGTGTAAGTCATACGCAGTATAACACAAGTATTCTTATTTTAATAAACAATGCACTGCAAAATACTTTCATTATAACACATAATCCAACGATACTTAGACAAGAAGGAAGTAGTATATCTGGTATGAAAGGCTGCTTTAGATTCTACCTGAGGAAGCTGAAGACAAGATGACTTGTAAAAGATTGTAAAACCTAGTCTAAACAGCCCTTCTACTGCACAAATACCTGCTAGGGCATGTCAGACCTCAGTCAAATGGATATTTTGAAACAGTAACTTGTATGTATGTGTACGTTTGGAAAGGGTTTAAAAATCGTATTTCAAATTCTTTTCTAGATCCAGTTTTGGTTTCCAGTTAGGATTCCATTCTGCTTTCTGGTTAAAAACACAGCAGTTTGAAGCTATCAGTTGCTAAATTAGATTGCTTTTTAACTCTGGCAGCTCTCATGTACTCAAAGTACATGAGGCTGGAGAAAAAAAAAATCTGTAATGGAGAAAGGGACCTGAAAAGCCCAGTCCTTTAAAGCAAGAACAGGTGTTGTAGGCCAGATCAGAGATGCAGCTCAGTCTCCAGCAGCAGCAAGAAATCAGTGTGTTGGACATCATTGGGAAGGTTACTGAGAATCATTAAGGTTGTTGGTAAGGTACATGCAGAAGTGTCATTCATGAAATCTTGTAATTCATGGCAGAGGAATCACTCACTGAAAGAAGCAGGGAAATGGTTTAAAACTGATAAAAGAAAATATTTTTTTTACACAACAGTTGGTGGATTCCTGGAATTCCTCATCCTAAGAGCTTGTGAAGGTAGATGGCATTAGCAAGTCAAAAAAAAAAAGAAGAGAGAGAAGAGAGAAGATAAGAAGGCATCTCAGATAACAGTATCAAAGCAAATACTACAGGCAACAGGCAGGAGGTGCTCCTTAATTCTATGATGCTGGAAGAGTATGAGGAGAATAGGCCATGGGAAGTGGCACATAGTGTCCCTAAACAGTATCTCCTTTCACTGCAGGAGACACTGGGGGCAGCATATTGGCCTTGAGAGACTGCTGCTCTAACCCAGCCAGGCACTTCTATGCTATCATGGATGAAACTTCTGTGTTGAGCATCCCCTCCATTCAAGAAAAGCCTCTCCATTGTGCCATACTGGGAGTGTGAATGGTGCCTGCAGCAATGCCTGGGAAACTGGCTCATGAGAGCTTAGAAACAAATGTTTGCACTGTCACAGATACCAACAGGATTGTTCCATCTCTGTGTCCACACACCCTCCAGCAGCGGTTTGAAACTCTCTAGTACTAGAAGATTAGAAGAAAGTTGCCTTTTCTCTGTGAGGCCTTGCAGTGTAGGAAGCAAAAAGAAACACTCACAAAAAAAATCTCTGGACAGGAGGCAGAACAACTTGCATTGGAGACTCAGTAATGGTTACTCCTATCACAAACACTTGGGAGGATTATAGAAGCAACTCACCAGTTTAATTACTTCAACAGTACCACAGAGTGGAATAAAACGTGTTAATAGGAACCACTTTAACCATGTTCTGCTTTCTCTTAATTGCTGCTTGTTTATGAGCAGTGTTTTAATGCTTTCTTCTTGTCAACCACTGTAGCAGCAGAGAAACCATTTCTTTTGGCTTCAGTTGAGAGCAGCAGAGGTCTGTGGTGTGCTCTGTGAGCATAACTGAGCTGAATGATACGCAATAAAAGAAAAAATGCACGGGTAAGAACCTTACTCTTTGCTTTCATGTGTCCTGCATATTTTCGAAGGCACAAGTTTTTGTTGATTAGGGAGTTTTATTTTTACCCTGCTTTTTCACCAGCTTCTCTGCTGATGAAGGATGAATAGGGAAAGTGTTGACCTTTCTCTGTATGTTCCCGTTAATAAATACAAATAACACTTTTTTGTATCTGTGCCCAGTTTGGATAAAACACAGTCTGATAGATACTGTATCCCAGATGTTACATCTGATAATTAGGCAGCTTTAAAATGTAACATAGCTGCATGTTATTAAACCCACTAAAATAAAATTAACCCTTCATCCCTGTCATATTTTTCTTTCTGCAGGAAAGCACAGGTTTTGCCTTGAAAAGGTCAGTGTAAAGAAGCAGCATAATGATTTAGGGGAAGGTAACTTTCAATTCTAGCTTGTCTGTCTTAAATACTTTGCAGTAAAGTGCTCAACATTTGTTTATCATAGGCAGAACAGTTGGTAAGCTCTGTTGCTTTTGTGTATTCTAACACACTTCTAGTATGATCCAAAAAAATCCAGGCGAGAGGTAATATATGGGATCACATGACCTGTTATCTTAAATGGTTTCATATGTGGTATTTGCTCCAGTTATTTGACATGACTCAAGTTGACCTCATTGTTTGTATGCTTGAAAGGGAACAATTATGCAACTACTAAATGGTATGGAAGACAGTCATGCCACATGAGACAGGAAAGAAAATAGGAATGCAATGTCTACCAAGCTGTCAAAACGTCTGACACCAGCATAATAAGTTTATTTTCTTTGCCTGGTCCTATACTACAGAACAATGAACAAGCTCACATTCACGCTGTAAATCTGGATTAATCATGACATCTCATAGTTCTTGTAGTCATTTGGAACCTACGATTTTTGTGGTTCTCTGTGTATTTTCAGACAAGTTTTGCATTTGCCAGAATAACAAAATATAAAAATGATTAAAGGAGACAACAGTGGCACTAAAAATAGCATTTTATGACAATGCTGTCAAATGATAGCATACATAAAATAATGCATATGTATCTTTAGTTATAAAATCTTTGTACATACTTAACATGAGTTTGGCAAGATCTCAAGGAGTATGTTGAAGCAAGTACATCTTTAGTTTTATCAGTGGTTTATTAAAAACACTGATGAAATAACATAGAATTAATTAAAACTGAACATGACCCAAACTTTCTTGTTAGTACTGACCTCCTTCTTGCGAAGCATTTGTATTAACAAGTTAGAAAATGAAGGATTGAAGAGTCCTGGAAAATTTACTGGTATCTATTTAATCTGATTTTCAAGTTCTTTATTTGAGTTTTCCTGGCACCTATTTCAAATTTTTTTTAAGTGAAAGCACGTAATACCCTAAGAAACTGCAAGGCGTCCTCTGAAAACTATTTTGCCAGACTTCAAATCACCTTAAAGTCTTTACAGAGGTTACAAAACAAGGCCATCCAATTGTTCTGAGGCCTCTGACTCCAATCTCATCAAACTTGTCATCTTGTCAGTAGCCAGTGAGTGGCTGAACGGCCCCCACCCAGCTGAACCAGCACAACACAGTGCTGATGCTTCACAGGGGCGAGCGCCTCCTGCTGATTCCATAAGGAACCAACTTCACAAGGATGGCCACAGGCTGCTGAAGGTACTCCAAGACATTGTTAAATCATGCCATAACTGAGGAGTTTATTAGGCATTTTGTACTGATCCCAGCGCCCTGACTAAAACACACACTTGTGGAATTGCGCGCTGTACTTCCTTAGTCCTTCCTCCTGTTTCAGTATTTTCTAATCCCCATTCTACAGGTGTCTCGGCATGGTATGCACGCTCAAGAAAGTGCTCCAGTGAAGTACTGGAGAAAGGAAGCTTCAGAAAAAATGGTAAATATCCTTGCCTACCACACAAATGCCCAATGGACAAAGAGTAAGCTTTCCCTGTCCTGCTAGGAGAATCACTGATGCACAATTTAGAGGAGAAGAGCCTAGAGAATATGTGTGCTGCTTTGGGGCTGAGGTAGAGTTAGTTTTCCTCACAGTGGCTGGCGTGGGGCTGTGTTTTGGATTTGTGCTGGACACAGAGTTGACAATATAGAGATGTTTTTGTTGTTGCTGAGCTGTGCTTGCACAGAGCCAAGCCCTCTTCTGCTTTTCGTGCTGCCCTGCTGGTGAGGAGGCTGTGGGGGTGCAGGGGAGGTTGGGAGGAGACACATCCAGGACAGGTGACCCAAACTGACCAAAGGATGTTCCAGACCATATGACATCATGTCAGTATAAAAAGTAGGGGGAAGAAAGGAGGAAGAGAGGGATGTTTGGAGTGCTGCTGTTTGTCTTCTCAAGTCAAAGTTAGACACGACGGGCCCTGCTCTGCTGGGGATGGTGAACACCTGCCTGCCCAGGGGAAGCGGTGAATTCATTCCTTGTTTGGCTCTGCTTGTGTGCACAGCTTTTGCTTCCCCTATTAAACTGTCTTTTTCTCACCCCATGAGTTTTCCAGCTTTTAGCTTTTCCATTCTCTCCCTGATCCCTTGGGGGACTGAGGAAGTGGCTGTGTGGTGCTGGCTGCTGGTCGGGGTTAAACCACGACAATATGACAAGGTGTTCTTTTGGAGCATGGAGACTACTGCTGTCAGCTCTGAGGGAGGCAGAAATGGGTGCCTGAGGATTCATTCAAGTTTTCCCCGGGTCTTTGACAACACAATCTCGCCTCCAGATACCGGCTTTCTTCCGTATGTGAGCAGGAAGATCAGTTTTAATTAGCATGACTTTAAATCTGACCAAAGCAAATACCAGTTGCTGTCAGGCGGCGTGGTGACTACAGCTACCTCAGACACACTGCAACAGAAGACTTGTTGCTTTACTTGTGTGTTGGAAGTGGATGGTAAAGGAAAGCAAACACCATGATTTAGCTCACAGCCTCAGAATCAAGAGGAGAGAAATATTTTTGCTGGATTTCTTGAGATTTTTCTCAAACATTTAGTGTCACAGAAATGAGAGGGAAAAATAAATATATCAGAGGGCTTTTGTACCTCAAATAGGTGGGATGGAACCATACCAAACTGCAGTTTTCAGGCCATGGCATAGCTTCAGAGCCTTCTGTTCTCTTCAGCAGAGTCTGGTAGCAACTGCTCAGTCACACTGCTCACAGCTGCTCTTTCCTAGTCTGAAAAAGATACCGCACTTTGGAACAGTGTTTCCCACTGAGCCCAAAAGCCCACACTGGTCCCTTGAGGTATTGCCTGACAGAATTATCCTGAGCCAGTAAGCAACTCTGTTTCCAGGCACAGGCTGCCAGGCTTTTCCACTTACACAGCATTCAGCCTTTCAGGGCTCTTTCTCTATGGCAGCACTGATGAGAGCATCAGCACTTGTGCCTGTCTGCAGCACTCCAGGCCCAGGTATTCTGTCCTCAGTTCACTGCTACAACACGATCCATTCCTTGCTGTGGGTTCCACAATTATCATCCCAAGCAGAACGCCTTGAGATGGTTTTCCTGGATCTGTCTAGGTCATGCTGACCTAACCCCTTTCCTGTAATGTTGTCAGACAGCTGGCTAACTGCCAACGTGCTCAACGAATTTGAAATGCCATTAGAAAGATTATGGCCTGTGTTCAGTACAGACTTTCTGCAACTCCAACTGTTGTGAAAATGCCTGGACTATTTAAATACTGCCTGTACTGTGCAGAGGTAGAGTGGGATTTTTGTTTCTGCTGACTCCTTTCTGAAAAGCTCCTCCAAACTTTGAGTTACTTTCACCCATGTCTAACTTGGACGAGTTTTGAAACAGCATTTAGCTAAAAAGGGAAGCTGACACAAAAGTGTATGCCAACTTTCCAAATGCTAAATTACAAGTACTTTCTTGCCTCACTGCCACCTATGAAGAATGTGGCTACACAGATAACCTAGGAATTGAGGTAACCATCTTCAGCTAAGTAGTTTAGAAATTACAGCATTGGAAAGCTGAGCTGGTATGATGGCACAGCTGGTATGATGAGCTTGTGGGGACGTTTCTCTCCCTGACTTGCTAAGATAAATTACATCTTTTAGCAAAACCTTACTCTTCCTGGGCTTGGAGACAGAGTGTTTGTTTATTATTTCTTGTACTACTGTTCACCTGACACTCATTTTGTAAAGCAATGGAACTCACTGGGCAAGAAAATAGTCACCACTAATTATATTAATGTGGGAACAGGAAACAAGGATGCCCTGGGGAGCCTGTGAGCCAAGTGGACACAAAGAGGATACACCCTCACGAATTAAGAGGTCCTCTAAGGAGCAATCCTTGGTGCCTGAGCCAAGATAACAAGAATTAAATAAATGCATCTAAGAAGTTATAAAATATACAGAACACATAGAGTCCGAGAGTACCACAATATTTAATATTAAATGTTTTTAGCTGTGGACTTCTCTGTAAGTTCGTGGAACGTTCAGATAGAGGCATAAATGTCCATCTTCATTTGTTTACTGTCCAAGAATAGTATCTGTTCTCCTAAATGGATTTCCAAAGTACATGGTTACTCTGAACTGACCTCTGAAAATTCTAAATGAAATCTGCATGTGTATGGCAGTGTTTATGTGTTACTGTTCAGCTTTGGAAAAGGCTGGTTGGAAGTTTAAGAAAATGGGAAATATATCAACCTAGAATCTATTGTATTAAGGTTTCAGGACTATCTGTATTACTTTGGTTATTTTCCCTCTACACACAATTCTTAAAAAAATTGTAGATGTAGGTGGCTAAAGAGGTGGTGCTTGCAGATATGTCCTTGCTTGGATAGAAGACTTTTAAACTCAAAATGTCTTGAAACACAAAGTGGTAAGTGAGTTCAAAATAACTGCTTTATATTACAACAGAGAGTATTATTTTTAAAAGTTATAGGCTTGTGGTTTATGTTGCTGAACTTACAATTAACAAAATCAAGCTCAGTTTATGTCCCACAATCTTCAGTTTTCCTTTAGAAAAGCACCTTTTTCTGAGCCATATTTCTCTTTCGTCCTTCATATGCCATTTGATGGATCCCTTGCCTGTCTTTTTGGTTACTAGAAGGCACTGAAAAGAATATAGGTAATAAAGAGAAGCATTCCTTGGTCTCATGGCAATCTCAAGGCACATTTTAGCCTGGATCTGCTGTGCCAGGGAAGATGCAAACCCTTCACTTCACCTCAAGAGCTGTAAAGTCTGCTCCCCTCGTCACTGGCCACTGGGAAAAGCCCATGGCTGACACTCCTTCTTTAGGCAGCATCACAGTTTGTCTCATTACATTTTGCCACGATGGACATTTTTGCTGAAGCAGTGAAGAAAAATATCTAGTGTCTGCAAGCACCTTCCAGTGTTTTCAAACAGTCAGGGAAAAATGGTATCAGGGAAGCTGTGGGTTTTCAGGGGCTGCCAGGCAGGACAAACCACGCGCTGCCTGTGGCTCCGGTGACATGTTTGTGTCCTGCTTCTGGAAGCTCTGCAGGAAATGAGGAGACAGAAACCAGTCTCTTCTGGCAGAGAGCAGCTAACCTTTGGAAGTCTAAGTTGTATATTACAGCAGAGGCTTTGACTAGTATGGGACTTTGAGGGAATCTTCGTGAGCACTGACACAATGCAGTCAGTTAAGTGTCTTCAACAACAGCACTGACAGACTCTTCTCAGGCATGACTGGATGTCCCATCTGGGCTCCTGAAGCAGCGACAGAGCTCTCTCTGTCCTTGCTCTGGGACAGTGTTTCTGATATGTAGCTTTCCCCATGTTGGTGTTTCTGGTAATGAAACTGTTACTCCCACAAGAGTGGAAATGGGAAAACCTGCATTTCTCCAAACTTGTGTGGATACCCCGGAGTCAGGAGGACTCTTCCAACAGTCTGCCAGCTGGACAACCAAGAATAACAAAGTTCCAAGGTTTAAACAGTGGTTTGCTCTGGCCATTCTCGATGTAAAAAGATACTTTTACTCTCCTCCCCTCCTGGTCAGTCCTCCCACTCTTTAATTTTTTTGGTTCTCTTTCTTGGACTCCTACAGCTTAAAATCAGAAAACAAACAGCATCCCTTCCCCCACTTCTAAAGAACACTTTTTCCTGCTTTTCTTGGCTGAGCGCTCCTTTCATATTCCGTGGGTATCCTTGGGATATCTCCCAAGGCAGGCTCTGCATAACCTCCCAGCACCAAGAAGCATGGCTCTCTAGTGCCTGGCAATGCTGACACGACCTCGAGTGGCTAATTTTACAATTGCTGTCTCTTAGATAGTGTGTGAACTCAAACCAATCTCCAAGACTTGTAACCACACACAAGCTCCTGAAAGGAGCAGACACTTTCAGTGGCCTCAGCTGCCCTTCTGCAGGTTCCAAGATACAGAGCCCGTTTTCTTTGGTTTTCATTCATGGAGTTACAGGAAAGCCCAGAGAGCGGAACAAGAGAGTTTGTTGTTTTACAGAACTGGTAACACCTCGATGGCTCATCTGCCTTAGGTCAAAAATAACTACAAAACCCAGAGAAACACCCCCTTCATGCAGCTGTATGTTCTTACTACTATGCAGCTACTGCAAGCTTGCACTGCTCTGCGTGGAGCCAAGATTTCACCCAAGCACATTGTCAGTGCAGGGGACCATCCACCACTGCTCTGGAGACCTGGGACGTGTATTCTCAAATTCACAAACATCTTCTGAGTAACATCAGTGAGGGGCCACAGAGTTCTAAGGCTGTCCTCCTTCACAGTAACTGATTAGATTCACAGAGTAGGTAATTTCTGGATCATACCAGAGATTTACATACCTCAGCACTATTTCAAAAGCTGGCAACATGATACTTGCAATCATGTAACTCATAAGTATCAGAGGAGCATATTCTGGTAGCTCCTCCAACTTCTGACCAACAACTGAAGAGTTTGGCAAACCTCGTTCAGTCCTTCAGGCACAGAGGACAAGCACAGAATTTGGGAAACAGTACACTTCCATTTCTTGGCCTTATCACAATCTTTACAGGTATAAAAACGTATCCAACCTGAATAAAGTTCATCACAACATCTCCATAACATCTATGAGACAGTGCAGGGGGTTGACCTCATCTGGCAGCCAGGCTTTATCACTCTTCTCCTCAGCAGGACAGAGGAGGAGAAAATCAGATGGAAAAGAACTCATGGATCAAAATAAAGGCAGTTTAATACAGCAAAAACAAAGGCTGTGTACAAAGGAAAACTAAAAGATTTATTCTCTATTTCCTATCAGCAAGTGATGTCCAGCCGCTACCAGGGAAGTAAAGGTCTCTTCCAACCTTGATGATTCTATGATTAGGCAATGTGTGTGCTTGATTAACATTCCAACTTAATACAAGCCCAGTGTGTTCCCAACAAGTTATGTAAGAACAGTTTTGAAGTATTTCATGAAATAAAGTATTTTTCAGTAAAGAAACTAGGACAATTATAAGTGCTTTCATATGCTAAGCAGCTAAGAATATTTTATCATAGGAATCACATAATATCTAACATTCAGAAATCCATCATTTCCTCAGTAAAACATGTAATTCCAAATAATTCCACATTAATTAAACATACTCTTAATTTTCATAATAAAAAAGTCCATAATTGGAAGTAAACTAATTACATTGTGTTCTTCAGCATTTTGTTGAAGGTGGACTATTTTACTGCTTTCACTGTTCATGACATCATGAACATTATTTTAACTCAATTTTCCTAACACGTATAAATGCATCTCTTTCTTTTTTTCTATTCTGATGTTGAAGGCACTGAGTCTGGTCCACCCCAGCCATGTGTTTTATGGCTTCAACAGTAGAAATGATTGAATTAAAAGCATATCCACTCCCTCAGCAGTCTCAAATTGAAGACTGATCCTTTCAAAGACAAAACCAGAAGCAGCTCTTGCTCATACCCTCACCTGTAGCTGCAGCAGAGAACACTACCTGCATTGGGCACTTCTGCTCTAGGGGCTGTAAACTTCCAGAGGGGAAGTGCATGTGAATAGACCATCCTTCCAGAGTTCTCACAAGCAACATGGGGGAATTCTGACAACTGAGGTACACCTATAAATTCCTGTCACTGTTTGTGGCAGAAGATAAACACCAGTAACTCCATTTGGAGCCCCATCTCCAGCTTCTAGATCTCTGTCTTGGTTTGCCCACCTCTCTGAATTCTGGTCAGCATCAGCTTAGAAATGCCTCCCTTTAAATGATGTTATGTTCTGAGTGATCTTTGCTGCTCTCATGGCAGCCCTGTCATCCCCTACAGCTCACTCCCTTTCCCTCTGTTCCAGAATCACCATCCAGGTTAAATCTTTTCTTGCTGAATGGAGCTCGAAAACTGCCTACACCACACTGTGACAACTAAATCCCTTTAGGATCATAAGCCAGATACATCCCACAATATGCAGTTCCAGTATTGCTTCATGCATCAGACATGTCCCTCCTCAGCTGCAAAAGCCAGAGACTTAACTGATTCAATTTTAATTTGGAATTTTCTTTCTAATCTAATTTCAAAAGGTCACATTAAAAAAAAATCAAAGATGTGTTTGCTGTTACGTTATGCTGTAAGTTTGCTTCCCTCCCCTAAATAGCCTTTTAATTTCATTGGAATTAGTTCATAAAGCAAGCTGGATTCAGCTCAAGTTCTTTCTGTGGATTTTTAGCTTTGGATTAGGTATCCTGTGTTTTTTTTTCCAGTGAGAATAAATATGAGAGGTGACAAGTATGAGTTATTGAAGATACTTCAGCAAGATCGGTGAGACGGCAGGTAAAGAACAGGAAGAACTTACTGTGAGGTGATAGGCTGAGGGATTGTTTCCCAGAGGATGGAATAGAGCTTGGTTCCTGGGACTTCTAGAAGTAATTTCAATGCAGGAGCATGAGATTAAGTGGGTCTCAGTAGTTAGGAGAACACATCACATATTTTTTGGAGCCAAGTCCTAGCGTATTTTGTTACTTATATCAAATGCTATCTGCTGTTTTAGTTTCATGCTAATTAACTGTCTTTAATGGCAAATGAGATGATGTTGCTTTGCCATAGTTCTGTACTTGACCTGTTTGCTAAAATGGTGTTGTGCTCAGGTGTCAGTGAGATGTGAGCTGGGTTGCCTCAAACAGAAGGGGAACTGCTCACCCTCTCACAGTGTGGTTTGCACTACAAACAAAATTAATTTGGGGGGATAAGATGACCCTGCCTCCTCTATTTTTAAAGGCCTATTCTATTTTTATTTTCCTTGTTATTTTTATTTACCTGGGCTTTTTGGAATGTGTTCTCTCCTACAAATAGATTTGGATTTGGACCTACACTGCTAAATTCATGGACCTTATTCCCTTTAATTTCTCTGGTGAGATCAGGGTCCTGACAGGAGCTGTGGAGCTACACACGGGTACAAAAGCAGCTTGAGAGAGGTGTCTCACAGGAGCTGCAGGAAGGAAAATGCCCAAATCTCACCAAAAGCACCAGCCTTTGGTTCTGCCACTGTTTATTTTTTGTGGTTTATTCTTTCAGAAAGGAGTGGCCCCTCGGTGGATGGGAAGCAGAAGGATTCAGATACGGCCTGTACCTCACACAGTGATGATTACTAGAATTTGGGAAGATATGCCGAGAAAAGGTGACTCAATACCTGCCTTGTCCTTATGCACTTTATGTAAGCTTAGTTTTGCCTTAGTCACTGTGACACATACTAACTACATAATAATGTTGTTCAAAGCTAATGAGACCAGCTCACTAGTTTTTATGATACAACACTTTGATATTAATTTAAAACTGCAGTATAAATCCATAAAGAATGTAAAATACACAACCATTTTCATTCGCAGGAGTATTCACTACAGAAGAGAAACCAATGTGAAGCCCTTAGGCAGGACCTTCCTGAAGTGATTTTGCAGGGCAAGAGAAGAAAAAACCCCAAACCAGCATATAGAACAGTTAAAATCTTGGAGATACATCATATGGACCCACACAGATCTTGGGAACATACTTTTCTGTAGAATCCCTGTACCTGTGCACAGCACAGGGTCCTGTGACCTGAATTTTGGAAGCCTGTGTCTGAGGCGTGTGATTTGCTCAGCAAATAACAATTGAGCTGCTATTTTTAAGAGAGATTTTCCCTCTACTGAGGATGCCTCAGGAGAATCTTAGCACTGGGCTCATCAGCATTTTTGAAGGGCTGCTAGAGGCTGCACTAGTCTCCTGCAGAGCTGGAGTGATCACTGGAAGGAATCACTGTTTCTCTTGGGCAAAAGAGTCACCAGATATCTAAGCCCTCTGTTCCACCCCCTCTGAGACCATCTCTTTCCTTCCCCATTCCCTCCAAATCATTATTTTTCTCTTCAAGGACTGAATCATGGCGCCCTGCCTGTGTCCTTGTTAAGATCTCAGCTAGAAAAATGCTTTTGCTTAAGAAAATAACATCATGGGAAAGGCCATGGCAACACAAACACTTGTTTTGCCAGAACACATTTATACTGGATGGGTGGGTAGTTCAGATGGCCATGAACACTCCATAAAGATCATTTTTCTAGTAATTCCCCAAGGCACTTCTTCAGAAAAACTATTATAGAGAGACAAGCATTTCAGTGGAAACTGCCAGACTTAAAACAAATACAATTACCTTCTTTTCATAGTTTTTCTCCTGTCACCTTAGCAATCGAGGGAAGGCAATTTCTTGTCGAAATAAATGGGATTGTATTATGCCTTTTCAAATCTTCAGTCTTTTCTAAGTTTTATTTTTGCATCCAAAATCCTAATAACAGCCTGTAACACATTTACATTCCTGCATTCTTGCCTCTGTTTTGTTGGGTACACAGTATTCCTTCTTCTTTTTTTTTTTCTTTCCCCCTCTCTTCCCTTGGTAATATGACCATTCTGAGTTTTTCCAGATTTGGAAAAACAGGGATGTTTTCAGTCTTCAGTTAGCGTTTAAAAAACAAGGAAAAAAAGGCACCTCTGGCCTTCAGGCATGAATTTAAAACATTAAACTGCATGCAGAAAGAAGCAAAATGTGAAATCTAGGATGAGGAAGTCAAAACTGTCTAAGAAATTTCACAGACTGAGAGAATTTCAGGCCAGGAAGAAACAATAGCTCTCTTAGCTTGACCTCTGTTTGTGAAGGCAATTACATTTTACTCATTTATTACTATGCTGAGATCCACAACTCCGTTCAGCCAAAGCACTGCTTCCAGAAAATTACACTGCTTTGAAGTGACAACACCAAGAGGTAGAAAACAGCAATTTAGTTGACACTTATTAATCATTCACAGTGTTAAAAAGCATGTGCAGCTTTTCATTTGAATTGGCTGGTTTCCTCCTGCTGCCCTTGTTTCTCATTTTTCCCTCTTTCTGCAACATTAAAGATGCCAGAATGTCTTTATGTCATGATAACTTTACACAAAGAAATTGTTTGTGAACTCCTCTACTCACCTTTGGTCCACAGATCTGTTCAAACCTCTTCCATCAATCTTCACCATCACACATTTCCTGGGCACAGGTGCTCTGGTCCCCTTCCCAGATACAGGCCTGACAACGGATCTGTTTCCAGTTTTCAGAATTCCCAGGGAACCTCAAGGCACTTCCTGCAAAGCAACAGTTGAAATTACGTTTTACACCTCAGGGAGTACCCAAGGTGGAAAGTATACACACACTGAGTGGATTTTTAAAACATTACTGCTCTTCATTTGGATAACCTAAGAGACACAGTGTGTATTTTTTTGACACCTCCTAAATGGCTTGTTATACGTAGATGCCACGTTGTCTGGAGTTATCTAGAACCCTGCTCTGAAAGCTCCAGCCAAAGTCTCTCCTGCCCCAGCTCACTTGCTCAGGTCTCACTTCCTGCAGCGAATTCAGACCCCCTCTCCCGTGTTTTTAGTTCCATCCAATATAAAGTCCTTCTATCTCCATGACTTTTACATGCTTGAGACTTTTCCACTTTATATGTCCATTTACATCACTTGGCTTCTTTGGTTTTTCATTGAAGTTTCATTCCCCTGCAGAAACATTTGGAGTAAAACGTTCATCCAACTTCCCTGCCTAACTGCTTGGTCAAACTGTAAGATTTAAAACAAAGGACTCCCTTTCATTCCTAATCTCAGACAGAAAAGCTTTCTTAGCAATGTGGGTACACATTCATTCACAGGTATCCAAAACACACCTAAACATTAAAACCCAGGCAAAAAAATTCCATTGCACAGATAACATTCCCTCAAATATCACAACTATGATTATATTTTTTGATCAAGGTAAGCTTTTATCGGCTCCTTTTCCTTCAGTCTGTCACAATATTTAAGTCTGCTAGGGAAACAGAAGTGTCTTCCACTGGGATGGAAACAAAGAGCAAGTTGCTCTGTCCTGTCCAGAACAGATAAAAAAAACTCCAGTTCTTTTAAAAGATACTCAGATTGAAGTGTCCCAGAGCCAGGCTTGGACACACTGTGAGTGAAAGAAGCCAGCAATGAAAAGGTTGGCAGAACAAACATGGGCACAAAGTGGAGAAAATACTGCCTTGGCACCGGGGAGGTGAAAAGTCATTTGCAGAGCAGGCCAAACGCCCCGTTTAGCGATTGTTTGTCTGAATTCAGGACTGTCTGACGCACTTCACGAAGAGCACGATGCACACCGGTATCAGGGGGTACAGGCACCAAGCTCCAGAGGAATTCTGTCCTTTTGGGCAGTGGGAGCTGACTCAGGCTTACAACCATGATTATCTCTCAGCTGAGGAAACATTCTCATCTTGACTTCCACTGTTATTTCTGCACTTGGATTTTCTTCTTTACAGTTTTCCTCTTGTTGCTATTCATTCCACTTCCTTTTCTGTCTTTCTCTTCCCTTACCCTGAAGTTTTCCTTGCTGTAATAATTCCTTTTTCTTCTCATGCTTAATTCTAATTGCCTCCAATCAAAGTTTTGCTAAGCATTCCAAGTCATGCCATTAGACTGGAGTTAACTGCTCAAGGACAACTGATGACATTCAGAATAATATTTCAAGTTGCCTATTTCTAGAGTCCTAGAGAAGAATATGCTGCAAAAGTTTACAGTGAGTTCATGTTTAGAATATTGCAAAGGATTTTTTTCTCTCCAGGGAAAGTGAGGGGTGTAACCAGTGTAGCATAAGCTATTCCACAATAGTTGCTCTTAAATAACTAATTGCAGCTTTTAGAATAGCTCAGAAATAGCTTATGCCATGTATCCATCCGCTTCCTAGTGTGGACAAAAGCTTTGTAAACAGGACAGCTTGGCACAGGATCTGTTACAATGTAAACTTCACTTCTGGAGAAACTGGATTTATGAGGGGTTTGTGCAGCACATCAGCTGGGGAAAATGGGAACACTCCACAGGCTCAGATAGGTCTTTTCTGGTCTCTGTTTTCTATGAACCACATTGTTGGCTCTCCTCTGTCCTTAATGGTTGTATTATGATCATTCTGGCCTCCAGCTCTTTGTTCTAATGATTAAACAAGACTAACATTTTTTTGAGGTCACAGTGATAATACGATAGTCCCTTTGAAGGGATTCAGTAAACACAACCCAGCAGTAATGCTCTGTGATATTATCAGAACCGCAATTTTGAGTTTTGGCAATATTACCACTGACAAAACTCCCAGTGTTTTAAAAACCCTTAAATATATAGTGGGCAGAAGAACCACCAGTGATAACCAAAACAGGTTTATAAAGCACAAGACTCACTCAGTTTCCTTTCTTGAGCACACTGGGCAACTCCTTAAAGGAGTCCAGCTGTTAAATGATTCTCAGAATCATAGACCCTCCTGTCGAAAATGGCCATCCAGAAGTAGCTTCCAAAAGAACTCAGATAATTCTGACTCACTCAGATTCCTGGTAAGCAACTGATTTTTAGCAGTTCCTGCTGGCCATGTGGGATTGACTCCAGCATCCTTAGGCACCTATGCGGAGACCAAAATAAACTATTCTTTGGACAGCGTTTGCTTCAACTCATGGACCACAAAGAATTCTAGAACACCAGCTTAGAGTTAGTCAACTGTCTTTCAAACATCTAAAGTTAGGTCAGATCAGTTCTGGTGGCCAGAGCCTGCCCTACCTTTGAATTACACGTATGCTGCATGGCCAGGCAGACACTGGGATTTAAGTGACTCACTGCACGCTGTCTGGATAGTCCATATGGTTAGACCAGACTTGGACAGGAAAAAAAAAAGAGAAAGACCAAAAAAAAAAAAAAAAAAAAGGAGATTGATTCTGGGACAGTGACTTCTGACATGGACCCAGGAAGAGGGGTTTACTTCAGAAACATCAGTGGCTTTTCTTGGTGTGACACCTGTCCTCTGTCCTGCACCTCCCGTGCCAGCAGGAGGTTGGGTTGGCTCAGTCATGGTCCCAGCTCTGCTTTGACCCCATTTTTTTAACCCATAGGGCTGCAAAATTCTGGTTTGCCTGTTTGTTGTCACTGGTTCATTTGCACTCACCTTCCAAGGCTACATGAGGAGAACAGAGCCAGCCCAAGTATTTCAACAATGACTATAAAAATCATGTTTCTTTTTCTCTCGAAGTTGTCCACAGACACAGAAAATGACAATGTGAATGTGTAACAGGGGGAAATAACTGTGGGTTACAAACACTGAACAGTTATATCTGAGCTCAGCATGAGAAATGATGAGGAAAGAACATGCCCCCAACCTGTGGGCATGTCTGCTGTGCCTGCCTTCATGTCGACGGCTGGGGAGGGAGATGACAGCCACTGAAGCTTGGTGCTGAATTTTGAGGAAAAAAAGTCTTAAACGTGCAATGTGGCCTCTTCCCAGCCTTCTGACCAACCCCAGAGCGTGTGACAGGCCAGACTGCCAAAAAGACAGAAGGCAGGTCAAGCTACAGAAACCAACTGATCAAGTCCATGCCCTGAAGCAGCAGGTGACAAAGCAGCACAGGCATCGGGAGGATGAAATGCTGAGCATAAATGAGAATGTATAACTGAAAATGAGAATACGAAAGGACAAATATCAGAAAAACCTTTTGTCTCATCTTGAGTGTCTCAAATGAATGAATAGAAACCTCCACGTACAATTTAACACTGTTAATTCCAGCACAATAACTGTACAGTTTGTAAGGATCAAGAGCTGTCAGGGATTAATACGAAACTCTATGAGCTGCTTTCCCTCTCTGACTGTTGAGATTGCACACAGAAGTCCAAAACACATGGAACAGCGAATGTTAAATTTAAACACTAGATGGCTCCATTGGCTTTTTAAATGCAGCATTTCCCAAGCCTGCAAGAGTTTAGAAAAGTAAATACCTGCGGGCCAAGAGGCCCCTTCCCTCCTTCTAAACCTCACACACCTTCTTCAAACCCCCACAAAAGCCACGCCCACCTCACCTGAGACAACCTCAAATTTATCTGGGTGACCCCAGATGACCCCTGGATGACCCGAGGTGATCTCAAATGACTCCTGGATGACCCCAGGTGACCCCTGGATGACACCAAGTGACTCCTGGTGACCCCAGGTGATGCTTTGCCTGATGCCCCCCAGGACAGGTTGCCCCTCCTGGCTGCCAGGGCACTGCCGATTCATATTCAGCTTCCACTGACCAGCACCCCCAGGTCCCTTCCTGCAGCACTGCTTTCCAGCCTCTCATTCCCCAGTCTGGCTGTACCTGCGGGGTTGCCCCATCCCAGGTGCAGAATTCAGCACTTCCCCCTATTGAAATTCCTGTAGTTCTGGTTTGACATTCCTTTTTTGTAAACAAAAGGCTGTTGAAGTTCAGAAACGCAAAAGAGGGAAGGCAGGCACTGAGTTTAAAAGCTCTTTTTTTCTCCCACTTCTGTCCGGATCTGAGCAGACTGGCTGTTTCCCTACTCTATGCTTATTCCACTGGATTGTACAGGAGATAACAGGAATTACACTCAAACAGCTGACTAACCCAGCAGGTCACCTTTCATTTCACACCTGCTTTCACCTGCTCCGGTCTCTCCTGGCTACCCGAGTCTCCAAGAGATTAGTCCACGTTGGAGCTGTTCCCTGTGAAAAACACTTATTTCCAGCTACACCATCTAGCAAAGAGTTTTTTACACACTGAGAGCCTCCCCACAGATCCTTTTTTCTTTCCATGGCAGCACAACGTGCCTGAGTGTGGTGACCTACAGCACCAGCTGGACAGTCCTTGCTGTGACCTGCCTGAGCAAGAGTGAGAGGAAGCTCTGCGTGCAGCAGGAGCACACAGGAGCTCACCCCAGCCGTGTCCTTCACCAGCAAGAGCAAAAAGCTCCAAGAGCTGTGCTGTGTCTGGTCATGCAACTGCTGGATCACGGCTGGCTCACGTCCACCCTCCTGCTCACAGCGCACAGGGAAGCTGGAGAACAAGCCCACCAGCACAGGACGTTTGGGACACCAAAACAAACAGAGCTGAAAACAGAACTGGGCTCATTTTTGGAAGACATTCACTAACTGCTAACAATCAGGACAGTCCAGATTCCAGCTCCAGTTCATAAAGATTATAAAGCAGTACAGGTGAGGCACAACAGTAAAAGAGTTGCTCTGTCTTTGACACTGTCCACTGACTGTTGTTTCTGTTCCTCCAGGATTTTCCTGATGGGGCTGGCTGGGCACTAGCAACAAGTGAAAAAGTGAAGGGGTATGAAGGTGTGTGGTCAAAAGTGTCCAAGAAGAGAACCAGGGCAAAGCCCTGGGCTGAGCACTCCTTCAAGGTGCCTTCAAGGCCTTTCCATGGAGGAAAATGGCTAAAGAAAGGGAAAACCCCAAACCCAAACCAACACAATCACAACCAAC